>WBMW01000696.1:1065093-1193908 GCA_013396635.1 Penelope pileata | reverse complement strand
AAAGGTGATATTAAACATTACTAAGAATAGAATCACAGAATCGTTATCGTTGGAGTTAGAAGGGACCTTTAAAGGTCATCTGGTCCAACTCCCCTGCAGTGCACAGGGACACCTACAGCGAGGTCAGGGTGCTCAGAGCCCATCCAGCCTGACCTGGAATGTCTGCAGGGATGGGGCTTCCACCACCTCTCTGGGCAACCTGTGCCAGTGCTTCACCACTCTTACTGTAAAAAACTTTTTCCTTATAGCCAATCTAAATCTCCCTCTTTCAGTATGAAGCTGTTTCCCCTTGTCCTGTCACCACAGACCCTGCTAAAGGGTCTGTCCCCCTCTTTCTTGTAGCCCCGCTTTAGATACTGAAAGGCCGCTATCAGGTCGCCCCGGAGCCTTCTCTTCTCTGGGCTGAACAACATTGTTTTAAAGCAAGGAATGATGCAACAGAAGGTTATCTAAAACATGAAGAGGGGAGTGGTAGCTGCTCAACTGGCTCCTGTCCATCCGAGCACGACCTTGCCCGGTGCTGGATGCGGCCGCAGCAACGCGCACGGGGGGCTGCTCGCGGTCCCCCCGTCAGTGCAGGCGGCTGCCGCTCTGCGTCATGGCAAAGAAAACAGTTTGCATCACCAACGTGAAAGCTTCCCATTGTTGCTCGCCAGTGGCCTCGGGAGCGGTGTCGCTGGCTGGGATGGAGCAACAGTGGTGACATTCAACTTCGGCAGATTAAAGTTTTCCCGTGGCAGTGACTAATGGCTCTGCTTGAAAAATTAGGCGCATCCCATGTTTGCGCAGTGGGTCACAGTATCGCGCTGTCACCAGGATTTAATCGTGTCAGTTATCAGCGCAGAAGTGCTCATCGGAGAGGTGACGAGGGCTGCGCCATCGTCCTGAGCTGCCCCTAGGTGCTGCCTTCTGCATTTCAGCGCAGAAAGGTGTTTGTGTCCATCTGCTTAGGAAGCAGGGACGCTTGCTTCAAGTGGCTGGAAAATGAGTGCGCTTCGAAGTGCAGCTTCACGTGGGTGCTTGTGTAGTTGACAGTGTAGGGGACGGCTTGCGGAGGTGTCGCGGGATGGATGAAGTCGTTACAAACCGCTGCCAACTTTGGGCTATTTGTTTGGATTGTTTTGTAAGGTCTTTACGTGCAGGTGTCTTCTGCAGGTACCTGTGGCTATCTGTGATCCCGCACGCTGAGATATTTTGCGTTGAGATCCCATCTAACAAAGGGGGTGGGAGAGGTGGACTCTCTGTTCAGTGTGGTCCAAACCCATTGAAATCAGCAACAGCTTTGAAAGAGCTCGCTTGTGTAAATACTAAAACTCAGGCTTAACTGGGCACTTCTTGGGGAGCACACGCTGTGTGCAGGGCGAGCAGAGGGGTGAGCTTGGTGAGAACAGCGGCTGAGGCTGGGCAGGAGTGCTCAGACTGGAAGGCTGGGTTGGACTGCCTTATTTCTTAAAGTCATCAAAATAGAAAGCTGAAACTCAAAGTGATTGCGTTTTGCAGGAAGTGACTTGCCTGAGCTTGCTGATGGTACAGGTACGATGCGCCTGTTGAAAGGTGTGAGGCACAAGGACGGCTGTGTAGATAGACGCCTTCCAAGCCCAAATGGGCATTAGATCTCTGCACGGGAAGAGGAGTTGTGGAAGGGGACTGCTGGTTTTCCTCCTTGTGTGGTGTTCCTCCGTTGGGTAGGGACATGCACAGCCTTCCTGGGAATGGGCTCGTTGCGGGCGTGCTGTCCCCCAGTGAGCATGCTCGCCGCTCCCCGCGGCTGCTGGGAGTTGGGTGAGGGCTTCTCTGGGTGAAATTAGAGTTTCTGTGTTTCAGTAACAGAGCCTGAAATCCTTAAGAATATTGACACTTGATCTGCTAAAACTTCCTCCAGTGCTCTTTTTTTTCCTTCTTTTCTGTAGCCATAAACTTCACTCAGATAACCAATCACTGCACTGCAAAAAAAAGCCCCCTTCCAAAAAAAAGTCACATTTATTTGATAACTGCAGTATAAATATTTGGACCTTGGAGCAACGTTGCTTTTAGAAAGCAGGCTTCTTACATGCTGCAGATGTTTATAGGTTTCCGTGTGGGGATAAGGCTGTTAGGACTCAGTCATTTAAGGCAAAACTCTGCTTTTTGGTCACCCCCTGTAACGCTGTGGGCACCATCACACGGTGCTTGGGAGTTTGGAGGACATAATGACTGGCAGCTTTCTTTTTTGTAACTTGGACATGAAAAGTGAGTGAGACTGCCTTTCCTCTTCCAGCAGAAGTGATTCTAGTAAACACTATGGTAGCGAGCCGCATTAAAACACGCCGCTGGTGTGAGGTCCAGGTAGTCACCATTGCCTTAGCTTTCATTAGCGTGATGACTTCATTGCGAGTGTTTACTTTCATTACCCAACTGTTAGTCAGCGAATGTTCTGTCTCTTGATCTGCTGAACCTGCTTTGCTATTTGAAGCTGTTGAGCTTTGTTATTTTTGATGCAACGATTACTCAACGTTGATTATTCATTTTTTGATGTTGTTTACGTCTTGGTTATCTGTAGAGCCTCATCCACGTTGTTACACGTTTCATGTTAGCAGTTTCTCTTTGCGTTCCTGAAACTGTGTTACGGCAACGCTTCTTATGCAAACAGACTCAGGGAATGGAGCGTGTGTCCTGAGACTGAATTGTGAGCTCTAGCATTTGGAATGGCGCGGGGACACTGGGAACGTGGCTGTGGGCGTGGTGCTGAGGCCACGTGTTGGGGTTTGTTGGGGTGCTCTGAGCTGCTGTAAACCTTACGGCACAGGCGAGGGGTTCACGATGGCTGATGTTCAGATGGCTATTTAAAACCTTTCGCGTAACCGTTCATTGAAATGATTGCTTATTGAAAAGAGTTCTGTTTGTATCAGCAGGATATCTTGTAGCTTAGCTCTCATTCAACAAATCCAGGCTTGGCTGTAGGCGTTGGCAGAAGCCACAGGGCAGGCATTGCTGTTGCCCAACCACCATCCAGCCAAGGCACCTTCAGTAGAGTTCCTCTGCCTTTCCAGGGCTGTGTGTGAGGATGAATTTAGCACACAGCACTTAGCTCCTAATTAAAGCTTATGGTATTACATCAGTAATCAGGGCACTCTTAGAATCTCTAAGAAATTACTTTTTTCTTTGTCTGCCCTTCTCCAATTCCATCTCACCGGTGGGAGCTCGCCTCTCCGTGCCGTCGTGTTTATGTCGCAGAGGAAATGTGTTCCAGCAGTCGACTCCAAATTGCAAAGCAGGACGATTTTGTGGCTCCCCAAATCTTTAAGGACAGTTTCTAAAATGCTCTAGCTTCTAATCTTCTTTCCAAAGTAAAATAGAAACTACAAAGCATGTGTAATTACGATTTGTAGCTATTTTTAGCATCCTGACATGTTCAGTTTATGCTATAATGGTAAAAACAAATACTCAGCACTGGGGGGGTAGGCAGATAATTTTAAACCAGCAACACTCTGTGTTCATATGTGGTCGTTTTGGTTCTTTTTTTTTTTTTCCTGCTTGGGAATCTGAAGAAAATGTATGTTTCAGGACGTTATGGAGGGGTGCAGAGAAAATGAGAGCTCTGTGCGTCGGGCGGTTCCGGTTTGGAGTGTTTGCTGAAAATCAGATCAGGGAGTTCTAATGTATTCCAAACGCACACATGCTTTTCTTCTCAGGCAGGTAAAAGAAAGGAAGAGCAGTGAGTGGCTTGCTGCTATTTTTGTGCTGCACGGAAATGCTCGCGTTGCCTTGTTGCGGTGATAAAGCTGCCTTAGTAGTAATTTTTTCTTGGCTTTTTTAAGGAGATTGTGAGAGGTGAAGTGGCATTCATTTGCAGGAAATAGAGAGGCTGGTGGAAACAGAGGTGCTCACACGTGCTTTAGTCACAATTGTAGTCAGGTTTTAAAATAATCACGTTTGTTTGTTAACAATGGGTTTGGGAAAGAAATTATCCATGTTCTTTGTTTTTCAAAGGGCGATGTGTGTTCATTCACCATGTGGTAGCGTTTAACCCGTATTGTGTGAACTGACACCACGTCGCATTTGTGCTCTGACTTGTTTTAGTGTTTGGACTGTTCTTTTTTGGAGATCTCGTACAATAAATGGTGCATTTAAAGTTGTGCAATGTGTCCGTGTCTTTCGCTGCTTTTGCCTCATTGTTACAATGATAGCGGGTTCATGAGTAAGCAACTTCTTTTCCTCCTGAAATAATTTCCTTAAGAAACAGTTGAGCTCTGGATGTTGAAATGATTTGCGGGAAGAGTTACAAACAATAGCCTGTAATGGGACGTGCTGTAAAGAACTGTGGGGCGAGGTGTTACGGTCTTTGCTGGCTGAAACTAGAGCTGTCCTTTGATAGCTGAGGATGTGCTTAGAAAGGCTTATTTTTTTTTTTTTTTGTTCTCTCTCCCCTCCAGTCTTCTCACAGAGGTTGCTTAGTTGCCTGTTTTAATAGACGCTGTCTGCCTTCCCTCGGCCGTGAGGCATCCTCGTTGGGGAGCTGGTCCAGTATTGGCAGCCGCAAGTATGATAAAACCATGATTCAGGCAGCTAGAAGGATTGGCTTAAACCTTGCAATTAGGGGAACGAGGATGTTCCTTTTCCCTTTGGATTTGGAGCCCCCAGCGGCTGTATTTTCAAGCTTGCTTTCTCTGTGCAGCCATAGGGAGGGACATCTCAGAGGCTTCGGGAGATGGGGCTCCACTTGAAGCCCCACGACGTGCAGTTAGCCGCGTGCTTGTGAGAACTTCCAAAAGTCACTGATGCTCCTTGGTGAGACACCAGTTGGTTGCCGTCTCTCTCCTAAAGTCATTTCTTTTAACCTCGGAATACAAAAATATTTCCCCAGGATTATTCGCTTGTTTGTGTCTGTAATCGTACCCCAAAACTGCTTAAGCTTCCAGTTTCAACGTGGTGTTTGAATGCTAATTTATAACGATTAGCTAATGCTGTAATTTACAGAAGTTGGAAGGAGCAGTAAACACTACTCTTCCAACGTTAACTCTTGCTTTTCCTCCCGCTCAAAGCTGCCTGCATGAAACCAAGGGTCTGTCTCGCGGATTGCTGTGCTGTCACGTTGACGTAGCCCAAACAAACTACCAGTCCTGCATATCATCCCGTCAGCTCCTCTGCAGCACCCTGTGTGTAACTGTGCCTTCAGCTGGTTACCACAATACCTTGTCGATACTGTTTTTAACGACAGTGGCTGCTTCTTTTAAGACCATTTTAGAGAAATGTTTTCATCAATGCTGCGAAGCGCTGCAAGAGATCTATAAATACATGCTTTAATTGGACTTGCTCTGTTTGTCTTTTTCTTACTTCCCCCCAGCTGAATTTTACCTCTGTAATGAATGCTGAGATCTTCAATGCATAATTTATATTGACATTAATAACGATACTTGGAGAATCTTTTAATGCCAGTTCGAGGAAACATCGCAATTTAAGTTGTTAACCCCCGTCCCATTAAATTTGAGCCCGTCTTAGCAGGGAGAGCAATAACTATCAATGAGAGGAGGAAATAATTCGCTGCTTCTCATTGTGGCGAGCACATTGGGAGCTCGTGTTGTGAGCGGTGCATACCAGGTGTCAGATAACATGCCAGACGCACGGCTTTGCTTCTGAATGGCTCCTTCCAATTAGAAAGTAATGGCTTTAAGGGGATAAAGCAGGTAATCGGAGTCTCCCGGTTCCCCAGTGCCAGGAGTGCGCGATTGCCAGTGTAATTTATTTATCTACTTTTTCATCAGTTGCAGAATTGTTGGTAACCTCAGGTAAATACAGAGGGGAAGAAATGCCGTGTGGAAATTGCGGGATTAATGGTTTAGCAGTTGGGATTAAAAATAGTCTTAGCAAATTACCCTGTTGATACCAAAGCCAGGATCTGTTAATGAGGTTACAAGCAGATTGGTTTATCAGTCATTTATTTTCTAGGTTGATTAGGGATTATAGGTTGCCATGTATTTCTTTCACAAAAGCAAGCAGTGCAAAAGGCTGGGATTGCTAAGGTTTCCTTTCAGAGCTTAATGCGCCTAGAAGTCAGACATCTGCAGCTCAAAAGTGTCTTCTAGACTGTGTCCCCCCAGTGTTGGTGTTCTGAAGTGGGTTTCCAAGGGGCCTGGGTATTGTAAAGGGGTGGCTGAGTTTGTTAAGGGTCTGAAGGACAGAGCTAAGGCAGTAAGGCAATCACTGAAATCCATGCAGGCCACTGAGTGCTCGGCTCTAAATGCCTGTTGCTGAATTGTCTGCTGTTACGTCTCTTAGTGCTTCAGTGTAGAACTGGGTGCATTTTTTAAGTCACGCAAATGTATGTGATACAGGAGGGAGAGATGTGATTACGGGATAGTTAAGTTGTGGATGAGGTAGTTAAGCAGGGACCACTGCTCTTCCTTTTTACTGCTTTTACTGCTCAGAAGCCACCTGGATGTGGGCCTGGGCACCCTGCTCTGAGCAGCCCTGCTGGAGCCGGGGTGGGACCAGGTGGGCCCACGGGGCCCTGCCAGCCTCAGCCGTGCTGAAATTGCACAGAGACCGCTGATGGCACAGGAGCCGCAGTGTGCAATAGTTGGGTGACATCTGTCTGTTCTAACCTGCAAACAAACTGCCTTCATGTGTACCCCTGTGTAACAAAGTCTTTTAACTGCCACCTATATGTCACAGGCCACAATTCCATCTCTGAGCTAAGCATGGAATTGCAACCCAGAGCATCCCCTCAGAGCCTTCATCAAGGCTGAGAGCTGTGGTGGAGTCCTTTAGATGCTATTCTTATCGCTGCTATCTAGCTCAGAAGGTGCTGTGGCTTTCATGCACCCTTTGCTGCAGTGTCCTGGTGTGCAGCTTGAGATAACCCAGTGACATTTATCGGCTTTTCAGTACCTGCCAAGTGAAATGCAGTCACAAGGCAGATGAAGAAGACTTCTGTAACTTTATAGCTGTAACTGGGGCGCTGGAGGAGATTGGTGGGGAGACCTGTAATTCTCGCTTCCTTGGCTCTGGCAGAAAATAAGGGGAAGAAGAAGAAATGTGAGAAGTGCTGAGCTAGTTTGAAAGAGGAATGGAAGGCACTGTATGAAGAGGAATCCACTGAGGGCTGGCCAGTCTGGCAGTCTGAGACGAGGGAAAGAAATGGTGCCCTTGAGGTGTTAGGGACTTCTTACCTTCCTGAAGTCTTGCTGCTTTTCTCCCCTTGCAAAAAGACTGTCTCAGCTTCCTACAGGCTCTGGGATTGGTGTCCTGGGGTCAAGGCTTGCATCTCTGGCCTGGAGAGGTTATGCTCCTAACATGGCTCTTCTGGGCCTGTGCGTGAGTTTTGTGCTCCCAGGAGATTGGGGAGAAAGCACAGCGGGCATGGTGAAGGACGAGCGGTCTGACACAAGGGTGAGATCAAGAAGTTTGTGTGAAGTTTGGTTCGAGTCCTCTCTGCTCCAGGTCCTAGCTCATTAGGGTTGGGAGCATTGCCATCCAAGCTAGTACTTCCCCTGTATGTGGGGAAAATCATTGCTCAGGAGAGTCCCTGCCCTTTGCTGTCCCCATGGAGGATGACACGCTCCCTCTTAAATTGCTCTTCAGCATTTAAGAAAAAAGGACGAGATGATCAGAAGTGCAAGTCTGACAGCAGAGGGGATGCTAGACGTGAGACAGATTGACGTTGTTCTTAAAAAAACATCTTAGTCTGCTTTGTTGCATGTGACTTGTGCTTTGGAGAAGAGTATTTGAAGGGCTGAAATGCCAGTTTGGCATTCTGATGTTCAAAATACAGTTTTTCAGTTTTGAGTTTCTGTTGAAAATAATATATTAATCTGTTGAGAATAATATATATAGGTATATGAGTGTGGGAAAAATATATGAAAAATAATTTTGTAGGGGAGCAATAGAAGTGCTCTTTACAGTCACCCCTGCTTTACTTCTGTGCTGCGAATGTCTGGAGGGTTTTAGCTGGTGTAACTCAGAGCTTTCTTGTGTAGTCCTGCAGCCGCTCTGAGAACTTTGCTGAAGAACAGATGCACAAAATGGCTTTTGTATAGCTCCACCACCGAGGTCACACCTTGCACGTGGGACAGCCGAGCTGTGCCAGGCTTAGCTGGGCGCATCTCTCGGCCATTTCATAGCTGACGTCAGCTCCAGGACTGAGCAGCTTGCGTGGGCTCAGGGAGAGGAGAATGCAGAAAATCAGGGAAAGGGGGATACAAGAAGATCATACAGAAATTAAGGGTGGAAAAAGGATATTCAGGAGGATCCGTGGGTGTCCAGGAAGACAGGAAGGATGGAAAACCAGTTTCCCTCATGCCTAGGAGCACTTGGTTTCTGTAGGTGGGTGTCTTTATTCTTTGTTTCATCAGGCAGGGAGGGCTGAGAGTCACGAGGGAGCTGTCTGGTGTCTGTGCAGTGCCTAGCGTGGGGTTGCCCTGCTGTGTCACCAGGGGTCCTGGGAAAAGTTACAGCCCAAGTGCTGGTGGGGGATGAGGAGAAGAGATGGTAAGCAGAAGATGAGGAAGGTGGCCAAGCACATGCTTGCGTGTGCAAGAAGTGGCTGGATTTTTCTTACGTGTAGTTACTTTAAGGGACGTGAAGCTTTGTTCCCACTGCGCTGTTCCTCCCAGACACCTCTCCTGCTGCTCTGTCATCCCCATCTCCCGGCTACTGCCGTCTCTGAGCTCCAGTTGGTGTTGGCACTGAAAACCAGAGCGTGGTGGAGCCTTGGGCTGAGTGGGTGGATGTGGCCTGGTGGGGGTTTTGGAGGAGGAGTATGAAGCGGAGCAGGTTTGTGTTAGGGGTGAAGATTGGAGTGATGTGAGTGTTGCAAGGGGACCAGGAGAAGAATGGGGCTGTGCTAGGAACGCGGGGTGCTGGCAGTGGTGGGTGGGCTGCTGATGGCACTGGAGCCTGATCGATACTCAGCTTGGCAGTAGACTTCCTTGAGAAAGGAAACAAATTCCTGAGAATGAAGGGAATTTGTTAGAAGTAGCTACGTTTGGGAAAGATGTGTGTCAGCAAAACCAGCCATTAAAAAAACAGTAGTACGGACTTGGGAAATCTGTTGTTCTTACCCCGTCTTTTCTGTGAGCGCTCATGAATCTGATGAAAGTGCGTTTTCGAGACATGGCCTTTACCGCTATGACCTCAACTCTGATTACTTTGACAAAGAATGTGCTGGGTATAACGTTTCTGCTCTCATGGAAAGGAGTAATAACCTAGAGTTAAAGGGGTTAAAATGAAGACACGCAGCAGTTTCTTCTTCTGAGCTTCTGTAGTTGTGATAGTTCCTTCTGCTAACAGTCGTCCTGTAAATCAAACTGCAACGTGACGAGCAGGTGAAGGTGTGTGAGGAATGTGCCAGGCATTTATTTTTATCTGACACAAACTCAGTGGTTTGGGCTTACCAAAGGCGATGATTTATCAGGGCAGCGTAATTATAACCATTGTCGTACGGTGGCACCCAGCAGCAGTGATGATCTATTTCTGTTGTTCCCGGGATGTGTACAAACACAGAGCAAGAATCAGTCCCTGGGCTCGATTCTATCTTGTGTGTGTACATGTGGTTGTATGGATCCATTAATGGGTCATTAAAATTCTTCAAAGCATATCTGCTGTCAAGTTAAATGCTAATAAATGTCAGTTAATTATCATAGCCCTCTTCACAATAATAAGTTATTACAATTGAATTTACTGTGCATTTCACTGGAGAAGGGGAAGCCAACTTCAGCATCTGATCCTCAGCTGGCATTTGAACATGTATCCACCATATGCAGCAATAATTTGTGGTAGGGAATGCTGCTGCCTGGGTGCTCCTGCTCTGGAAACACTCCCTGCGTTTCTGCTCTCCTCTAAATCTGGCTGGTGTCTTTGCATGGCCATGGGCTCCATCCAGTCCTTCAGGAAAACAGTGCCATGGGGTTCCTGCTCTGTGGGCATCCAGATGTGTGGGTAATGACAGCTCACCAGCATTGTCCCATAAGTTAACCTGGCATCCACCTGCAAAAATGAGACTGGTTCACCTGTGTGCTGGCCCTCTTTGGATCTTGTACAGAGGGTTGGTAGTGAAATGATGACAGTGAAAAGTCACACGGGATGAGAGCAGCCAGGGAGGAGTGAGTTTGGCACGACATGTAGCATGGATGTCTTCATATGTGAGGGATTGTTTTTGCGGTTTTCCCCAGTGCAAAGATGCTCTGCTTTTCCAAACAGTAGTGACATCATTTTGGTGTTGGTGATACAGCTAATTACTAAGAACTGTATGGCATAGTGAATGTGCACAGACACAAAGCTCACATTTATGTGCTCTCTGAGCGCTGCAGTGCAGCTGGGAGTAAAGTGGTGCTGTGTCCCATGAACATGTAAATGGCTTTGTGATTTCTTCTATGCTCTGATTAGAAAATGATACAAATTCCATCAGTTTAGCTTGTGTCATTTTGACCCCAGGGACTAATACTTTGATTTTCATTGGTGTTTCTTCCCTGACTTCAGCCATGTTAATTTAAACTTACATCAGCGTACGTGAGAGCAGAGGTTTGTATTCAGTGTGCTAAATATGCACTGTAGCATAGCAAGTGTAGCAGGATGGAAGGAGAGTTGGGTAATGGAGGGATAGATGCTGCTGGAGTGTCTCGTGTGTACTGATGTGCTGTACGTTGAGCCTTGTATTCCCTGAGTCACTGTCAGTCCTCACACAGGTAGCTGCAGCCATGCTGGCTGCCTCTGGGTCATGCACTTGGGTCATTTATCTCATCTTCTGACTGCTTTTCTCCGTAACCCAAATTGCTATGTGCATTCGTGATAAATCCGTTGCTTTTACATAGTCTCATTCACTCCCGTGTGTGTGCACGCAGATGCACACATGCGCTGCTACAACAAAATCTTCAAAGCCCTCACGAAATAATCTCTCTTGACATCAGTGAGCATTTACTGCTCATCTGAGGAGTCTTGCTGACTTCAGAGACACTTTCTCATGAGTGAGAGTTCACTATGTCAGCACTGGTTGCCATTCTGGCCCCGTTGGCTGGTGTTATTACTCGGCCATCCTAAGCATGGCATTTCTTGGAGATGGCACCAAGTGCTGGCGTTGCCAGGCCCTGGCTTGAAAAATGTGCAATTGCTGTTTCCACTTGCATTACTGATGTTGGCAACCTATTTAAAACCAGGCAAACACAGTACCTATAGCCCCGTAGGTACAAACGCCTCCTTGGTAGTGCAGCATCATGTAGAGCACTTCATCTTTGTGACAGCGCATTGCAGTGCGCCTGTGTCCACTGCCTCCCGTTCATCCCGGTGGACTGGCTTCTCCGTGATGACTTGCTGTCACTGCCCACTGAGGTGGAGACCTCAGGGGTGCAAATCTGGCCAAGCTGTGTGTACAGGACATGCACGTCTGAGTTCTGTGCACGTCTTTGTTCAAACTACAAGTCAGTTATTAAGAGAAAAGTGGTACGTGGCTTACTAAGCAGTGGGAAAATGAAGGCAATATTGTTATGGCATCTTTAGGTCGATACAGAGGTTCTGTTTTCTTTAGTTCCCCAAATATGGCAAAAGATGCCTAGCTAAGTATTGTTAAAATAATAAACTTGCTTGCTAGAATAGCAGTGTGTTATGCAGTTAGTGCCAAAGGCAAGAACACAGCTTAACAGTGACTTAAGAGTCCTGCGGTTGTTCAATATTTCTGCATTTCTTATCTTGGTAAAGAGCAAAATAATTCTTTCTCCCCCCCCCCCTTTTTTTTTAAATCTGCTCCTACTTCTAGTTTTGCCGAAATAGGTTGTTCATAGTCCTCCATACTTCTGAGGTTATACATTAGCAAGCACTGTGTTATTAACCCTTGCACATCAGTGTTCATTGTTTGTAACGTGAACATAGTATATGCCTATACATGTGGGAAAAAAAAGTCACAAGATTTATTTTAAAGCTGTAAAGGTGGATATGTGGTGCTGGCAAGAACCAGAGTGCCCTAAGGCATCCTTACGTTGCCAGTTGGGATTTGAGCTTTTATTCAAGTAAATTTTATTGTCTAGGTTAAAAGCCAAATTCATTGAACCAAATTAATCTCTGGTTCATTTCCAGTGTTGGCAGAGTTTAACCAGGGGCAAATGTGGCTGCTTAGTTAAACATTAAAGGATGTTATTGATTTGATATTTTTGAACTAATATTAGAGGGAGCTCAAAATTTAAGTAGGGTTTGAAGCTTTTGTATGTGGTTGCCATGCTGCCAATATTAAAATGGATATAACTTTTTAAAATCAGCCTTGTTGCCGTGAGTACAAAGCTTGTAATCCAACACTGTCCTTGAGATGGCAAGCTGATCCGTGCCAGCAGATGCTGGTGGCCACGCGGAACCCTGCGGAACTGACGGGGAGGATTTGCTCTTGTGGGTCAGCCTGTGTGGGTCAGTCTGTACAGTCGGGGGTTTGGTTTCAGAGGCAATTAATGATTCACTGTTGCCTAATTTTAGAGCTCAGATAATTGCTTTATTTAAGAGGAGAAACTCTTCCTCTCTTTGAAATGTTCACGACTTGAATGGAAACCCAAGTAATTTACCTTACGTGGCAGGAGAAACGTTTTACCTGTTTACTGCACGGAGCTGTTATGTTTATCTGTCAGCGTGACCCATCCTTAGTTTATGGATTCGGAGTCCTCCTGGAAATGTCCCATCTCCACAGCGCCCCAGTCGCGATGCCAAGAACTGAGCTAAGATGTAGCTTACAGATCTAGGAGTGCCCGAATTCTTGCAGCTCACCTCTGGCTGTGTTTTTCTGAGACACTCAGTGCTCCTACTCAAGGCAGCTGTGATTTAGTCTCGGTCAAATGAGTCCCAGCTGCCCAAGTGATAGCATGGCCATTGTCCTCAGCGACACGTTGGGACACTTGCCCAACGCGAAGGCACAGTTACGTGCCTGTGCAGGATAGCCTGCTGCTGCTGCTCGGGGCTGCCGAGCTGTGGGGTGGCAACCTGCCTCTGCAGCAGGTGTGGGGCCAGGAAGCCACGCTGCAGGCAGGAGTGGCTGTGTTGTCTGCAGTGATTTGGGTACTCTCACCACTAATCACCTAGGTAAGACCTCTCTGTCTTGTTCCACATGCCCCGCGTAGCGGCATGAGGGGCTGAGCAGAGCAGCACCTCGCTGCTGGGCCACCCTCCCCGAGCTCTCCTGCTGCAGCCCCTATATGGATGTCTTTGGACCCCAGATTCCCTTCTGGCACTGCTTTGAGAAGCATGTTTTGACAGTGCCTGCGTACATATGTTTTTAGAGGAAGGCACTGCAGGTGTCACTGCAACTAGCTCTTCTCTTGTGCAGTTGGGAGACTCCAAGACAAAGGAATCAGGGAGAATGACTTGCTCCTCTTAAAAAATTCACTAACTCTTCTTCTGGAAAACAGCGTAAATGTTAGGAAGTGTTATATCAGTGTTGGGTTTTACTGGGGGAGGCTGTTTATTCTAATGACATATTTGTTTTAGAAAGTTCCAGGTGAGGGAAGGAAGGCATATTAGCAAGTACAAAAGGTTTAGGTTAATCCAAAAGGGCGGTTTAACATTTTCAAGGGAGTGTTTGCTGCAGTGACAGGTATACTCATTTTACCCAAAGCTCGCTGGTGGGATGTTTTGTGTAGCTGTGTGGTCTCTATAGTAATGTGGACATGTGAAGCTCGTAAGGAAGGCTGTTGTATTCACTAGATCACTTTCAGTATCTAGAAACACGTATGAACAGGGAATATTCTCCGTTGCATGAAAGGAGAAGAACTTCTGGGTTTGAAAGTCGAGTTCAAACTCCAAAGGCGTCTTCAGAGGGTGAAAGATGCCCTCTTACCCAGTCAAAAGTAGACATATGTGGTGTTTGTTAGTGTTTTATTGTTGGTTGGTTGGTTTTTACTGCCGTGGTGTATGCACACGGACACAGAAATGACAGCTTACCGTGGCTGTGGGTGAACTGATGATCTTTGCAGAAGTCCTGGGTTGGGTTGGTCCCTCAGCCTGTTCTACCCCTTCTTTCAGGAAAGGATTGCTGTGAAATGGCTGAATCAACAGTAAGAGGTTTTTGCTTGTTTATTTCTTCTTCTTAATCCATGCACGTTGTTTCTTTTGTGGTTTTGACACTGATACCTGTGAAGACTGGATCTGCTGAGAGGCTTTGTTAACACGCTACACGTCGTATCTGACTTTGCAAGGGGAGGGGAAAGGATTTGGCTGAGATATAGGAATTGGCAACTGTGCAGAAACGTGATGAGGCCAAGCTGGTGCAATTACCAGGGTGCAGTCAGGCTGGGGTTGTCCTGTGCTTGTTGCTCTTCCTGTGCGACTGTGACTGGTGGCACTGACAGGTGAGGGTAGGGTAGCAGGGCATCTGTGGGTATGAGCTAGGTCATACTGTTCATTACCTGACTGATTTAATAATTCGGAGAGGTATTACAGCGTAACAAAGAGTTTGCCTACTTCTTCAGATTAGCGAGATCTCTCTCTTAAAGCAGGAGATTAAAAGGTAATTATTCTGTATTTATGTAACAGTCACTCAGAGCGGTGCATGCTAGGTAGTTTATCTAAACTTTTCATTAGGATTGTTTCTTATTACTTCATTTTTAAAAGCTATTATGTGGCAGAGGGTTTTTTTCTTCTTTTTTTTTTTCTTTTTTTAAATTTTAATTTGTATATAAGATATTTTTCACTGTGTATATGGGACGTAACCATTGTAGTGGTGCAAACTGAAATGAAAGCCTTGTTTGGTTTACTTTGACCCAGCAACCTGGAAGGTGTTTGAGGTGACTGAGAATCTGTATGTTTTGGTTCAAGTCATTCTTATATTGTATTAGTGGCTTGTATGCTTTGTGCTGTAAGGATTTCGTACCCATCCTTGCAAGCCCAGCAGGTCAGGCGTCTTGGGCAACTGAATCCCATGTAGAAGAGCCACTGTCCCTCGCGTTGTCTTCCTTTGTCGGAGCAGCTCGTGGCAGAAGGCAGAGGTGGAGATGTGGGGACCTTTATGCCATAGCTCATGGAAAGCGGAGGAGGGCAGGGATATGGCATGGAAGTAGTGGCTTACCTGGATGCGTTGAGATTATTTCGTTTGAGTTGGGGTGAGCTTTGAAGCTTTCTGATGGAAAGACTTCCTCCTCACCCCCACATCTTCACTCTCTGGTGGGTGGGTTTCTCTACCTACACTTTACCAGAAGTGTAGGTTTAGCTGCTCTGCTTTACAAGAAGAAAATGTTTCCTGTGGAAAACTGAAATGACATACAGAAACCTGTGTTTGATTTCTCAATTCTGAGTCTCTGTTCTCTTTCAGGAAAAAAAGGTTTGATGTTTTGTTCTTATGTTTTTTTTTTTTGTTCCACTCATTCAGTTTTAAAGAGAAAGATTAGAATAGTACTATTCAAGACTGTGTATAACATTTTAACTACTTTTCTTGGCAAGCAGAGAGAATCTCAAGGAGTTGGGAGCTAGCAAAGGAAAAGGAGATAGGGGGAGACTTAAAAACCTGTCCTGTTAAAATTAATTGTATGGTGAGATTACAGACCTTTTAACATTTTTGTGCCAAAACTCATTTCAGCTGTTGAATGATGGGATAGTTGCCCCTTTTGCAACTTCTGAGTATCTGTGAGGAACTGCTGAGTCTCTCGTTTGCTGACTTCACGCAGTGACACACACGTGTGTTCTCCTGGTCAGGCCTACATGTCCACAGCTGCCCTTGCTTTCCTCCATCAACAGGTGGTTATTTGTGTAGATTATAAGGGAAGTGGTAGCAGCTTTGTGCTTCTTAGTGTTCTCGTTATGCCTGCTAGGAAGCTTCCAGGAAATGCGTGGAGCTGTCAAGAATGTCAAAGACGTGGAGTCTTCTTCTTGGAGAAGAGGGACTTGGATAGCTGCAGACATGGCAGCCTTTGGGCGCTGCTGAGAAGCCAATTGAAGTCATTATGACATTACGGCAGGGACCTGCCAAACTGTCAGCATTTGATGGACATGGTATCTGGTGACAGGATGTTGCACGAACGCCAGCCGGCTTCTCGTTCTGTCAGCGCAGCGTTGGCGCTGCCAAGGGATTGTTACTTACTCAAGCTATTGCACATGGAGAAAGCTGCTGATCAATACTGCAAATGGACCTTTGTGTTTGGTGATTATCAAACCTGTATTGGTCTTTCAGCTGGGGGTGTCTTATGTGAGGAAACAAGTGGCTGAGAGGGCTGAAGTATTGGTTACAGGTAATTCTTTTAAATTAAAACATAAACATTCTCGGCACTTCATAGCTTGCAAGATGTAAATAGTTTTCTGACAGCTTTCCAGCATCAATTTCATTTGGGAGTTGACTCGCTGACACCCTAAAATGGAGGGGAAGAAAAATCAATGAAAGTATTAGGAAGTGTTGTTTCTTATATATTTACTGTGGCTGTGTTTGTTTGTTTGTTTAATGCAGCACTGAGTGAGCATCCCAAAGAAATGATATTACAGCCCTTCTGTGACTAAACGCCTCCCAAATGAGTCTGGAAGCAGGTTCTGAAAGTGGAGATGCAGCAAAAATGAAGGAAAGACTTGAAAGAGCAAACACCGACATTATGCAAGATAGCAGATGAGAAATGATTCAATAATAGTTACAGGCATTCATACGAAGGAAAAAAAAACACATTCCCACTTAATAGTATTGATTGTACATTTGAAAAATGAACTGTAGGTTATTGCATCCAAGTTGTAGAGAGTGCCATCCACAGATACAGGGAGAGGTATGATGGAGAGGTTTTTGCTATGCGCTTAGAAAAGAAAGTAATGCAGGAAGGATTAAAGGACTTCTCAGGTGAGGTCATCCTCTATTTAATGCTTGTTGAGAAAGCACAGGCATCTCGTAGCGTTGACTGAATTTATTTTGGTGCATTAAGATTATTTCTGCCACTGTATCCGCTGTGAGTGATTGTTTAAAAAGATGATCAAAGCTCGGTCTTCTGTTGGCATCCTTGTATACGATTGTTTGAAAGGGAACATGCTCTTTATTTTACTGTGTCATAGTTCCTAGTTTTTAGTGTGTGATCATTTACCATCACTAGAACAATGCTGAAATTACTTATTCAGACAAAATCTGTAAAGTCTGAATGACCTAATTATAGATGTCTAAATTGGCAGTCCTGTGTCCTGGTATTAAGTATTCCCTTACTCAGAAGAGCTGAGTGCTTAGAAATCCCATTGCAGTCAACGGGAATTGCAGTAATAAGCACTTTGAAAAGCAGGCTCTCCTTGTTAAGCACTTAAACATGATGGTTTATAGAGATACCTGAGACTTGAAAAGTGTTTGCCTAAATTAGCAACCTCGTTAATATCTCCAGAGCCAATTAACTGCTTGAAAAATATTTGCACGTTGTTTTGAAAACTTCATCTTTAACGTTAAATAACTTTGAATACAGAGTATTTTGCTTAGAGCAGATGAGTAGAATTTGATAAAGTGTTTTAAGTACTGCCTCTTGGAAGAAATCTTGAAGTCTTATACTGAAATCAGAGATTTGAGTTTTTGTTGAATCTACTGTGGCATGATTCTACTAACACTTAATATGTATGAGTAGCTTTGAAAATGAGAGTAGTCCCACTGGGCTTAATCAGATTATTTATGTGTGTGAAGTTACTCCGTTGCGTAAGTGTTTGCAGAATTGGGGCTTGTGTAAAGTTACAGTTAATGACTTAAGTTCTTTTTGTTCAGTTCTTAATAACTTTTTAAAATTTTCTGAAAACCCAGTATTTGCAGGACAGCTCCCTCTCTGCATTCAGTTTCAGAAGGGAAAATCATTTTAGATCAACTTCTGTTTCTGTAGAAGGAAAAAAAAAAGTAAAGTAGAGATAGAATGAATTTTGGCTTTATGTATGCTTCATCGTTGGTACAATGGATTTCATTCATAAACCTTTGCTAAGATGTATTCTGTGGTTTTTTTTTTGTTTTTTTTTTCCCCCCTCTCTCATTGTAAAATGAAGGAGCAAGTTTTCCTGGAGAATAACAACACAAAAGCCTTAATTTAGGGTTGTAATTATGAAATGCTGACTTGGCCATTCAGAGCAGGTAATGGTTTTATATGGAGTGAGTAGATGGATGAGGCTTTTGCTAATGCAGGCCACTTCAGGACATTATAATGTATGTGCATCAGATATTTGTATTCAGGCGGTGTACAGCAGAACATGTGGAAATGGTATGGCTGCATCTTTTAGAAAAGCATATTCGTAGAATAGTTTTAAATAGAGCCTGTGATACCGCCATACGGTACGGACAAACCGTACTGTTCAGAACACCCTAGATTTCCTCAGACAATATAAAATGCTTCACTGCTATTAAATTTTAAACAGGATTCACTGTGTGTCCTTTTAAATAGATGTTCTAGGAAGTTTAATGGTTTCAGACACTTTTTGGCTTGCTCTGCAGACGAAGTGCGGACATCTTCAAAGTAGCAATTGAAAATGTACCAAACCCTCGTGCAATAAAAGATGGACAAAAAGGTACTCCCTTCCAAAACTTGCTGTGTAACAGCTCCCTCTGCTCCCCGCCCCCTTTTTTTTTTTTTATTTCCTCCTCAGTACAAGAGAGGGTTTTTTTTTTCCTAGGTGTACATTCTTGATTACATTACACTAAATTATCTGATTACTACCCAGACAAAAAAAGTAAATGAGAAGACATGTAAAAACACAGCTGAAGTTTCCACGGGGACTTCCAAAATTAGATGCTTAACCCTCGTTGGGTGCTTTGAAAAGTTCAGTTTACACCTCTTTCTATGTGACTGTTGTACACTCTTATATGTGTACGTGTATGAAATGTGCTGTATTGTAGACCTCACAACGTCCTTCACGTCAAATGGGAAAAGAAAAGCAAGCTTTCATTAACAGAAAAGCTTAGACTGAGGTCAGATTTTATTTTACCAATATTCTGTGGTAAAGTCGCATACTTAGAATCATAGAACCATAGAATGGTTCAGGTTGGAAGGGACCTTAGAGATCATCTTGTTCCAACCCCCATGCCATGGGCAAGGACACCTCCCACTAGACCAGGTTGCCCAAAGCCCCATCCAGCCTGGCTTTGAATACTTCCAGGGAGGGGGCCTCCACAACTTCTCTGGGCAGCCTGTTCCAGTGTCTCACCATCCTCACAGTGAAGAATTTCCTTCTTATATCTAGTCTAAATCTACCCTCTTCCAGTTTATAACCGTTACCCCTAGTCCTGTCATTATCTATCCTTGTAAAAAGCCCCTCCCCAGCTTTCCTGTAGAGTTGGAACTTGTGGAGTTGGAGTGATGCTTAAGTAAAAAGATGAGGTTGGCTCACAAACTTTGTGGAAGAGAGGCATGTCTTCATGTGGCTGGATGCAGGAATGAGGTGACCTCTCTAAGACATTTGATCTGGGGAACTCGCTGTTCTGAGATACTATCAGAGTCAAGCATTACAGCTCAGACAAAGTAATGAAGAGGTTGTGACATGTGCCGTATGGCGTAACAGAGCTGCAAAGAGCATGAAGTTGGAGAGACAGCTTTTCAAACGAGGATGCTCTTTCTTGCTTCTGAATTCCTTTGCATCATCTAGAGCTGGGGGCTTTGGTCTCATCTGGCTGTTCTAGCATTGAATGGTGACGCTGTTCATAGAAAAAGTAATTTTTTTTCTGTGAGTCATTGGTATAGCAGCTCAAATTTTGAGAAAGTATCCTCAAAATCATGTATGCTCTGTTATATTAGTACCAAATATGAACGTGTTATGCCATAAAATGGCTTTTTATTCCAATACTTCTTTTTTTTTTTTAAAATAGCGGTTTAGTTCTAGTTCAGCCAAATACAGGGACAGAGCGCTTGCAGTTTCTCTGAAACTCTGCTAGATTATGTGGCAATGAGCAGGGTGACCTGGCAGCTCTTGCACTTGGTTATCTTCAGTCTTTGAAATGCTTTGTTTATGAGACTGTTTGTTCTAGAAACAAATACTGTAGTATTGGGAAAGCAACTACTTTTCAATTTACGTCTCATATCCTTCATTGAAGGGTAGCTTTGTTAAACCAGCAACTCTGCAACTCCAGAGACCAAATCTGAGGTCTTTTTTTTTTTTTTTCTTTTTTTTCCCCTACTTCAGTGGTGAAACAAGCAACATCAGGCAGATTTGCTGTATTTTGCATCTCCATTCATGGAAAAGCTGAATTCAGTGCTATCAAGCCAGTTTCCTGTTTAAATTGCTGTTTTTTTTTTTTTGTTGTTGTTGTTGCCCAGAACTGGAATTCCGATGAAGCAAGAACCAGCTATTTCTTTCTGTCCTTGACATGTGTTTGCTTTTCTTGGCCAGCTGAAAAAATGTTAGAACAAACTTGATGCTAGGACGTTAGCAGAATAATTAAAACTTTATACACAGTTTATCAGCTGTTGGTTACGTTCCTCAGATAAGTGATTCAGTAAAAGTAATTATAACGCTCTCAGGAAGTCTGCCTGTGGGCACTGGAATGGTTGGGTGAAGAACTCTGGTTTTGTGTGTGTTTGTATTTGATCATTGTGGAGAATCTCCCTGGAAAGATTTTATTGTGCTGAGTGAATGAGACCAACTTTTGGCTTCAGTCTTTGTTCTCCCATGTTTTGTGAGGTACTTTAAATCAGGAGTGCCTTCAGTGCCTGAACAGCTGCATTTTGGAGAACAGTAACAATAACGTGGAGATAACTTAATTATAAAATGCGTGGATGCTGTTTCACTTATTTGAACAATAGGCTGGAGACATGGGAATATGAACCAGTGAAGCAATAAACATTCTTCTAATCAGGAAGCATTTACAAATGAAGTAGCTTTTAATTTCTGTTTCTGCACTGCACTGAAGATGTGCTGTGGCTTTATGCCTTGGATTTCAGTATGTTTGTGTCACAAAGGTCTGCGGTAGTAGTTTAAATATTTTGGGGCTGCAGAGGCCTCGTAAGGAAGCGTAAGGTGATACAAACTGTTCTTTCAGTTGTGCTTTCCGATTATTTAATGCATGCAGAAGCACTGTTTGTGAAAGCCATTAATCTAATAATATCAATAAGAAATGAGTCTTTTCTTGAAGTCACCCGCTGTGCAGTTAAAACTAAGCTGGAATATAAATTGATGTTTTTGCAATCCGAGGAGTTACAGCGTGGTATCACATAGCCTAGCAACAGCTCAGTATCGGCATAACTCACTGCCGTAATGAGCTGCTGGCACATAGGTGTGGCAGTAAAGTGTAGAAGCTATTGCAAGCAAATCCCCAAATTTGCATATGTTGTTTTCATTTACAATGCTAATAGAGATGACAAACATTATTAACCTGCGGTAATTAAAGTGCACGTCTAACTTTATGACATCTCTGCAGTTTGTCGTATTTTAGGTTGCAAGAAGCATTATAAACTCTGAAAGGGCTGTAAAGAGAGGTTAATAGAAGTTACCGAATACAATTTGAGACTGAAATGTGGAAGCCTTAAAAAGCATTGCTCTTTCTCTTATTCAGAAATTTCCATATATTTCATGGTTTCTAGGCTACTTTTTTTGAGAATATATATATATATACACACACACAGATTCTTGGTTAGGAGAAGTGCTTTCAGATGAATGTAGACTATAGATGGATCTGATTCTTTTTAATGATTTAAAGTTGTTATTCAGTTAAATTAGACCTCGTGGCACTGATACACATCTGGTCATTACTTTCTTTTGGCAGGATTTCCCTAGCAGTTTGCCTTCATTAACAACTACCAAGTGACTCTTAGAAAATAATTAAAATTTCATTTGATCATATTTCTAATATGATGGCTGTATTGTTGCTGGAAAGTGAAATCAAATGCTTGTTAGCCACAAAATGTCTGCAGATGAGTTTCACTGTATCAAACAGAGAAACTGTGGGTCTTGCAGTGAGAGCTCTGGAGGCTGTTTGTAAATACACCAACAGCGTCCTCCCTTTCTTCCTAGCAGTATACCGTTCGCTGAGGAAATTCAGTGGTGTTGAGTATTGAAGCCCTTTAAAATTTACAGCATCTTTTTGAATTACTTTGCTTAAGCAAGCGAAATCCCCATGATCAATTATGTATTTTTTTTTTTCCTGGGTTTCTGTTCTTCCCCTTCAGCTAGAAGACACTTGGCTTCATTTTGTCACTGGGGTCCCTCTGACTGAGACACAACTATTTGTCTCTTTTATGTAGCTGCAGCGGTGTCTGGCTTGCAGTGACGGGGCAGTCGGTGCTGCTGTGTGATGGGAAGCTGGGACACAGACACACACCAGGTTGCGGTGGGAGGGGACGTGCGTGCTTTTTAGAACAGTTTTTTATGTTCTGGGGAACCAGTGCCATTTGTTTTCCCAGCTTGGAAGTGGTGGTGTCAGCTTTTCTGGAGACCGTTGACCTCTCATGTACGTTCATAAAAAGTAGGGAACGGAGTCAGCCTCACCTCGGGTAGGTGTGTTCCCACTGGAGATGCTCGGTGTGCTGCAGTGCTTGCTATTTTGCAACTCACTGTTAAAGATAAGGCTCGGTCTGAAATTCTGCGGTCACATAAAAGCAACTTCCCCACCCTTAAATTGGAGGTGGCTGGGCTGTAAGAGCTGAGCGCGGGGAGGCCTGCAGCCTTTTCTTGTGCAGCAGCAGGTGGCTTAATATTTGGTATTAGCAGTCATAAGAACATCAGAGGGTCTGCACTGGCTCAGGAGGAAAGTTTTGTTCTCCAGAATCCTCCCTTCAACAGTGCTCAGTGTCAGATGCTGGGGGAAAAAGCATGAGAAATGAGATGAGCCTTTGGTGACCAGCTCTCTTGAAGTACTCTCCTGCTTCTGACCAGTTTTAAGCTCAATGACTTCCCAAGCTAGAGGTCATGTCTGTGTCTTTCTGGTTTCTTAGCCCTGGATGGGCTTTTCTTGCATGAAGTTGTGCATTTGCCTTTGAGCATCATTTGAGTTCATCAGCTGGTGGTGAAGCAGTAAGCAAATTGAGAGATTTGTTATAATGTTACGCACCTTGTTTTTCATCTGATATACACGTAGTGGGCTCAGTCTGGGTTTGAAAAGGAGTCTTGCCTTGTGCTGGTGCAAAAGGAAGCAATTCCAAATGTGTGAGGAAGATAAGATGGCAGCCTGGCACTTACAGAGGAAAGGCTGATGTCTTCCTTCTAATGCGCAGGCCTACGTGTGCGGTGACTCTGCTGAAGTCAGTGCAGTAAGTCTGGATTGACACCCATGTGACTCAGATTAGATTTTGGCTCATGGTTTGTAACAAAACCAGCTTTGAGTGTGCCTGAACCTCCTGTGAACTGGCAATCTCTCTGCTAGCCCTGTGACGAGAGAGCCTAGTGGAATAATAGAGCTATAGAACACTGCCAGAAAGGGGTTCCTGGAGAAGACTTCCCTCCTGCAAGGGGTACCGTGCTGCACCAGGGCCACTGCTTGAATGTTGCCCCTGTGTGAGGCCTTCTTTAGGATGTTTGAATGAGAAAATGGCTGCAGCTGGGAGACTGCCACGTGTTGGAGTTACATCTACAGCCACCTTGCTGTCGCTAGCAGCTGCTGACAGAGTAAGATGGTGAAATAGAGGATAAAGGCTTGGACTAGAATCTAACATCGGTGGTACATCTCAGTGAGTTGGTCTGCTTTTACAGGATACCTAGTAGTTTGGGTCAAAACAACCAAATGACAAAGCCACTGACTATGGGGTTTGTCCATTCCCTCAGAGGTGTCCTGTCTTCTGATGGTATTGTCACTATCTATTCTACTTAAATTATAGCTTATCGTTATGAGACAGATCCTGAGAAGAGACAGGTGTTAGTACCATTCGAAGTTTTGCTGTGTTTGCATCACATATGCACAACAAGACATCTGGCATATGTGACAAAAGGCATGTCTTGCAGGAGAAGTAGCTGGGGCCAAGGAGATGCTGTCTGTCTACCATTGGGTACCTTGATTTTTTTTATCTTGGTTATACAGACTTACCAAATTAAGATGCTTTTAACACTGTACTTTAATATTCCCAATTTTGTGAAATCTAGTCAAAAGCATTGAAGAAAAATATTTATGAACTTGGGTCTCAAATGCTCAATACCTAAATTAAGTACTTTTTTTCCTCCAAACTAAAATAGGTTTTCTTAGGCTTCTCTTTTTTTGATGACACACAAATCCCGTGAAGTAAGTGGAGGTTACATATGCTTTGTACATCTGACCTTCGCCGAATGAGTATGTGGAGGGATTATTCTGTCGCCCAGCATTAGATGCTTATAGGTAAGCTGCCGTAGCCTTCTGAGGGGTGCTGTAAGAGTGGAGTGGAGGAAGAAAGGGATACCACATCTGTTCACTTCAGCTGTGTTTCCACTTACGATTTTGTCAGTGGAGAAGATGGGGATCTGTGTCTAAAGCCTCTATTTCTGCAGCTTGGTGGTTGCAAAACAAAAGATATAAGCGTCTGAAAACAGAAAGTAAATTCCGTTGCTTCATGATCATTGGAAGAAGCTTGAGACTTGACTGAGTGTACTGTGAAAGCTCAAAAGGCAAATAAAATAATCCACAGCTATGTTGTGTTTTAAAACCTCTCCGAAGTCTTTGGGTATCTTAACGATATTGGAGTGCTAGACCCATGAGTTTTTGTGCTTTGAGTTGGCAGCACTATAATCATAATTTTTATTGTGCCTTATGTGCAAGTTTTAAACGTACTTGTGGTTTTTTTTGTTTTTTTTTGTTTTTTTTTTTTGGATAGTGTTTTCAAGTAACACCTTTACTTTATTTGTTAATGGAATTAATCACGCATAGGAATTTCTGGAGGTACGCAAAAGCCTATCAGTAGAGAAGTGTGATAGAATGAGGAATGATATTTAGCATTTAGTAATAAAGTTGTGATGTCAAAAGGAATTGTCCTACTTGATTACAAGTCGGATATATACATATATATATATATATATATAGTATAGAATCATAGAATCGTCAGGGTTGGAAAAGACCTCCAAGATCATCTAGTCCAACCATCCACCTACCACCAAGATTATTCACTAAACCATGTCCCTCGTTCCCTTATGAATAGAATAATTTCTCTTAGATAAGGTACCATACTTCTGACCATGTACACAGTAGTAATAATGTTTTTCCATCAGAAATTTTTGTTTTTTACCATTAGTTGAGTTATGAGACTG
Source organism: Penelope pileata (assembly GCA_013396635.1). Classification (NCBI taxonomy): domain Eukaryota; kingdom Metazoa; phylum Chordata; class Aves; order Galliformes; family Cracidae; genus Penelope; species Penelope pileata. Next base: position 1,168,855 of record WBMW01000696.1, on the reverse strand, counting down.
GGACTTTTTTATACAGCAAATTTTTCTCACAAGGAAATCTCTTCGGATCATTAGCAGTGACTTTGGTCAAAGCACTCATTACCTAAGGAAGTAAATACGGGTGTGCTTATCTCAACCTGCTAAAATCCCAAATCCTCTGAAGTAATGGCAAACATTGTAGCTGACTGTTGTAAAGTTGCCAAAATTAGATTACACCTGCCTAAAAATGTGCTTTTAGTCAGGAATTTTCTATTAGTTTTCCTTGGTATTTCTACTGAAATAAAACCCTCTTCAGTTCAGTGGAGGTTGCTCCCTTTTTATTTGTATGCTGTGTTCAGCTCTGAGAATAAAGTAGCCATAGAGTACTAAAGGTATTATGTAGTTACAAATGGCTTGTTCTGATAGGGAGAAGCGCCCAGTAGCTGTAGTGCAAGCAATCATTTATATACAGAGAAGTATAATACTGTGCTGTTACATCATGGTTATTTAGCACTCTTAAAGGTGTGCAAGCATATTGAAAATGAATAGCTGAGAAATAAATGGGTGGCATGCAGAAAAGTGAAAGTGGTAAAAAGATATGTAGCAGAAAATATGAAGCTGGGCTTTACCTACGTGGTTAAGACAAACTGCATTTGTGTGTTAGGAATAGAATCCCAAAACATCCCGTAATTAGTCAGTCATGCAGTAATCCATGCTTATTTGTTGTGTAACAGGTTTAAGGACTTAGTAGGGTGGCTCAAATTCTACTCTGAGAGTTGAAGAGTCACAGTTATGTCGTGCTTCTTGGACAGAAAATCTACTTGTCTAAGCACCGTCCTAAGAAGTAAAGGAGTATTTGTCTTTGCAGAGTAGTAAAATGTGTGATATGAGACTCACCAGTAGGAATCTGAGGCCTTAGTTTGGTGCCCTGCAGAGTGCGCTTTTTTCCAGTTGCTTGGGAAGTGAAGTGGAGAGAAAAGTGTTTCATTTGGTGGTATGTGGCACTTGAAATGTATTTGTTGTGATGCTTCTCGCTTGTTATTGTTACCCTGAAAATGGGTGGAAACCTGTGTTTTGGAAAGGCAATGCTGTGAGAGGTTTGAGCTCCTAGAGAGAGCTGACCAATGCTGTGCTTCAGGAGAATATTGGTTGTTACACATCAGCTGGAGCTTCTGTGGAGAGCCATGAGATTTGGCTGAGATGACTATGTAAGCACGGCGGGAAGAGCTGAGCTCAGTGACACTTCATTTACGCTTTGTTCTTTTCTTTCGTACCTGGTGGTCAATGGGGGCCCAATGGGAGGTGAAGTCTGGGTAGGCAACAGAGGGGATTAGTTTACTTTTGGGGGTCATGGGAAAGAATCCTTATTTTTCTTCTTTTAGCTGTGCCTATTGATGAAAGAGGGACTTTGACTCTTTGAAAGATGAAGCTTCACTTTATAGTGATAATTTGCTCTTAGAAATTATTTGAAGTCAGGACGTTTGGCACTGTATAAAAGTGTATAAAAGATCTCAAGTCCCTGCCTTGAGGAATACACATAACAATTAGGACATGTGTAATAAGTACTATAGGTATTACGCATTAGGGTAAATAAACAACACTGAGTGATGGATTTCATTTTTGAAAATGATTTTGAATCGTTTATGGAAAATATGGGTTTTTTTAAGGATGAATTAAAAAAAGATTGAAAAACTGGTTCTAAATGCAGTGTTGAAACACAAGGTCATGCGTGGGAAATGGATACACAAGGTACGTTAGGGAATGTGAATCATTACCAACACAAAAGAAAATAGGATGGAACTGTGGAGGTCTCTGAAGGAAAAGAATGGCTCTTGAACCTAACACACAAGACATTTGACCTGGGTTTTGGCATCCTTTGATTTTTGGGAGAGCAGGGTGCTGTTAGTAGCAGTTCTGCTGGAATAGACTGAGGAGAACAAGTTATGAGCTAGGTGGCTGGAGATGCTCCATAAGTTTTTAAATATTGAATCTGAAATAGCTGGTGGGGCATGCACTGAGGTGCAGCACCTACAGAGAGGTTTGTGGGAGGGGGAAAAGAAGGAGGCTGTGTGCCTGGAGGCACATAAGCTTATGCTAAAATGGCCTTGCAAATGGAGAGCCAATGAGCCAGGACTGAAGCTGTGCAAGGGAGAGCCCAAATGTAAGGATTAGTCATAAAGGGCCCAAACAGGTTTGAAAGAGAGGGAGGAGGAAGACAAGGTGCTTCTGGAAGAAGCAGAAGCGTTATGGGGAAGAGAGAAGGCAGAGGCTGAAGGGTGAGCAGAGAGAGAGGGAGAGATGGGGAAAAGTGTCCTTTATGGCGGTGGGATGGGGATGGCCTGGGAGAGGTAAGGAGCATGGAGCTGTGTGCAGGTGATCCAGAAGGGATGTGACAGCCAGGCCGGGCAGGCGGCCTGCGTGGATAGCTCGGGCTCGGAGGCATGGCAGTGACGAAGGCAGGGAGGAGCCGGCTGGGAGCTGGGAATTAAGGAGGTCAGTGCCACATGGGCCTTGTGAGTGAGATGCTGTGGGCATATGCTGCGACAGAAACTGAAGTGAAGCGTGTGTGGCAATAACGTCGGGTCAGCTTCTTCCTTGTCATGGAAAGCATGTACGAGAGGAGGGTGTCTGTGGGTGTGTGTTACGTAGCCACGGTGCTTTGAAAGGATAAAGTCTTACTGTAAAATATCTAATGATGCAAACAGATTTATGTTCTTTGTCTTAAGGTGTGTGCAGTTCGTATTTGTTTTACCCACTGACAGGTCTGTCTTGGAAGTTGTAGTGTATGGAAAAATAAACAAACCAGCAGTCTTTGCAGTAGGCCTTGCTTCCCTGCAGGCTTGTTTGCTTGCCATACTTTGAGCGATCTGTTTATTTATTTATTTTCCATCTCCCTAATAGTTACTCAGCATTTGTGCACCAACTTCCTAAGTTGGGAGTGGATTTTGTTCCTTTACTTCTTTCTGATCTTAGAGCAGTGTTCCACCTTCCCTTTCCCATTGCTGCAGCAAAAGCTAGCCGCAAAAGGCTGGCAGTGGGTTTAGGGTTGTTTCTGGGGATGGGTGTCCCTCTGGGCCCTTTTCTTTCATGAAGGATGTAACATGGTATTGTTTACTGCACCTGGGTAAATTTGTGTCTATCTGTGGATTTTGGGGGAAATTACACACACTGTATGTGAGGGATTGGCTCAGCTATTCAAAGTCTTTGATTTCAAAGTCTGATTAAATGGCAAGGTAAGGGGAGGATGGTACCTGCACCTATTATGTAAGGAGAGTGGAGTAGCCCTGAACAGAGTTGTCAGAGTTTGTCTTGTGTTATCCACAGTGTCCCAACCTGCCAAAATCTGAAGCATGCCTTACATTGTGCAGTAATGAGAGCAAAGTTAGCGGGTTTGGTAGAATGTGCCTTGAAATCATATTTATAAGCAGTGCATGGAATCTGTTTGTCTCTTTGTGTGATACGTTGCAGTGATGTTCCACAGAGATAGTTCAGCACTTCATACCAAAATAAGCCTGGCCAACTGACAGCTGAAAGATTTCATTTTTGGGTTCAGTTTTTCTTTTCTTAGCTGGGAGTTTTGAAATCCAGAAAAAGCCATTTTGTGCTTTGCATTCATTTGATATACAGGGATATCACTTTCTTTCCTTTGTGTTTTAGAAATTAAATAGTAAAAAGATGGGACAAACAGTGTAGGGTAACTCATGCTGTATGGTTATGCAGCTTTTCTTGCCCTAGCTATACCTGTTTCCTTTTCTGTGCTGACAGTGGCAGGCCAGTGCAAGACTCCATGTATTTCACAGTTGGGTTTATCAAATACATAATGGAAGCGGCTTTTAATGGTAAGAACTGCAGAAAACTCTAAAATGAATTTATAGAGGAGTGAATCAACAGCTGACATCTTCTGGTCTTTAAAACTCCTGGTGAACTTTGAAACTTGTGAGCCCTCATTTAAATTACTAGCAGTCTTCTGGCTTATTACCAAGTACAAGGTAAGCTCATCATCACAAACTGTGGATTAAGTGATCTTCAGCGTTCCTGTGACATTAGTGAAAAGAAGGTGAAAAGGAAAATAATTCCAGGATGCTGGATATCTGCAGATTTACCTTCCGTGCTGGTGTCCTCTGTGTTGTGGCTGGTATCGCTGAGCCAAAGCTGCCTGCAGTTTCGGTAATGTAGAGGGTCTCAGCTGGAGTGAGCCCAGCTCCAGCATCACTGGTCTGGGATTTCTGATGTGCAGCGTCTCTGTCCTGGCGTGGGCATAGTCTGCGTGCTTGACATTCAGAAATGTTGCAGAGAATGGAAAAACTGTGATTGAATGTCTTAATTACCTGCTTAAGTTCTTAAACGTTTAAGAAAGCTTCCTAAAATAGAGCTAGTCCATTCTGTTCAGTGCTTTGCAAGCGCTTACAGGAAAATACTATCTATAAAAAAAGTAACCTTACAACTGAGAACGAGTTTTGAGTGTACTGTGTTTTGTGAGCTTGGTGTTGCTTTTCAGTGCTAAACCGTGCTACCACGGAAAGTAATGTTTAACTGAATGCTTTTATGGCTTGCTACGTATAATGATCCCTCCTTGTGTTTCAGGGCACAGTTCCTCCCCTTGCCCTGCTCCCATCCTTTCTCTTTCACTTTTTTTTTTTTTTTTTAAACTCTCTTGAAAATGGGACTTTGAAAAGGAGATAAGGGAGTCAGCCCAAAAGCTTGTTACAGGGCTTTACAATTCTTTTATAATACCATGTGGGGGGAAAGGTGAGCAAACAACTTGCTGGTGTTAGTTCAGAAATCTTTTTTATTACGCTGAGGTTTTAATAGTTAATCAAACAACAGTGCTGTAGTTCTGAATCTGTTAACAGGTTAACGCTTGGCAACACTTATATTTATAAGGTAATGATTTTACTGCAGCAATTTGAGCAGTAGGATATATTAGGTATAAGAGAAGCCAATTTATTACCTTGAACTTCTTAATTCTCCACACAGCTTATTTCATAGCAATGTGCTGTAGAAGTAATCGTTACCTCCCATTGACCTGCCGAACACCTAGCTGTCGCTAGTAAATTTGCTCTGTATTAAACACACAGCTTCTGCATTCGAGGTCTGCTCTGGATAAGCCATTCCAGTGCAGTGTGCACATACTAGAGCCCCGACGTTGGTCCCTTGTTGCTGTAATGGGGGGTTGTGACAGGGAGGAATCTGGGTACTGTTCTTCATGTAAGTTTTCCTGGGGTAGGAAATCCGCAGTCCAAAATGTTTACTTTTAATTACTCACGTGTTGTTCTTGCATTCAAGATTTGATGCACACAGCACAAAGGCATTCCGGTTTTAGCTAATGGCATGGCTTCTCATTTGAGATAAATTGATCTCATGGCACTGTGTGCACTTAGAGCAGCTGGGGACGTGGTTTGTATGGCGCTTGCATTGATGGGGCAGATGAAAGAGGGAGAAGGGAGGTGTATGTGTGAGACACGCTAGTGTGTTATGCCAGCTGATGATCCAGTCCCCATTCTTCTGCAGATAATGTAAATATAATAATAGTAAATATTTTCTTGTCATGATGCTGCAAATAAAAGCAGGTATTTTCACCACCCCTCCTCCCCCATTTTAAAATTAAAAACTGAGCAGAACATAATGGAGCACGCTGGCAGGAGAATGCCCTGCCTATACAGTTTGAAATCAGCCCCCATGCTGCAGATTTTAAATGGCCACGTTGCAACTCCCTGCAAATTGGTTTGCAGTGGAAACCCTAACAAGATCATTAAATATAAAAGCACTGTTGGATGCTGGGAAAGTACTGTGCTACACATACATGTGTGCATCTCCATGGACGTGCATGAATGGGCAGCGTCAATGCCATCGATTTGAATAAGGAGGTAATGTACAGTATTGAGGTGACTTTGCTTGTGTTTGGAAATGACTTGCTTTTATTTCGATGCTGCCAGAATTGTGAATGTTTCTTCAATTTTTAATTTCTAGCACTTGGAACTATTAAGACACTAAAGTAAACCACTTACGTAGGTGTGGCCAAATAAGAGAGCATTACTGTAAAATCGAAGCAAAATGGAGTTGTTCATTGTTTTTTTTTTCTTTTTCCTTTCTTTTTTCTTTTTCTTTTTTTTCTTTTTAATTAAATTCTGAGGCTCATACTCAGAATTAGTAATGTACAGCATGTCAAAATAAGAGCTTTTGACTTTCCAACATATATCATTAATGACCTTAGGAAAAAAAATCACATCTGTACTAGTTCAGTTCTTGGCTTTTCTAGGGCTGATCAATAATCACATTGTGTATTCATTCCCTCCAGCCCCCCACCCCGCAAGGTCAACTTTAACTACTAGTCTTTATATTTCAGAAAAAGGACATAGAATGCCTTATGCATTAATAATATTGGTCTCAGTGTTTCCTTTAGATCTAATTTACTGTTACCCTATCAGAAATCAGTAACTTCTTCTTCTTTGTTTTTATTTCTTTTAATGCTTTGTCATTTTTCGTGAGAGCTTTTCACTTCTACCTTCGGGTGCAGTGTTGAGCGGTCTAAGTCAGAATTTGGCTGAGGATGCTGAAGTTCGCTACGGTTTTGCTATTTAAACGGATCCCCTCTTTATTGTATTGTTGAATGTGAACGTGACAATGGGGGAACAACAATTTCAGGGCTTCTTGTCTGGATGGTAACACAGCTGCTGCAGTGAAGTCTGTCCAAATGTGACTGGTCAAGCATAACAAGCTATTTCTAATTAGAAGTTCTTACTTACGTTGCACTAGAAAATAGTTTGAAATGAGCTCATAGATATTTGAATGAAGTTGGATAATGTTCTTCTTCTTGCCTTGCAAGATTAATGTTGCTTTTTTGTTCTGTCCTGCAGCCAGGAAAAGTAGTCTTGAAAGAATCTTGCCTTTAAAATAAGCTTTTTATTTTGGACTATAACGTAGTGGTCTCCCACAACTGCTTTAAAATAAAGGATTATTGTGGGCGGTTGTGTCAGTGTTACATATCAGCACTAGATTAAGTCTTGTGATGGTGGCATTTTGTGATTCCTGCGTTGTTGTTTTCATTCCATGAAAGTACTAGTGATACTGGTCCCCTTTTATTCATTTCTTCATATTAGAGTGGAAATGTAGTTTGTTCATAATGGATTATTGATTGGTCTGAGAACAGCAGAAGCCCCAAGGCCTTGTCATCAATGGTACTTACTCTCCCAATAGTGAATGCATCACTTCATGCAGCTTTTTGCAACCCCAGTCTGTAGGATATAAGCCCGTAATTGTTAATCTTGTACAGCGCCGTTTTTAGGGAGAGGAACTCTTCATTGTCATTATAGGATTTTCCCCCTCAATTTGTTCAAAGAATGGTCTCTTTGTTTTGCTAGCAAGATAAAGCTTGTCCTGGATGTTAATGATATATTTTAATTCATTGCTCATAATACTACAGTGTAACCAATAGAGCACACTGCTTTGTCTCCAGAAGACAAACACGCACAGTGCCCTGAAACACAAAATATGCACTGAGTGGGTGACAGCTCCATACTTCTCGACAAACCCCGGAGCAGCACAGAGCAAACTCCCCCCCCACTCCACCCCCTCCGCGCTCCCGACTGCTTCTTTAGGAACCACCAAAAACTGGGTTACGCCGTCCCTATTGTCCTGCTGGCTTGGTTTTGAGAGAGGTCACCTCGCTGCAGATGCCTACCTCGAGCTTTTTCAACGTTAGTGATTTTTATCTTTATTCCTGTGTGCTCTTTTCCCTGCTAAGGGTGTGGTATCACTTCAGAAAGACGTGACTCTGCTTTTGCAGCTCTGGCTGCTGGGCTGGAGCCTGCTGCAAAATGTCATTAGCTCATGGAGGGAGAAAGAAACAAAACCTTACGATGTAGTCAGAGGAGCTCAGAATAATGTTTCAGTGTTTGAACAGAAAACTTCCCAAATGGGAGCAGCTTCCTCAGCTGCAGGGGAAGGCTGGTTTAAAATGATTAAACAAGTATTGCAAAATTCTGCTTAAGGATTTTCTAAAACCTAAGCTGAAATAAACTTAGGCTCATAGAAATTCCATGTTTTTTTTTCCAGGAGCTTTTTATTTTTTCCTTTCCAGTTATCGTGTCAATTTTGGCAGGCTTAAGCAAACTTCAGGAGGCCTATTGTTAAGACTGCTGTTCGTAATAATTAAGTACATTTCAAAATTAGACAGTCTTCTTCCATAGCTGGCTCTGGATTTGCTGATAGCTTTCTACTGGATTAGTTTGGATTACTCTCAGAAAATCAATTCAGAGCTATGTTGCCTTTACCTAATGGCAAGTTTATTCCCTAGGTCAGAGGATGTGAGGATTTCCTGTAAATTCAAGGGTTGGCTTTACTATTTAAAGATACGCTTGGTCTTCTACCTTGTGGTACAGCCTGACTTTGGGGCAGTCCGGAGAGATCACCTCTCCAGACTGCCATTCTTTGAAAGGTACAGCTTCCTTACATTCACTTAGATGTTTGCGTGCTGTGTCCTATCATTCCGTCATCTAGAAACAATTTCAGTGAGATATTTTTTCCATAAGATCACAGCTCGCAGTGCTGTATGTGGTTTGTTTGCTTGTTTTTTTTTTTTTTTTAACTCACTGTTGCTTTTGGCAGAGGAGCATGATGGGGTGATTGCAGTGCATATTCAAACCTCTTAGAGATGAGAAGAGCCATATTTCTACACTGTATTTATCTTTCAGATGGAACTTGAAATACACCCGAACTGAAAGCGTTTGATTTTAAGATATACATGTTGCTATTTGAAAGGGTCTGAGAGACTTCCTAAAATGTGTATTCTTGTTTATTACCTGTTGAAGAATCTTCCCATCCACTGAAGGAAAACGGGATTTATAGCTTTCTGTATGTTGGAACAGGGATAATTTCCTTCTCTTTTTTATTCTGTCTACACTGCACAAGATATTTATGTGTAAGTATATGACAGAAATGAATTTGCAATTCCTTTTTCAATGTGGTGTCTCTCTCATTTTCTTTTTTTTTTTTTTTTTGAGTTTATTACATTGTTTATTTTCGATTTCTTTTTTTTCCTTTCTTGTTTTGCAAGTGGCACAAAGAGGCCTTCAGAGGTCTGCGTGGCCAGCTGTGGGGCTCAGCGTATCTCATTCTCTTCGAGAACGTGCAGGTGGTATAGAGTAGAGTATCAGGTATTGCAGAGTGCTCCTGTTTTATTTAAAGCATTGTTCCCTGCACTTTCACCTGTGCCTCACTTCAGAGTAACAGTGCAGCCATGTTGCAGTGCTGGCAGGGCCCGGTGCTCTTCTGGGGGAGCCGTGGGTGATGCTGGAGCTTGCCAGTGACAGCGGTTTGGTGTTGGCCAAACGCATTTTCTCTCAAGCCAAAAGCTCTTTCCGAGTTAACTTTTAAAATTAGAGCCTGTTACAGAATCACAGGATTGTTAAGGGTTGGAAGGAACTTCTCAAGGTCATCTAGTCCAACTCCTCCCCACTAAAGCAGGTTCCCAAGAGTAGAGCTGAGCCCTTCCGCTGCTTCCCAAAACATAGCAGAGGTGTCTCTTTTTCACTACAGAACTGGCCTCGGGTGGCTGCATTTACTCTACAAAAGCCAGACGGGTTGTATCACCAACTGAAGCCGCTGTGGGCTCTCCACACGGCATGGCACCGTGCGGGGACAGCCCGCAGGCCGCACTCCCTGCTCTCTGGAGAGCCGCACCAGCAGTGCCTCTGCCAGCATGGGAGGAGGCTCCTATTAAGCCAGAGACAGCCCTGAGGTAGCCTGTTAGATGTTTTGGTGCCTAAATGTTTGAAGTAGAGTCAATTTACATTTAATTCAGGGCTGAGCTTGTGCTAGTAGGGCTCTCCATGCCGTGTCAGCCTGGTTGCAGCTCTGCTGGGAATTGTGTGTGACAACCTGGAGCTGAGGACCTGCAGGCTGAGCTTGGGCCAAGGAGATGGAAGGGTACTGGTTGTCACCTAGACTTGACGCATTTTTAGTAGCCTTGGGTTAGCTGGACAGATTCCATGTGCACTGAAAGAGTATTGTTTCAGAATACTTCTAAATTGGTAATTTTGTCAAAGTATTTTTATGGTTCCATTCAGACAGAAAGGAAAAAATAAAGTTATGGCAAAATTTTACTTGTTGCACAGGAGTAAACAGTGTGGTTTGATTTCCTGCTTGACATCTGTCAACTCTTGTGCTGTTTTTGAAGTTGAAATAATTGTCTGATGAGTAGTGTGGAAGTTACTAACCTAAAATTGGTAGAATTCTTTGCATGTTGTTTTCCTTGTTTTGTATGTTCAGTCTTATGAATGGAAACATTTTTCCAAGTTGTCATTTTTGTTTTGTATTTGCTGCTGCTTTTCTTGCTGATGAACACTAGCTTTGTTGTTCTGCAAAGAGCCCCTCCAAGAGAATTACTTTTAAGTGGCACTCAGAGGATGAGAGAAGGGAGTTGAAAACTGCTCCTGTATGTCTTTGTCAGTCAGTTTATCACAGCCTAAGGCAGACCTCCACGTACTGCGTAGAGAAAACTTAGATTTGGCGGACATCCGTCCTCCCGCTGGAATTTCTGTCTGTGGAAGATCAGACCTGAAGTTCTGTGAGTTTTAAATGTGTGTTAGTTCAAACAATGAAAAACCAAAAATGCTTATTTCAACTTGCATTATAAATTGCAGCGCATAGGCCAAGCTAAAGCAATAAAGCGGGGTCAATTTTCTCAGAATATTTTGGTGAAGATGATATGCATCCGTTAATTATTTTTGATTAATAAAATCATTTGGCAATTTTTAAACTCTGGCTTGTTTTTCCCCCTCAGGTGTAATTGAATATAGGGCTAGGGGCATCTTCTATGAGTTGCTGTGTGTCTCTTATAAGTAATGCTTTCTTCATATCCTCGTTTTCGTAACTAAGCTTCATTAATGAAAATGCTATGAATAATTAAAGTGAAATACGTCAAGGCTAAGCGCAGGAAAGCTGTGGCTGTGTAAACAAAGGAACTCTAAAGCTTTGGATTTATATGTGCCTTAGCTGCTGCTTACAGTGTTCGTGTCTGACTAAGTCTGACTCTTAAAACTCTCATGAACTTTCAGACAAGAAACAGTACAGAAAGCTGAATTGAAATGGGACCTGCATTTAAAAAAAAAAAAAAAAGTTGCTAGTCTAAAAGCTTATGATTAAGCATTGTTCTCACTGGTGTGAAGTGTAGAAAATGCAGAATGTAGAAAACATCTAAAATACCCAGGACAATCTGTCCCCAAGGCTTACTAGCTTTTTTTTTCTTTTTTTTCCCCCCCCTCTCTGCAATGGCGCAGAACATTTCAGAGGCAGCTGCGGCTTGTTCAAGTATACTGTAGTGTGAAAGGCAAAAAATATTACTTTTCTGTTTCTTCTTATTGTTTAACGAGCTTTAGGTCAAGTCTGGTTATGAAACAATATGGTTTGCTACTAGGCAGACTTGGATTATGGGTCAAATAAATGAAGATGTTACTCTGAGTTGTTTAATCCATCAGTATGCCGTGGAAACATGTTTTTATTTGCTATTTTGTCTGTCTATACCATCTGATACAGCAAAAACTTACAGTGGCTGCCATCCTTGATATACTCAGAATTTGCTGTGAGGCTGCCCCTTGACTTGGTCTTAAATGGCAAATTTCAGACATGAATTTAGATACTCTTGTTTGTACACTTCCTGCTTATATGGACTTCTGAATTTGTGATCGGACGTGATTTTCACCGCCCAGCCCCAGGCTAACATGTTGGTTCCAAACTAGTCATAATATAAAAATGCTTTGTTCAAGAAATGAAATTGCATTTGTAATACATCTGTTTTAGATGTTACTATCAACTGAGAAAAAAGTTTGAATAGATGCTGATGATAGCTTTTAACATGTTGTACAGATATGCTAGATGTGCAGAAAATCAAACCCAGAAATGAATGGTTTTGAAGCAAATAAGAGGGCTAAGTTAACTTAAATGTAATGAAGTTATTCTATAGCGTGTAACTGAGGTGAGCGTTGCATCAGTTTTTCCTTGCTTTTTGTTAGGCTTGTGCTGGTGATGAGGTTAGACTATATTTATTCGTTTGTGTATTCAAGAGATTCAAAGGTGAATACAGGATAAGATCTGTAGCTCTTTATTTTTTGAGTCATAGATCTCAAATGATGGATGAGTGAGTATGTAGTCTTGTTATTGTTAGTTACAATTTAAGATGCTGATGTTTTCTTAACTCAGTAATAGTTTGGCTCCTGTTCATTACAGAATGCCCTATTCTTTGATCTAGTCGTGGTGTTTGTAGCTCTTAATGAGGATAGGAAAGGGAGAATATTTTTGTTTTACAGTTGTGGTAATTGAAAAAGAAGCAATCTATTAAAATCTAACCATTGATTTTTGGTATATGCAAGGAGGAGAATTGCTGATGCATTGCATATTGCATTGCTGAGGCAGATAATGACCCTTGTATTTAATTGTGGCGGGGTATAAAAGCTTTCCAACTTTTATTAATCTGTTTTCTTAATCAAAGTTGCTTCTTGCTTTGTTTGTTTGTTTATGGTTAAGATTCCTCTTCATTGAGGCGGCTACTCTTGTGGTTTCCTGTATGCTTTGCTGACATAAATCACTCACTTTTGAGATGAGTTGATACCTAAGCACATTATCAGTTTACTTTGTTAGACTGAGACTAAACATTATGTTTGGAGTTTTCTTCCTTATTGCCCATCAGGAAATAACTATCAGTGACGTGGAATGCTTTGTCAGACTCTGCATTCTCGTTTTCTCTTTAGTCAAAGTACTGAGCGTACTCAGTTTCTGCGCCTGCTCTGTGCATGCCACATCAAGCACAGCAGAACTGTCTGAGATGCAAAGTAATGCAGTTGCCAGCAGGAATATGATATTTGCTAAAGTCTCAAGGAAAGCCTTTTATCTTTGGCAAGTAAGTATTTTACATGAAATTACACATGATGCTAAAGCCGCAGATTTACAGCGTAATAACCCCCTCAAGAAATGTTTTCATCATTTAGGTGTATTTTTAGCTACTTATGCATGGTTTTAAAACAAAAAATATCTCTAAAGTTTATTTCTTGAAGACAATGTGATGTCAGTGTATGGAATGAATCCCTTTTTCATGGTTGCTTCTTTTTAGATTTTGTTTATTAGTGATGCTTTGAATGCTTGCCATTGAAGTCTAGACTACCAGAGAAGCTGTTACTTTTTGGTGCAATAAATTGTAGTACACCTCTGAGTGTGATACAAGTGACAGAAACTGTTGAAGTCAAAATATTAATAGGTTTAAATATATTTAAGAATCTACCTACACGACTTTTGTAAGTTAATGCGCTTTTATTCTTGTTTCAGGTAATCTATGCCATCTGCTTACAGAAGATGCAGAAATAAATGGGTGCTTTGGACTCTTTTGAGCAACTCTAAGGCAAAAGGTTACCCCGAGAATGAAGCAATAAAACGTCTCTGCAGAACTGTATGATTGAGAACGCGGTTCAGCCCTCCTCTGGTGCCGGACATGCTTTTATCCTCCTGCCCTGCTCACCTGATATTGCAGTAATACAGATGGATCGTAGCAGAGAGGCAGAAATGGAGTTGCGAAGATCCTCCAGCCCAGGCAAGCTGAGTAAGAGCGACATGGATGCTGACAAGACCATGTGCCACAGCTGCTGCATCTGCGGTAAAAGTTTCCCTTTTCAGAGCTCCTTGTCGCAGCACATGAGGAAGCACACGGGCGAGAAGCCCTACAAATGCCCTTACTGTGATCACCGAACTTCCCAAAAGGGCAACCTGAAGATCCACATCCGTAGCCACAGGACAGGCACTTTAAGTCAGGGACATGAGGTGGAGATGGGAGAGGCACAGCTGGGTGAGATGGGAGTTTCGGAGGGCCTTGGCGGCTGCACCAGCCCCACCAAAAGCACGTCTGCCTGCAACAAGATCTTGAATGGTAGTGCTCAGGTAGACAGCAGCAAGATCTTGTTGAGGAGCAGCAAGAAGGATGTCACGGAGGCGGTGCCTGCCGGGGAGGATGGCAAGCTGTCTGCTTACCCGTGCACCTTCTGCAAAAGCAAATTTGAAAGGAAGAAGGACCTGGAGCAGCACCTGCACCAGGTCCACAAACCGTTCAAGTGCAGGCTGTGTAGCTACATGACCCTGAGGGAGGAGACGCTGTTAAGCCACGTGGAGAAGGACCATATAACTGCTCAGGTGCCCAATGGGGAGGCCTACACCGAGAACTGCAAGAGTGAGCTGAGCGCCGGTGAGTTTCCTTGTGAAGTTTGTGGCCAGGCCTTCAGTCAGACCTGGTTCCTGAAAGCTCACATGAAAAAGCATAGGGGCTCATTTGATCATGGCTGCCACATTTGTGGCAGAAGATTCAAGGAGCCCTGGTTTCTCAAAAACCACATGAAGTCTCATGGCCCGAAAGCTGGGAGCAAAAACAAACTGAAAAACGAGCTGGAGCTCATAGCCACTATCAATGACGTGATACAGGAGGAGACGATTGTGACGGGCCTGTCTCTGTACGAAGTCTGCACCAAGTGTGGAAATCTGTTTACAAATATGGAAAGCCTAAAAGCACATAATGCTGTGCACTACCAGGCTCAGCGGAGCAGTGCTGGGGATAAAGCCGAGGGCTTCATTGATGGGAGCCTGAGCCCCTCAGTAACAAAGCAGTTTTTCTTGCAGTGTCTCAATCTAAGGCCATCTGTAGGGCTAGATAGAGTTACAAGAGGACAGCCTGGAAAAAGAGTGGCCGAGCTGGATCCAGTCAGTAGCTACCAAGCTTGGCAGCTGGCCACCAAAGGAAAAGTGGTGGAGCCCTCTGAGTATGTGAAGTATGTGGGGTGGGACGAGGCCCTGGCGGATGCAGACGTGACTTACGACAAGGATAAGAGGGAATACATCCTTGTCAACCAGGAGAAGCGCAAGCGAGAGCAGGATTCACCCAGCTCCTCTAGCAACCCCAAGAAGAAGAGCTGTCCCAGCGGGCGCCCGGAGAAGGCCAGCAGTGTCCCACCAGGGGAGAGCTGCCCGGTCACCCAGGGAGACCTGGACTACCGTCCCTCCTCACGGCAGGGCAGGCGGGCCGCCCAGAACAAGTCCACCGAGTGCTTTGAGTGCGGCAAGGTCTTCCGCACCTACCACCAAATGGTGCTGCACTCGCGGGTGCACCGCAAGGAGCGGAGGAGCTGCCGCGAGGGCGGGACGGCCGCCCAGCCTGACCGCTATGGCTCCAGCAGCGAGGAAGGGGACTCGGGCTCTGTCAGCGGGCCCAGCACACCCAGCTCTGCGTCCACCCCAGAGGACTCAGCCACCTCCGGCCTGGGGGAAGAAGGGGCCGAGGAGAGCTCGGAGGAGGGAGTGGCTGAACCCTCGCTAGGTAAGATGGCTGCCGGCCAGGCCGTGCTCTCTCTTGTTCACCACTGGTCCCCATCACCATGTGGTGAGCAAAGCGAGGGGCAGGAGGTGCGGGCAGGGTGGGGCCCTGCTCCCAACCAGCACTGCTCCTCGTCTCAACATGGTGATTTTGCTGTTGCTGGTGTAAGTAACAAAAGTGAGGTCAGAGGATGTCTTCAGAGGGTGCAGGTAGATTTGTGTTTCAGTGAGGGACGCCTGAGAACTGTCCTTGTGACCTGTAGCAACAGTTACCTCTGCTGTTAGCGTTGGGATTGTGCTGTCCTCCCAGGTCATGTCAGGGGCTATTTTTCCCCGATCTGTGGACACCCAGCGCCTGTCCTGCCTTCAGCAAGCAGGTGGGGTGAGGGTGCAGCTTGTATGATGTTGTCCCAAAGCACATAAACTCATTAATAGCCTTCATGAGAGGCATTTGTCTCCTCTCCTTTCTGCTTTGCTTCCCAAACCCGTGTTTATAACTCCAAGGGCTGTAATTAATCTCTCTGGGTTAAAGCGGTCCTTTGAGCCCAACACTACTAAATAGAACAAATTATGCTCCAAATAACAGCAAAGCAAATATTTAAAAGAACACTGTTAGACACTTTTGTATAGTTTCTTTTTGTCTTCTGATTTTTGTTGTTCACCATTACTTGTTTTGTAATGCCCCCTTAGAAATGTGAGGCTAACCATTCTTTCCTTACTAGCCTTGTCCTGTTTATTTTGTTGGTTTTGTTTGGCAACCGTTAATATATTCCTCCTGTTTTCATTCCTCTTCTTTTTTTCTTTTTTTTTTTTGCCTGAAGAACAATGTTATCTGTAAATTAAACTCATTTTCAAGACCATCTCTGATGAAGTAATCTGCACTGCTGTGGAAGAGGCTGGATTTATTTTATTAGCTGTGTTCTTTTAGGATTTAATATCGTGTTGCGCTTTCTCCAGTGGCTGCAGACCCCGCAGTAACAGTGCAACATTTGTCAGAATTGTGTATTAATAATTGCGCATTTTTCATAAAGCGATAAAGCAGTCTGGGATATATTTTGTGTTGTTGATCTTCTTTCATAAAATTCTGGGGGTTTTAGGACAGCTAAAGTTGGGGCCAGCATTGCTTGGCAAAGTGGCTTTCTAAGCGTTGAGAGGGAAGAGGAAGCCAAAGGACTGAAACTGTTGGGCAGGAGAGGGGGGGATGAAACCCACCTGTTTGTCTTAAAACTTACAAGAAGGGTCTAAATTTGACTTACTACAACTTGGATCAAGTACTCTGTGGACAAACTGGGTCTACAGTAGAAGAGAAATTTAAACAAAACCGAGAAATCCCACCCTTTTTAGAGCTTTCTTGTCCATTCCACAACTCTACCAAGTCCTAGTGACAATTAACTCAAATATTTTCACTGTTATTACTTGTTTTCTTAAAAAATGCAAAATTTCGTTTTCTCGTCTGCTGTTTGTTGAATGTAGGTCCTTTTAAAAAAAAAAAAGTTGTTTATGGGACTGTACTTGCTTTGTGTGAAAACCCATCAGCTGCTGTCTGAAACACCTCCGTCCAATTGTCACAAAATGTAGTTCTAAAGCCGCAGCTTTGTCTGGAGTTAAATGGGGCTGCTGCCATGTTTTACTGGTGTAATGTACAGTGCCCTTATGGAAACTGCTGTGATGGAAAACCATCTCTCTGGAGACAGGCTGAAAACACTGGAACACTTTTCACATGATGTTCTAACAGTAAGGCTGTTCTTCTGTGCTCTCCCTATTCAGCACTTTATTTTTAACAAGGGGAGCTGTCTCATCTCTTTCCCTGTCCCAGTTCTTACCTCAGTTCAAGCTCAGCCCTTGTCTCATGAGTGAAAGGTGAGAGTTTCAGTTGTGCAGCAGTTTCTCTCGTAGGAATTAAGGTGACTGGGTTAACCACTGTCTCTGCCCAACACCAGGAAACTCTTTCAAATTGGTTCTTACCTATTTTGATGAATACTAAAGAAGAAAACTGATAGGCCTAAGTAAAGACACATCTTGGAAAAGGGATGCGTTTGCATTCATTGTCTGTGAGGGTGAGTGCTGCATTTTATATTGTACAACTTTACAAGTGACAAAGACTTTTTAATTTAAAAAGAAAGGATTTTTTTTTTTCCTTAGTAGGTCAAATTTCAAGACTTTAAGTTTCTCAGTTTTCTCCTTCTTTTATCAGATTTGCTGAGACTGCTCTTACACCTTGGTCCTCCTTATACCATGGTCTTTCTGTCCAGCAAGCTGTAGGATTGGTTTTACTCTTCAGCAAACTGCAGCTTTAACTCCAGAGGCTTTCTTTTCCTCCATCAACAGAAACATAAGGTCTAGAGAATATAGGCCAGATTCCACCCCCATGTACGATCCTGTTAAAATCAGATGTTTCAGTGTGGCCTTCGAGTGTGCTTTGTCGTAGAAGTGCTGCGGCTTGCTGTCCTGTGCTGCGGCTTGTTGTAGTTATTCTTGCTGGTGAACCTTTTCCGTCGAGAGCGGAGCTCCAGGCAGCAGCCCCCCCCAGCAGCAGCAGGCAAACCCTGCTCTCAGTTCCTCTTCCTCGCATGCCTGCTACCATAGTGCTTTTACTCAGCTTGTAGTCAGGAAAATCTTTTGTTACTCATAAGGCTATTTTAAATAATATATTATATTAAAGTTTCCTATTTTTTTTCCCCGTGTTTGACGTGTTACCGTGTTATGCAGGGTCAGCAAAGGGTTTTGGTACTACCAGGTAGTGAATGTTCTGGTCTTGATTCACTTGAAGGTACCTCTGTGATTTAACTCTTAATGACCCAGGTAGTGCTGTTGGCACACAGGGTAGGTGTGCTTACCCAGTGTCTTGCAGCAGGGGAGCTGAATGTGCACCTCTGGGGTCACTCAGAGCCAATGGATGTTGGGGCTGAGGGTGGCTGGAGCTGGGGAGCAGTGGTGGGGCTTACTGGGAGAAAAGCAGGAAATGCACCTTGCATGTGAGATGGGATCAGGAGCCTCCAGGGCAGTCACTTCTCTGCTCTTAACACATCAGTAATTTGTCTCTGCTGTGTATATAGAGTAACATAATGATTTCTTGGGCATGAGAGCAGTGTTTGCAGACCCTGCTTATCAGCTGCCAGGGGGAAGCTGGCTGGTTGCAAACTGCGTTCCATCCTTATTGGAAGGAGGACAAAAATGAAATAGTTTTTTTGTGTCACGTGGGCAGAGTACCATGTGATACCTGTCATACAAAGATGTCATACGCATGATGTACGTGTGCTTTGTATGACAGCCACGTGGAAAAAGGTGCCCCAGAGCACAATCTGTCTGTTAAGAGCAGGCTTAGAATTTGAGCTCTCCCTGCCCCAGATGAGTCTTTGTTTCTATTTGGCATTCAGGTCACTAGCAAACTGCACCTGAATTTCCACTCAGTTGAGTTTGATGCTGTTTGAGCCACCGGCAAGTTGTTGCTTAGCATTTATCCAATTTAAAGACTGCTTCTATTACTTTATTTTTTTTTTTTAATTAAAAGAACCTCAGTGTTATGACTGAGTGAGGTAAGGGGAGTTGTACAGTGATAAAAGTAGAAGAAAAAAAATTTTTTTCCCTTCAGTCTAACAGCTTCTCACCTAAAGTGTAGTATTTGGTGTGCTAAAGGAGTAGTTCCATCTGTGCGCATGTACATCTGTGTGCGTTCAGTGGTTAGTATTTTTAAGGCTTAACACAGACACTCAAATTGTCGTGGTGTATTTAGCAATTGGGGTGTTACAGTTTGTTACGCTAGGCGCTGTGAACTATTTCAGTCCTGAAATGGAGAAGGAAGTATGATTTTGAAGATATGACTGTTTCTGACAGGTGGAAGGATGAAGAAAAGAAGTGAAAACAATTTAAATGCCACTTGGTGCTCAGCAAACACGTGGTAAAAGAGCAGGTCTTTGATATCCCAGTCTAGATCTTGCGAAAGGGAAAATGTCATAAAGCTACTCTTTTTTTTTTTTCTTTTTTTCTTTCTTTTTTTTTTTTTTGCATTTAAACACCATACTGGGCAGAAAGAAAATGTTAAAATAGATCTAGGAGGGGAAAGAAACAGGCAGACACCAAATCCAGGATTGCTACATAGGAATAAAGGAGAGGAATGCTTCTTGTTCTAGCCTGACTTTATGAAGGAGAGAAGCAAGTGAGAGGAGAGGCTGTGTTGCGTCTTAGAGGGGATGCTGCTTTCAGTGGGAACCATCTCCTCCATTTTGTTCTCTTCTGTCCCTTGTCTTCTTTTTTTCCCTATGTCTGACTCCTCCAGATTTTTGAAATGCTTTTAGGAGAAACTAATTCATTCTTACTCAATACATGCTGTTTTTATTACGCTGGCAAATGCAGGAAGGGACTGATTGCAAAGGAAAACTATTGTGTGAGGCCCTGTACAGATACAGTGTTCAGTTCAAGGAGCTCCTAGTCTGGAAAGATAAGATGGACACAAATGGCTGGAAAGCACAGAATACAAAAAACAGTGAAAGCAAAACAATGGCGTGTGGCTGCATTTTGCTTGCATCAGGAATTACCAGCAGTTTGGTAGCATTTGCTTGGGAGAAGATGAGCTTGAATGGAAGGGCAGGAGGAGAAATGGAAATCAGGTGCAGGCAGGAGAGAAAAGCGAGTTGAGAGAGGCAGAGAAGAGCAGAAAGGACAGCTTTGGAGGGGGGAGACTGTGGTGAAGGGAACTGTGCTGTGGTGGAGGTTGAGGAAAGTAGGGAGGACCGGAAGGAAACGGAGGGTTTGAGCCCCAGTGCTGTCCCGCAAGGCAGGGCCAAGGTGTTGGGCGTCTTGTGCGTGAAGCCCGAAGGGCATTGCAGCATCCTGGGCTGAGGTGGGTGACACCAGCAGGTTTTCCATGTAAAAAAACAGGAGGTTGGGAGCAGTCACACAAACAGGAGGCAGAGCTGTGGGAGCTCCTTGTGTGTACCGGTGCACCCACTGTTATGGACCCACCAAAATACCAGAACTCTCAGCCTCTTCCTTGGTATTAATTAAAAACAGAGTGCCTGGGTTCGGGCCTTTCTGTTTCTATTTGTTTAAAAGCTCTTGGAAATCCAGGCACTGGATTTAGTGTCTTTACTGGTGAATTGAAGAAGGAAGCTACCTGTGAATAGTTTGTTGGTTATACAAACAGGGAGATGCACCAGATAGCATTTATCCCAGACACATTATAGGAAAATCCTATGTAAACTGGAATACTAGAATAGAAACATAATGACATTTGTGAGATGGGAGAGATTTATGAAGCATAGATTTGGATTTTGTTTTGTTCAGATATAAATCATTACAAATCCAACAGCTGGGACCTTAACAAAAAGCCCCTAATCTCATAAGGCTTTTGATTTAAAGTAAATTAAATAAAAGGTAAAAATTGTCCAGAGTTGCTTTTGTTTTCCAGTAGAATGGTGAGATTGTAATTTGGGGAAGGAAGGGAACAGTATGAATAAAACAGCCTAGCAAGTGAAAACGGAAAAATAAAATTGTAGAGTAACTCCAGAGTGAGACCAAAGAATAGAGAAAGATAGTTCTAATAAAAATATTCTGTTGGGAAACTGAGCGCATGCAGTATAGCTTCCAGGATCCAATACCAGAACTGTTTTGCTTACATGAAAATATGTTTTTCTGTATAGAAGGGGAATCCTCTCCACCATTTAAAAATTCTGCTGTATCCCTTAATCAAGTAGTTGCACTTTAGATACTTCTCATGCCAGGCTCTCACTGGTAAAAATCAGTTTGATGCCGCTGAATGTTACAGCATTTTACACCAAGTGAAGATCTTGTTCCATGTGTACAATCCTAAGTATGCTGAAGTTATTTAGCATATTTATTTTGAAGAATAAGTGTACAACAAATAGGAGAGTATCTGTGCTGGACAACTGGTAACTTCTGCCCCAGGCTTCCTCAAAATGGAGTAGTTTCAAGGCAGAGCAGTGTCAGTGGCCTCTGCTAGAAACCCTGCCATGAAGAGAAAAACATTGCACTGTGATTATGCGCTTCACCCATTTAATTGGTATTGTCAAGGAGTGGTTGTTGGAATATAAAGCCTCCTCAACTTTACAACCCAAACTAATTGTTTTGATTGTTAACGCTGGGACTTTCAAATGCAGCAGGTCAATGATTCAAATCACCAGGGGAAAACAGGAGAGATGAGGAACCCTGTGCTTGCAGAAGTAAGATCCACCAGACATCGTTTGGACTTTGCCAAGTTCAAATTGTTCCTTGGAACAAATTCAGTGGATCAGGACTAGATCAGCTACACAGCTGCACTGTGTCTAATAGTAATATCATTCAGAAACTTCTACCTTGCAGTAATGCACATAGCCCAGTTCTGATGCATGGGGTGTGGTATTGCCTCATGGTGTGAAATTTCTTTGCGAAGCACTGCAAAAGTTAATGTGTTTTTGATCAGCACGGGCCTGCGAGCATCTCCGCAGCAGCACCCCGTTGCCTCTCCCCTCCCTTTGGGCCATGGTACGATCCTCAGGACTGCAGTGAAAGTCGCCAGTGAGTGTCTTTCTGTGGTGCTGTCATCAGCAATAGCTTTTTGCTTTCATTTATCTTCTTGAAGTGTGGGACAGTATGAATGGGGAGAAGAACTGAGGGAACAGAACAAAATAGAAGTGATGCTGATCGTCTCAAGGAAATAGATGACAAAGATTTCAGGCAGCCAGAACTTCTGAAGTGTGTATCAAGGAGAGAGAGAAAAGAACCATAGGATTTCTGGAGGTGTGGTTAAAAACCTTCTTTGGCACGTGTACTCATAAATGTGAAGTTGTTTATCCCTTTATTTTAGGCTCCTGGAGGCTGTGCTCCGAGAAGCTCTAACAAAAAGTGATTGATTGGCAGCAGTGCTCTGGGATAATGCAGTCTGTACCCTTTAATGCTATATATTACCCTGACATCATACTAACTAAGGAACATTTAATGATTGCCCTGTAGGCATCCTGGGTAATTTCCACTGTGTTCCTGATTACCAAGCTCCTCGTTACTAGGTCCTGTTTTACTCCCTCTGATGTGATGTGGGTGGCCAGCACAAGAGCTGGAATTCAAGCCGCTCTTGCAGCGGGGCAGGGTGATGGGGAGCAGATAACGCACAGTCAGCTCAAGTCAGAACTAAGGCTTGCTGGCTGGGCTGGAGATGGCTTGGTAAATGCATGACTTCTTCTGTCAGAAACGGTCTTTGTTGTTGCTGAGAGTGAACTTCTTTCACAAGGTTTTGAAGCTACTAATGCAACCGTTGCATCCATTCTATTCCTTGCAAGCATTTCAGTGGGGGTCCTGTGGTCCCCTTATGTAGGTAGGGCATAGTTTTGTGCAGGGTGCTTTGGTACAGCATGTCAAAGAAACTTTCACTTTAGTTTTAATTGTTAGTGTCCCTTCTGTGCAGGTTGCCGTGCACAGTAACAAGTGATACAATTAGACCAGTGTGTTGTTTAGACAGTTCATTGTAGCTGTAGATGTGTGATAGGAGCAACCAGGGCATGGCTCAGCTAGGAAGAACATTTGTACCAACATGCTAGGAGACAGATAGGTTTGTTAGCCTTTATCTGCTAGGAAGCAAGGAGGTGAGCGTGGTTTCTAAAGGGAACTGATAATAGGATAAACTTTGCCCTGAAGCTTGTGTAAGATGCCCAAAGCAAGATTAGTTCTTCATACTTCTTCAGTAGCTTTTGGAATTGTTGTCACAACAACTTCTTTGGGACTCTTTGTGTCTGCTTAATCCTTTCCGAACCACCAGTATCCGTTCCATGCTTACCGACACAGCAAGCGTGTAAAATTAGACATACATACTTCTTTCAGGGATGTGGAAAGCTATTAGGAACGCTGGTTTTAGTTTGTGCATTCAGAAATACCTCCCTTCATGTTTAATATATTTGTGCAGTGGATCCAGTTTTCATAGTAGGCTTTCAACTATTCTTCAGAAAGTTTATTATAAACATCCTATTTCTAAACACTTATTCTTGAATCCAACTGCTCAGTAACTTCCTTGGCTTCCTCAAAAACCTCACTTCTTCATGCCTGCCCTAACCTTGCTGCCTTTTAAAAGCCAGGATAGCAATTCTGGTATTTCTTAGTACTGGATGTTTCTATTACATTAATCTATAGCACGTGAAATATTACAGTGACATTTATGGTCATAAAATCACGTTGTGTAATGCTTTTATTTTCTAGTGGTTTCTGATTAGTGAGCAAGGACCCCTTCCCCCCTCTGACTAGTAGAAGAAGGTTTGAGCAGTGCACATTACAGTAGTAGTGGTTTTAAGCTGGTTGCCAAATATTTCGGTAGCAGCGCAGCTGTGTTGAGTGGGATTCTGCTGACCTGTAAATGGCTGCTAACAGGGGATTTGTGTAGGTGTCTTTGATGTTCGATCTTTTTGCTGCTCGTAATGTTATGGTTCACAGTTTGCCCTTGATCCATCTTAAACTGAGAGTCAGGCTTTCTTTGTTGAGGGCTCGGTTTGACAGGAGATGCTCTCAGATGCCTCTGTGGATGGGGTGGGCTGAGTTCTGCCCAGCTGAAACCTGGTGGAATCTGGGGCTGCACAGGCTATAAAAGTAATACATGGTTTGGCCTGCCGTATCAGTAGCTAATTTGTTCTCTGCAGCTGCGTCTTGCAAATACTGGTTTGACAAGGCCACCCGACTTAATTTTATTCTTGTATTTATTTACTTATTTAATTCGTACACCCGCAGTCTCATAGAGTCACTGGGTTGCCTTAACTTGAATGGGCCTGGATTTGGCATCAGTCAGACTGGTAAAAGTCGAGAGCAACTTAGCTGCAGTCAAGGGAACCCTTTACAGTGAGAGCATCAATAATTTTTTGTTCTGTTATTATTCTCAGTTTGCTTTTGATTGCTTACAAGATTTATCATCAGTAAACAGGGGTTTTTGGGAGAGATGAAAAGCATATAGCAGTTTTATGGAAACTGGGGGGGAAAACTTGCAGTTTTTCATTATATGATTATTCTCAGTGTCCTGGAACTAGCCCTTGAGACTTCCAGGTTCTTCTTGCACTTAGTGTCTGACTGCTACCCTGCCATGTTTTGTGACCAGTATGTGGGCGTTATGGTCAGTGCTTGGAATGGAATTGTATGAGTGTAGTGAACTTATTTTCATGGAGAACTTGACTTTCTTGTTTACAGACAGCATGGCTTTGAACTGGCAAGTTGCTGAATACTTTGGTGCTGATCCAGCAGAACTCCTAACAGCTGGCTTGATTTTCAGCTTCTGAGCAGTCAGGTTGGAGTCGTGGTTAACTGCTTTGTTGGACCATTTGGCACCTATTGCTTTGAGGTTAGAGGAAAAGCGGAGAAATGTTTCCTTTCAGTAGTCAATACCAGTGTAAATTAGGTGTCCTGAAATCTACTGGAGCATACAGACTTTACTCATAGGAGATAAGGGAAAGGGAGGAGCAAACCTCAGAATTGTCTTCTGTGGATATTCTGTTAATGGATTCAGTTATGGTTTAGTGATGCTAACGACAAAAATCCGACACTTCATTCATTGCAAGTGCAGAATCTCTACTGAGGAGGTGTTCATGTGAGGAAGACAAGTACTTTCTCAATTGATGGTTACTGTCACTTGGGTTGAGGTGCTTATTTATAGGTCACGGTTGTGGAGCATGAGATACTCCTTGCCAGGGTCACGTATTCTTTACAGGACGTGTTTTCAGACACCTTTTTTTTAAACTTTGTTTTCCAGGTTGGTCATCTCAAACTAAATGTGTCTTCATTTTCTCTTCTACTTCAAATTGTAGAAAAACAAGCACCCATTAAAATGATTTTGTTGTCATATCACAGCTGTAATTTCAGTTTTGTTTTGGCAGCCGTAAGTTAGGGGTAGTTACTCTAAGTGAGATTTCCTTTCTTCTAAAGGCGTAGAAAACACTTTTTTTTTTTTGACTTTAAGACTAAATTTGGATTTAGTCTGTAATACAAGACCCTCCCAAACCTTGTGTTTCTTTGAGATAACAAATTCATCAGGCAGTTGAAGGCATCAGCTACACCTAACAGCACTTCAGAGGTGTGTGTTATCTCAGAATAGCATATGTCTTGTGATGTCTTACTGCTGAAATAGCATTGAGGCAAGCTGCTGTCAGCAAAAAAGTAAATTTTGGGGCGAGAAACCGCAGCCCCACGAGAAATGTGTGGGTTCTTTCAGAAACGTGTACCTTGGGTCTAAACAGCACTTTTCCCCTCCACGAAACGTTTTCTGCGTGTTTTGACAGTGGAGGTTGTGAGCGAGTGTAATGATGGTGAAAAACTGCGTGCAGTGTGTTGTAAGTCAGGATCATAGTGGGGATGTAAAAGGCTTCACCTCTTCCTATCCCCACTGTACCCCAAGGTTGTGGAGCAGCTGCTGCATTTGGGCTTTGCCCTTTGCTCGTTTTGGGAAGTGTGTCGCAACAGTGAACCAAAGGATGGTTCAGTTTTCTGTGATGAAGCATTTATTCAGTAGGTTGTGAAACCTTTTTGACTAGATAATGAAGCAAAGAGATCTTTCTCTTTCCTTAACAGAGCATTCAGGAAGCGCAGCTTACACTGCACATGGAACGCATTAATCCTAAACCTCTTGTAATACTTCACAGCGGTTTCTTGTCCTTACACTTGCCTATATCCACACGCACACCAATTTCCCACAAACGTCTTAACCTTAAGTACTTTTGAAGCCTGGAGAAGCCTTAGAAAAAGTTGCCAGATGCAGAGCAGTGAGAGAATTTGTAACAGGAAAAAGTTAATTTTTGCTTGGATCACTCTGGGACAACAAATTGGTGCACGTCAGTGAGAATCACTTATCTGCTACTGTAATGCTGAATGTGTTTGACAAGGATGCCTCAGTGCTGTTATTTGTATGGGAAATGTTTGTTTTTGTTTTCATTAATTTCCACTGAGACATGACATGTTATAGTTCAAACATACTCACTTTATTTTGCAAATAGAGTTGTTAATTGTTTGTTTTTTTTTTTTTTAATCTCTGGTGTTATCAGCATGCAAGTACCTAATATTAACACTCGGAAATGAGGTGCTATGAACGCATAATGAAATTTTTGTGCTAGTAAAAATTTTTGCTAGACTGACCTTTCTTGGTCAGTCACGTTAGAGCAAGAATTAAACTCTCATAGGATATATTCAGTAAACTGAAGTATTTTACTCAACCCAGTGCATTGTGGAAAGTACTCTTTGTAGAATATTTCCTCTAAGTCCAGTTTTGCAGCTTTGAGACCTGCAGAAGCCAAAAGGAAAGAGATGATACCTAGAGAAGTGAAGTCTGCAGTGGCCCCGGAATGTAATGTGAGCAAAAACTCCCATCAGGCTGAAAAAGACCTAAGAAAGGCAAGGCAAAATTTCAGAAAGCAACTTTGTGTATAACAGCTATAAAATAGTGTATGGGAAAGGACTGATGTGTTGCTGTTAGGGATGCATGCAAGTATTATAAGTAACTTATTCTGGAAGCTCATTAATATTTCCAAGCAGACCTCTCGTGCTGACAGTCCCCAGGGATCCATCCTTACAGGGGCAGGTAACAGAGGGCATGGGGAAGCAGCAGCCAAGAACGCAGCCTTCTGCAACAATTGCCCTGTCTAGGAATTTGCTTTCTAACATGAATCTATTTGGTCTGATTTACAGCAGCAGAAGTACCATGCAACGTGTACGTTGTAAGATAACCAATCTGGATTTCTTCTGTTGACAGTTTGAAGCACGAGTAAGACAGGGGTGGCCGAGGACACAGCTGAGCATTTCCTTCTCACTCCTATAGGAAATGCCACGTTAACCATTCCAGCTGCTCTTGTCAGCTACTGACCTTGGGTGGTTCGTGTAGGAATTGCGGCAAATGTGAGCCTTAAATAGAGCCTTGAGAAAAGGGTGAATTAACGGCATAGGAAAGTAAGCTGGAGGTAAGCGTTTTATGTTTGTGCAAGTGGTGTCGCGGCGTTAGCTTGCTGGTGGGAGAAGGGCTGCGAGGACAGCCCAGCCCCAGGCCAGCACGTGCTGGGGAGGTTGGCACGCCGCGAGGAATTAGGCTGTGAAGGCACAGTTGGCAGAAAAAAAAACAGCGTTGATGGAAGGAAGGAAATGAGCCAGTGCAGAGCAAGCACAGAGAAAGTGGGGTAGCAGGGAAGGAGAGGCTGGAGCTGAGCGTAATCCCGTCTGTGCGGGGTGGGGGTTTCTCAGCGCAGGAGATTTAGCAGAGCAGCTGCCGCAGCCCTGCGGGAGCAATCCCAGAGCTCAGAGCAGCGTAAGGAGGCAGAACAGGTGAAGGAAAGACAAATGAAAGTTTCTCTGAGATCCTGAGAGCAGCAGAAACTAAAAGAGAAAGGAGAAGTGTGTCAGCGAGGGACTACGTTTTGATATGTTCCATATCTTAGCGTTTTACGTGGTGAATCGTCGGGGTGAATATTGCTTTGTACCTTTGCATCCGAGGACTTGAGTGTTGTGTGGTAATCACTGGATTTGGGAAAACACTTTGAAGAAGCCGTCTGCAATTCTTCTGCTTCATTTTCTTAGAGTGCAGGAAAATAGCCTTTTTTTTTTTTATTAGTTGAAAGTGTCATTGAGTGGGAAGATTCAAAATGATGAAGTAATGGGCTTTTGCAACATGGCTGTTAAAACCGGTGTGGCTGCTCCTCTTGGCTTAAATGTAGCATGTCATTTCAAAGGCACAAAAGCCAGATACATAACTTGCCCCAGATGTTGAGATTCAGCCCAGCAATCCCACGTGGTGCTTTGAACACAACTGCTTTACCCTTAGTAACGGGTATTTTCCAAAGAATGCTGTAATTCCAGATACCTTTCTTTGCTTACGTCATAATACAAGTAAGCAAGCAGTGCTGGCAAGTGCTGCGTTTGTCAAACTTGCTTCAAAATTGTAATGCGTCGTCAGCGTTATTTTCTTGTTTCAGGTACTTGAAAGTATTTGCTACATTTCTTCAGTGAAATTGATGTTTTATGGAAAGCTAAGGTTGAACCCTGGGTTCATAATCAGTTTTGCTAATACAGAGTATTTTATTTTGCCTTTCATTCATTTCAGGGGCATTTGTATAGCAACAGACTCTTCCATTAACTACTGCTGTTTATTCTTTACCCTTAAGCTATAGTCCTTTGTTGCAGCATCACAGCGTTGACCCTGGAACCAATTACTGTGTACAACAAGCAGGAGATGATGAGGTTCGTTCTGTAGCTATTGTTTTACAGTAGTCTCTATGCATGTAAGTCTCTCTTAATACGTGGAGCCGTACGATGGATCTGTTTAAGGACTTCGTAACGCCACCTGGCCAAAAATAACACTGAAAGCAATTTAAGAGAGGATAGGCTGCTTTGCCAGTCTCCTGTTTTACAGTCCTGAAAGCACAGCTGGGAAGGCTGCAGGATTCTTCCTGCGTTTGGAGACTTGGGATGTTCTCCATTAGTTTTGATGTCTGTCTCCTCCCTGGAAGTGAGTGCGCGTGCAAATGTCATACAGATGTTGTACGAAAGCTTAATTACGCTTCTCTGTACTTTAAGCTGTGGTGCTCTTCTGTTGTGACTCCCCCGGCCCCTACCCCCAAAATGCTTTTCCTGAGAATGGAAGGGAAAACATTTTCCCATTGTTTCCTTACTCAGGGGTTAATTATATTCTGCACTGTGACTGTACCTTAGCAAAAGCTGAATGGAAAATCAAGACATCAAGACTCTTCCACCAAAAGGCAAAAGTTTTTAGGGTAGCTTAGATTTTCTGTTTTTTTCTTTGCTTTTGTTTTGTTTTTAGGAATTACAAGTTCTTACCAACTTCAGACAGAAGAAGAAGTCTCACCCCAAAGTTACGTCTTGTCTAGGTGCTTTACTTCTGAGACAGCTTAGGTCTGTATGCCATTTCCTCACATTTGGTGGCTGGTCGTTGATGGCTGTTAGCTCAGCTAACGTGTCACAGGTGCAGCTGTAAGTGGCTGGTAGGAACTGGAGAAACACGGGTAATCCCACTTGGGAAGTCCCCGGTAGCTTGGAGTTTGCTCGAAGCTGAAGACCAGAAATACAGTTAGCGGCTGTTAGGAAAAAAAGAGAAAAAACATCTTAGCTCATGAATCACAATTATATGGTTGGTCTCTGCTCCGTTTTCTGGAGTTACGTATATTGTCACAGCACTTCTGTGTCTGCACTCCAGAAACCAACAAGAGAAATCACCTGGTTATGCTGTTGAAGCTAATACTGTACTCTGGCTCGGTGATGCTTCAGGCTTGATAATATTTAGTTCTGTGTATGCCTTTGTGCCCACTTACTCTTCATGCTTTCAGAATCTTTCCCTCCTTTAATTTGAAGCACCCTCCTCCTATACAACAAACCCAGTCATTCTTTCAAGGTGTCTGAGACCTGACTTGTTTGTATTTTCAAGTAAGAAACAACAATAGTCTCGTAACTGTTATGAACAGAAGTAGCACGGAACTTTTTTAGTCACCTGGATCAAAAAATAATCAGATTGTCAAAATCAATTCTAAGCTAATATAACCTGTAACTTTTGTGTTTGTGCAGAGGATGAACTGAGCAGATCGGAGATGCATTTATTTTTTAAAAATGCTTGCAGAGCTAGCTTCCTGTCTCTGGGAAAAATTGTCAGCTTTGGGGGTGGGGAGGGGGAGCTGTTCCTGGAGAAAATGAAGATTGAATTGCATTACTCTGCATGCTATTTAAAAGCAAAATTTAATAACCCCTCATTGTCCATTAGCTCTGTCAGTTAAAAATGCTATCTTTCTTTTTCCTAGATTCTTTTAAGGAAACAGCTTGCATTTTCAAGGAATTATCTCTCTGTATTTTTTCTATTAGAAAGAAGCTGAGTGACAATGCCATGAAATTGTTTTTAAGTGGAATGCTTGGCACAGTCCCCAGGAGAAAAGCGAAAACAAAGAACTTTAAACAGTGATCAAAATAGAGACGTAAGGAGTAGATAATGGTGTATCTGAGAACCACAAAAGTGTTTATGACCAAAATCTTCCAGCAGGATTTCCCACTGCGTGTTACTATTTTCAAACATACAGCTGTGTCTAATTATCCAAAGCTGATGTACCATGCAATTAACTAATACTGTGTGCCTGAAGAGCCAGGTAATAGTGCATCTGACCATGTATGTGGACATGCAACCCCGTGTGAATGCAGTGTGCACATACAGATGTGTGAAAAGTGGACTCAGATGTTGTCTTACCTTCGCCCACCAAGTTTTTGGTCTGTTGCCATCAGTGTGGACAAAGACATGTGGAAGTCTAGAGAGAAAGCAGCAGAGAGAAAGCTGTTAAATTGGGAGCTTAATGTTTAAAGTTCAGTGAAAGCTTTTCTAAATTCAGTTTCAAGCTGTAATTAAAACGATCCAGCAAATGGTTACTGCAAAATTAGAGGCATTGTGACTTTGTAAAATTTCTCAACAGCTGATATCATGACCCTGTATTCTTTGTTATTTATGGAAATGTGTTACTTGCCAGATTGTGAAAATGGCTGCCTGCTTGTAAATATATTACTTTTCAATTGCTTATAAGTCAGCAGCTGCATTTCTCCTAACAGCTTAATAAAAACGTAAAAGACAGCATCTCTTTATTAATACTTAGGAAATTCTTTAAATGCTTTAAGCATTCAAATCATTTGTGTGAAACAAAAAGGCTGGAAAAGCTTTCCCAAATAAATGACTGTCATCAAAGCTTCCTTCCATATAAGGCTCATATTTCAGATCTAATCTTAACTAAAGAGAACAGAAACATGCAGTCTTTCCATATTAATAAATGACTGCCTTCTGATCGTGCAGTAATTTTACTAGTCTTTCTTTAAAGTGCAATTAGTTTTTTCTTACATTATGAAGTTCATTTGGGTTTCAGATGTAGTGTTTTACTCAGATGTAATCTTCATAATTGATTTACTAAATGTTGCTGTTTGTATTTGCCTATCCACATCAAATATTGTACTGGTCTTTTGACCTTGTAACTAGCTGAGGAATGATGTGGAAGCTACAGAGTTACATTAGTGAAAAATTCTCTCTGTGCAGTCAGATATCTTTCTCTCTCTGTCTTCTCCCTCACTACTCTTCCACCATATGAAGGACCCAGCCAATCCATTTCTTGTTGAAAACTGCTCGGTCTCTTCGACTGTTGTCTTGTCAAAATGGTATTTAAAAGCCGTGTCGCCTACTTTCTTGCTGTTTGTATCCGTAAGCCTCAGGAGTGGAATAACTGAGGATTTGTCCCCTTGAAAGTAAGCACTGATGGTCCACATGGAAGTCACTGAGGGCCTGCCCACCAGACATGAGAGCTTGTTGTGAGGAGAATGTTTACAAGTGAAAATGGGAGCAGGATTGGGTTTTGCTATTTACATGAAACATGAGAGAATGGATGCTGCTGTTTCATTAAACGAATGTTAATTCGTTTCTGGTCAAAAAATGACACCATGTTGTTGATGGAAATGTTGAGTGGGCAATTGTAAGAAGTCAGGTATCAAACTAGTGTTGTAGATTGTGGAAGTCCAAAAGACCAAAGTATGCAGGCTCCAAAACACAGTCAAAATAAACAAAATTTATCTCCTGGTAGGAAGAAGTAGAGATTTGAACGAAGCCTACTTCAGGCCTAATGGACTGAATTGGGGAGAAGGCTTTTGGCATGGAAAATTTTGAGTTTTCCAAAAGAACTGGAGCTTATTTTATTTTTTCCCCCCGCTGCTTCTGTCAGACATAAACAGGAATGTTGCTGTCTACACAATGTATAATACTAATTTGCTAAAGCCCAAACGGGTTTTTTGACAATCCTTACACTTCCAATGTACTCTACCCTTCTGTATATGCAAAGAGAGAGCCTTAAGGCTGGTGTCTAGACAGGGCCTTGTGTTTCACCAAAGGGAATTAAAAGCAGACTCTGATGTCCCTGAATTTGCAAAGGAATCTTTTTACTACCTGCCTTTCATATTTAATGGGAAAAAAAGTGACATTTCTGCAGTGTTCCGGGACGTATGAAGATAAGGAAGGAGTTTCAGGTGTTGCTTGTCAAAGGATGTGGCTTGTTCGAACACCGCTGATCAGCTGCTGCTGGAAGAAGTAAACAGAGCTGCTGTTCTTAGACAATCCCGTTCAACGTCTCAGGCTGTCATTGCAGGGCAGGATTATTCTGACATTATAAAGCATACAAAGAAGGCTCAGTGAGCTTGACCTTCTTAAATTTGGGATGAAATTGTGATCTGTTTTGCCCCCTGTAGCAAGGCATACAAGCATATATATATATATATATATATATATATATATATATTCAAGACGGTGATTCTTCAGTCATGTCCAGCTGTAGATTGCCCTATCTTGTGTTAGTGGTTAACGGGTTTATGTTCTGTGTATTTACCTTACCCTTGGTTTCAAAGGTGTGCTACTGTTTGCCTGCATCGGAGTTAATGCCATCAGTGGAGTAAGGTACTTGGGTAACAGCAGTGTCGGGATTGATACAGTGTAGGTCATCTTGCACATTTTAGTTCCTCGGGCATCCAGTGTAGTTTGTAAATATAGCTCTTCCTTTATTGCTTATTTAAAAGGTATCATCGAAACATTACCCTGTAATGGTAATTATAGAAGATCTCGTTGGAAGGGACCCATAAGGGTCACCCAGTCCAACTCCTGGCTCTGTGCAGGACCACCCAAAATTCAGACCATATGACTGAGAGAGCGGTGTCCAGATGCCTCTTGAACTCTGGCACCTTGGGGCCTTGATCACTGCCCTGTTCCAGGGCCTGACCACCCTCTGATGAAGAACCTTTTCCTAACACCCAGCCTGACCCTCCTCTGAGGCAACTCCATGCTGCGTCAGGGGAGAGTTGGGTTGGATATTAGGCTCTTCATGCTTTGTCTGTGGGTCAAAATCACTTTATCAGGAAGACGCATATTGGTTGCTCAGTGTAAAAACTTGTAAGGGAATATGAGGCAAATGCACTTTCCAGACTTCAACTCAACCAATGTTTTAAGAGATTTAGAACTGAAGCCTCAAGTTCAGATTTAGCCAGTGTATTTTATCCTTGACAGCAAACTGCACAAAATAGGTACATATGAAATGCTGCTTTGCTGTATGACAAAGGGTAATGCCTCAACTCCCCCTCTGAAAAATTCAGCTTTTGTGTTCAGACAATCTTCATTACCTCATCACTGCCTGCATTATTGAAAATAGTTCCCTATGGTACCCCTCCATCCTTCATCCAGAGTGCTCTTTGCTGTTGGTGAGCGGCAGGTTTAGGGTTTTGAATAATAAGCTGGAACTGAAATGGATAACCTCCATCAATTATTCATGATGGATCTCAGCATAGCCGATGTACAGCTCTGACAACATTTGTACTTTTTTATTGTTGTATGAACTATAAACGATGCAGTGATTGACAGACTACAGGTGGCCATTGGTCATTTTTATTAATTCCTTTTGTTGAGTTTTATAACTTGGTTTTCATTGCTTATACCGTGGAGCCACTGGGTTTTTAAAGACTCCAGCTGTTGTTTCATCAGTGACTGCAGCAGGGTCATGACAGGCTTCTTGTTTCACATATTTAGAATAATATTAGGTAAGTGAAATAAAACGTGGTTGGGGGATTTTGTGCCGTGGGTGATGGTGAGTTAGGTATGGGGAGCTGACTTCAACAAAAGCAGAGAAAAGAAGGGGTGCTTTCCTTTTGCTCATGGCTTGTTTCTGTTTGTTAGATGAATTAAAAAAAAATGAACTGAGTTGAGGTGTTTTGCTTCCCCCCTGTGTGCTTAAGGGAGTTTAATTGTATAACTGCGTATTGTGTATACTGTGCTGTGATGTAAATATAACATTACAGAATGAAGTGAAGTTTTAAGAGCATTTAAATCTGTATACTCAGTGTCCTCCTGGAGAAGTGTTTCCTAAGTCCAGAATTAGAAAATGCTCTATTCTGCATTTGTTGTGCCTATGAGCATGGTGACTTGGGTGTTTGCTGATTTGTTTGAGAACTTGCTGTAGGTACAGACGTACAGAGACTTACTTCTGCATTTGACTGTGCTGTTTACTAGGAGTTCGTGCAAAGGGCATGTTTGTAAGATGAATAAAATTCAGCTGAACTTGGGAGAAATCAACACTCGGGAGCCCATACTGGGAGACAGAAATGGGTGGGGTAAGGTCCCAGCCCACGGCAGCAGCCAAAAGTAAGAAGAAGCAAGAAGATGAACAGGAACACCTCTTTCAGGGGAGACTTAGTGGCAACCTGCATGACAGGCTCTACCAGCAGCATGATCCTGTTCAGCTTTATAGAGCTGGCTGGTGCAGGTCTGGTGGAAAGGGCCCCTGTGCAGAGACAGCTGTCAGTCAAGTGGCATTTAAATGTGGTCTTATGCAGAAGGAGGAGGTTTTG
This sequence comes from Penelope pileata, assembly GCA_013396635.1. Lineage (NCBI taxonomy): Eukaryota > Metazoa > Chordata > Aves > Galliformes > Cracidae > Penelope > Penelope pileata. The sequence continues at coordinate 1,134,208 of WBMW01000696.1, read as the reverse complement.
GCTGTAACAACACAGCGTATCTGCACCCCTACCAACAGTCTGTGGCTGTCTGACTTGTGGCCTTGGGACTCTTGGCTTGAGGCACCCCACAGCGATGCCGTGGTTGGTCTCATCTGATCCTCAGCCAGTCCATGAGGCAGGGCTTCTCTGTGAGGGATGGGTGACGGGGATGGTGGTGGCTTCTGTTGTAGTATCAGCTACACTGCTGCTCTGTCGTGGGCGAGGGCGCTTGGCATTTGTGCAAGCAGGGAACAGAATGCGTTTGGAAACCCTGCCTCGTGCTTACAAGGTCGCTTCAGTCATAGGCATTAAACCAGGAAATCTCTTCCCTCAGCTTCTGCCTTCATTCCAGGGAAAAGTACACAGCAGGGTTTTGCTGTGTGCACTGCAGACATGCAGGAGGCTGAACCCACCGTGCTGCCAAGCAGTTCAGCCCACACACCAGAGCCCTGCTTCCCTGCCCAGGGAGTCCCGCAGTGCAGCGAACCCGGTCCTCATGCTCTGCTCTGCCGCAGTCGTGATGAATCTTCAGGGTAAATTCAAGCCCGGCTGGTCTCCACTCACCGCTCCACCTTAACAGAGCCTTCCTGGCTAACATATTTTGTTGATCAGTGTGATTCCAGCTCTGCAGTAATGTGTAGACTAACCAGATGGAGCTTTGTACCTCTCGCGATTGTAAAATTAACCAGAATCATTGATAGTTAGGGGAGTGATGACGGAGACCCAGGCGCTGTCAGAACAATGTGCTTTGAGGCGTGCTTAAATCTGTTAGTAAAATATTTCGTGTTTGTGCATGCTCGGTACACAATGCAAAAACACTGCAAAGTGCCCGCACCTCGCTCTCGGCTGTAAAGGTGGATAACGTGCAAAGGCTGACTGCTGCTGAATTTGACTCAGCAAAGAAGGGCAGGTCTTGCCCCATTCAGAGACAAATCCAAGAAATTTTAGTCACAGGTCCAGGTGTCTGTTTTTTGTGTGTTTGCTCGCTTTGTTGTTTTTGAGTAAGCCAAAATAGGATTTTCTAGCTTTCTGAATAAAAGAAAGTTTTTGAAATTGGAACCTGGTGTGAGAACTTAAAGAGAATTGATGAGAAATGTAAAGAAACAACTGGAAACAACAGTGGAGAAGGCAGTGCCATCTCTCTTCTGTCCCTGCCACAAGCCCCACTGATGCACTGTGGAACCCTGTTCATTCACGTCAGTGACTAAAGGACCTATTTAAATGAATGAACTTCATGAATTAATAAGTGCAGGGGAAAAAAACTGCGTTACAAAAGGTACTTTGTTCTTAGATGCTGAGACTAAGAGTCCAGTTTGATATTTCATAACATAGTGCTGACTGCTGTTTGGTGTGTTTCATAATATGCCCCCAGTAACATGAGATGGCACTGCCGATTCCTGCTATTAAATGCTTATTCAGACGTGTTGCGCTACAAGCAGTTTTTTGCTTGTACGTGAATTATTAGGTGTTTGAATTAGCAAAATGTGGATTAGCAAAGTTTTTGCTTTGCTAGTACAGCAGACACTTAAGCCATTTGGTCGTCAGCTACAGTCGTTCCTATGTCTGACCTTATCAAAATAATGCCTGCTAGTGCCTCTGTAATTAAACATCTGTCAGGATTTTCAAAATGCCCTCTGGGTTTTCTTCTGGGGAGGGAGGGGGACGAGCCTCTCCTCTTTGGGGGAAAGAGCGGTGTGTGTAACACCAAAATGCATTTTAGCCATTTTTGCAGGAGGGCAAACTTAGTAGGAGATCAGCAGCTTTCTCCTCCATTTTGGCTGATGTAAATAAGCAGTAAATTTACTGAGACATCCGGCGCAAAACTGGTGTGAGAACAGAACTTTGGGCCTCCTGTGGCAGCTTGAGCAGATGGGTGCTTCTTCCTATTTCTTAAAAACTGAAATGACAGGGAGATTAGGGTTTAAGAATCGCAGCTTCTGTTGCATGCATTAATTAAAGGGTTTTAGTGTAATAATTTTATCTTATTGTTCTAAAGCATACGGTCAACTACTTTCAATTTTTGAAAGCGCTCAGCCCTTCTCTGAGAGCCGCGGCTGTTTGTTCAGTTAAATTCCTCCTGATTAAAGCTCCCTGAATAGTCATTGCCACCATACACCGAGTTCAAGTCTGCTTTCTCTATGCTGTGCTGATAATGGGGTCACTGGGAGATTTCTGAATTATAACTTCTAATCCAAGGTACAGTGCTTCAGGGATGCTTCACTGCTCAGCACAGCCTGATGCGCCTCGAAGTGCCATTGGAGCACTTGGGGCAGTGGCTCATACATTTCTATTCCTGACTTGCTTTTCTCACAGGTGAAGCGCTATAGTAATTTTTATTATTTTTTATCGGGTCCAAAATATCATATTTTTTAGTATTTACATACGCGATGGGGTTGGATTCCAGCCCCTGCAGTGATCTAGAAGTATTTTTCTGATAAAGAAATAAATAAGTAAATAATGCCAGCAATAGCCTGTCCCTTGTCACTTTTTCCCTGCAAAATACAAACCCATGGATTTTACAAATCTGAAAATGATGTGTACTGAGGGCTCCAGTTTAGCAGCCTGTGGCAGGAGAGATGAGCCTTCCGTGGGGTCTGAGGTCAGTGGGCTATAACAAGATGGTTTTAAGGCAAAGGCTTTCATTGTGACTGTCCTGCAAGTTTTGTTTAAAAATGTCAATCCTATGGGTGCTGTGGATTTGGCACCATTTTGCCTCCTCTAACAGTACTTTAAGTTCCCTGGAAGAGCAGATGTTCCCCGGAATGAACTCCTCCTGAGGAATTAACTAATTAAGTAGGTCGAGCTTTCGCGCTCTTCCAAACCATGTATCCTGAGGCTGTAGTTGGGGCTCTTCTTTGGCAGTGCTTGATAGGCACGTAGGTTAAAGCTGGGTGAAGACTGTCCGCCAAGCAGGTGATCCAGTGCTGGAGTTCAGCAAGGGAAAGGGAAAGGCTGTCAATCCAACAGCTTTTCTGTTTTCCCTTTAAACCAACGAGGAGGAGATGTGGTGGAGCTGGCGTTAGTTTCCAGAAAACTGCAGGTGAGCCTGTTCAGGTACCAGCTCCGTGGCTGAGTAGGCAGAGTTGAGTTATCCTTTCCATCTTTGACCAGCATTGCCTGATAAACACGAGTTTTGCAGCTACGCTGTGCAGATATTGTCATCAGCTCTTAGACTGGCTTAGCACTGAATAGTAAGATGATAACCATAAATTACATATATATATATATATATATTTGATTGGCCAGGCTAGGGAGTGCTACTCCCAGCAATTGGGAGAAACACCTCACAAGAGTTTGGTCGTCCTTCTTTGCCTTATTAAGTGCTACAGCTCCCTGCAACAAGCCATTAAGTTGTTAGGGCAGGCTGATCTATCTTTAGACTGTATTGACCCATTATCACCCCCCAGGCTGGATGTCTTAGAGGACAGACCACTCCGAATAAGGGATTTCTTAGATCCTCTTAGATGCAGGAAGGAGCTTGGTACAAGAGGCAGGTTGGCACCCACCCTCCACCAAACACTCACAGTAACGGGCTGTTGATAGCACGGCTCTGGGTTTGGGGAAATGGAAAACCTCTGAGGCTGATTCAAAGAGAGAGAGGGACTCTGCAGGATGCAGAAAACAAAATCAGCGAGGGTCGAGGAGACTGGCAGAAGAATAGAGATGCTCTTCACAACCCCTCTTGGATTATTAAACCCGTCAGCCTGTAATTTGGAAGTAACTTGAACTGAATTTATGCTGATACATGAGATTTATCTTAATGTTTGAAATGAACGATTTCATGAAAGCTGCTTAAAATGAGTCTGTGATTCAAATATGCATGTTTTGAAGTAATTCTTTGTAGCAGTGTGATCTTACAGTGTTTCAATCACTACTTTCCACAGAAAATAATTAATTTCTTTTGATTCCGTATTGTTGTTACACAAAGTATTGCTTTGTCTTTTTCTGTGGGTTTTTTTTTTTTTTCCAACCTAGTAACAAGATGACTCAGATAGTAACCTGGATAATTAGGTTACATAGAAACAATTTCTATTAAAAAATGTAGTTTTATATTCTTAATACTACAGCTGAAGTTTGTGGTCAGTATAGCAGTGCATTAATTTCAAACTGAAATAGGGTATGCTTAAAAAAAATAAGCTCCATTTTAAAGGCACTGCACAGTGTAAACACAGAGTAGAACACTACAGCAACGATGTATCTTAAGGCAAACAGACTACAGAGGGATTTTTTATGCTTTTTTACCTTTAGAAGAGCTACTCCGGTACTTGCGCTTTAGACTTGTTTGAAAACAAAGTTTGTATTTTACCATGATGTTAAAAGTACTCCATAGTCTTAAATGCTTTAAGATGTTTCTGCTGAGAGAGAAGATTTCCAGGGTAAAACCACTAAAGCAAAGTCAAGTCTTTACTATTCAACACTGAACAGCAAGAGAATACCTAGTGCGGTGCAAGTGCCACTGAAATTCAGCTACATGAAATTATTGGTAATTTAATTGAAATCTGAATTTTGTATTTCGGTAAAAGGAGGCTGAATTTTTTAGGCAAGAATTATTGCCTAAAGGAAGTTTTTCCACTTTACATAAGCATTGAAAGCATTAAAAAGTTGAGAAAAAATGAAAAGTATTGTTGAGAGATGATGGGGGAAGGAAACAAGCATATAAAGTGCTGTTTGTTTCAAATTCACATTATTTTTTTCATAATGACTGGGGCTATTTCATGGTATGCATTTATCTAGAGCTTCACTGCAACTAGTTAACTTGAGTGCAAAGGAGGAATAACCATTCTCTGATCTAAATACCCAACTGTAATAAATGAAGGCTGGATTTGCTGTGTTACAATTAGTATGGCTGTTCTCATGGCATTACGTCTTCGAAATTGGCAGTGGACCAACTTCAGATTCTTGTCCTGACCAGGGCAGATGGGCAAGGAACCGCAACTGAATTTATGGTAGAGACTTTACGTGGAGAGCTTAGTCAGGCAGAGAAGTCTAACTTAGCTGGAGCTAAGAAACATTCTTACTTCTGAGTAACAGTACTCCTGTTCTAGAGGACAGATGACTTTAATCTCAGAGGGAGTGAAAAACTTTCTCGTGGTTGTTTGTGGTACTAAAGTATGAGGTAAAACTGAAAATTGTAACTTGGAATGTCTTTGGATGCCTTTAACTGCAAAACCATCCATCCTCTGTGATGCTTTTTTTTCTTGTGGAACAGAGAATGGAGTACAGCAAAATCACAGAGAAAGATTGTAGGTGTATAACAGGAGAATGTATTCTCAAGATGGTGGAAGAGTGTAGGGGAAAGAGCTCTGAAAGTCACCTTGAAGGTTTTGACTAAGGCAAAACAAGCTGTGAACAGCTTTTCTACTGGCTGGATAATACAAAAAGATACATAGGAAGATTCAAACAGGAAGGGAAAAGGAGAAAAACATTAGAAGCAGCATATAGGAGTTGTGCGAAGGATCCTTTTCTCATGGGAAACCTGCTTGCAAACCCCCAAACAAGGTGGAAAGAAGTACCTCATAGTGTGGAATTTCTTAATTGAGGACAAAAGAAAACTTAAAAGGCTCTTTAAAAAGGAAGAATAAAATGTAGGGAGGGAGGCAGAGGGAACTGTAGAAAATGAGCTGGGAAAGCCAGAATTTCAGTGCTTCATGAACAAAAATACAAACTTAAGACAACCTTGGAAAGTCCCTGGTAAGCTCTCTGCTCATTTATGCTCTGATTATTATTATTATTATTATTTTTTTACAGGAAACTTTCATTCTGACATAATGAAAGAATTATTATATAAATTAAACATGCATCTTCAGGCTTTTATTTTTATTTTTATTTTTTTGAGAATTTAGCCTGAAAATAACTCTTGTTGTTAAGCTTCCATAAAATATCCTTAAACCACATTTTGGCTTTGCTGCTGTTGCTCTCAATTCTTGAAGACTCAAATGGAAAAGTGTAGCATTAGGGGAAGAGTACTGAAATGGAAAATAAATGCCAATCAAACACCAAGTGTACTTGGGTGTCTAGTGACATGTATCATTTTCATGTTTTCAGAACATAATGAAATACACTTTTTTATTTGAAACTCGTCTTATTAATTAAGGCGTATGATATATGCTTTCATGCTACAACAATAAAAATAAAAACATAGGAGAACCCCAAACCCTTAATTGCATTAACAAACCTAGGCCTTTGAATCAAAGCCTCTTCCCCTAAATCTTTGATTATTTTGCTGGGAATTAAGAGTTGGCTCCATTTATCCTATTCCTGGTCTCTGTTTTAGGTTTGAAGTTTAATTCCAAAGTTAAAAGCATTCTTTTTTCACTGTTAAATTTGGCAAAATCTAAAGGTTTGTTGGTTTTTTTTTATGTGCTCTCTGCTAATATTTTAAATTTAATAATGTGTTGCTGCAGCATCCTAGCTTGTCTTTCTGAAACCATAAAACAGCAGCCCAGAATACTCTCAGCACTCTGCAGGCAAAAGTTTTGCACTTGTGAGGTCTTTACATTTTCTTCTCCCACACTTTGTATTTTCCTGAGCGTCTGCTCGGGAAGTGCAAGCGATACTTCCATGCAGAGAGGTGCACGTGGGCCGATTACCATACATCAAGAATGACTGTATGAAAAGAAAGATACAGATTATTGGCATTACCTCATTCTACTGCTGACTGCACAAACTGCAGCCTGTTGTGTCTGAGATTTTTCTACGTAGCAGGAGCACTGAACATAAGTCAAAACCTCTGTATCTTTTGTCCCTAACATGGATGCTTTCCTACCATCTGCGAACATGGTATTTCCTGTCAAGTAACCTATATTAGCCCACTGAGGATTATTTATTTCAAGAGAGTTTTGGTTTATTAAAAGGAAAAGGTATAACATACTACATAGGAAAGACTGTCCAGGTTCTGTACTTCCTGTTTTTACCATTTCTCTAATTACACCCCAAATCACTGGACCAGGCTTCGGCTGCAAGAAGTCTTTTATTTTTGTTGTGTTCCTGGTGGTCGCAAACGCATTCAGCCAGGGTGAGTTGCCCATCCTTCTTGGACGTGTTAGAATACCTCTGTCTGGCAGCCAAGAAGTGTCTTCTGCTTGGCTGGACTATGGAGACGTCTTATGCTGCACAGTACCCTACGCTCTGTCACTGAATGACTTGAGTTTGCGTGATGCAGACACGTAGCGATGTGTGTAGTTAATGGACAGCAGGGATGGTTTGCCCAAATTGTCCATGGAAGGTGTCACGGATGCTCTCAGGGCTGTTAGCTGCCCATTCTTGGTCTAGCTGATTTCATATTTTGGCAGAGTGAGGCACTGTGGGATAAATCCCGCTTATATATATATATATGTTTTTGTTAGGACGACCCAGTGGGGTGAGTGGTGGTGCATGGGGTCACCGAGAATTGTTGGGTGGAGGTCTCAGTATGTTAGCTGTGAGAAGGGTCAGTGGCTGTGAGGAGAACTTGGGGGAGTGCTGCTACCCGAGTGTGTTTATGTAGTGTTCGGGCATCTTTTGGCGCAGGTCGGNTATATATATATATATATAGTGTATGCGTGTAATGACAGAGCCCACAGCTGATACATATCTCTGGCAGTGGGGCCGGGAGGTGCTTTGGTGATCCCTGGTAAAGCCTACTGGAATTCTCTGAGCAGAGCTGCGGTGTGCTGTTGGGAGAGCAGATGGCCTCCCTGAGGTTCCCAAAATCAGATCCCTGCAAGAGCTGAACACTGGGGAATAATTAACACTGAAGCTCCCAGGAAGGAGAGGCGTCAGGGCTGCTTCTGCAGGGCTATGCCAGACCACAGCCCTTGCCTGAGAGGCAGTGCAGCTTTTTTCCTCTTCTCAGCAGGATGTTCCTGCATCCCGACAGTTTTTCACGATGGAGGAGAAGAGTTCTGCGTGGAGCTGGCAGGTGTCTTTCTGCTTAAGGACACCTCATTTCAGTGGCTGATCATCTGAATGTTAAAATCTCTTGTTAGTCCTGTGGCAGACGCGTGGATTTTTTTGTGTTGCTTTCTATGGGCTTGCTCTCAATATGGAGGCAGAAGGCAGCAGTGAGGTTAACAAGGCCTCTCACCCAAAATGGTGTTCGTGGGCTGCTGCAGATGCCTCTGTGGAAGCTCTTTTCTATCAAACCAAGATTAAGAGCTGCCCTTAAACATACCTTCCTGCTCTCTTGTAACGTATATAACAGAAGAAGGACTGAGGAAAGGATAGAAAGCTGAAGTACTTTTCTGCCCTTCTGGTTATGTGTATGTGTGTGCCTTTTCTTAATCCTTTTGAAAAGGAGAAATTCCAAATTAAGCCAGCCTGTGGCAGTATTTTTCAGCATTTCCTTTGCTTCTGCATTTACAGCTTTAAGCCGTGATGCTAATTGGAAAAGTTGGGAAGCTTCCTATGTGCTATGTGCAATAGTTAATTTCAGTAGTTAATGTCTAGCATTTTTACACAATCCTTCATTAAAATGAGTGTGTATTATAAATAATCATGACTCACAGGTGCAGAATTACTAGCTCATTGTTTATGAAGCTTATTTTAACTGCGATGTGTTGCTGTTGCTTCTTTTTTTTTTAATGATTTTTCTCCCCTTCCTCCTTTAGCATAACAATGTTTCTATTATTTGAAAGATTCAATAAAACACATTTACAGCCAGTTCTTCTTTTTTTTCAATACATCTTTGAGACATCCCCTTGTCTCCTGACCTTTCTGATCTACATTATGCACCGTGGGATGATTCTCATCTGACTTCCTTCCCAAGCAGACGGCTTCCTCTTCTTTAGAAAGGGAAGCCTGAGCAGCAGAGATGAATAGATGCTGAAATTTCTTTCAAATCACTTCTGAAAAATTATGTTTTATTGCTCATTTTGCAGATTACAGAGACTTTAAAAAGCAAGAACTTAAGTTAGCCAAGGATTTTGGTGCTCCCACGAGCTCTAAAATTCATCTCTCAGTATAGAAGTGCCAGAAAAAAAAAAACAAAAAAAAACACCACCCTGAAATCCCTTTAAGAGCACAGTTCGGCCACAAACAACTGCCTTTTCTGCTTTCTTGTTCCTGGCGGTAGGTTGCAGGGTTCTTTGTCTATTAGCTCTTCAGGGGGATTGTGGAAGTTGCCAGTAAATGACTGATGTCTTTAGTGATCTCCGCAAGGCTGTCACAGAGTTGTTTCAAGCCTGGTCTGAAAGGCCATTTACTTTGTTGGAAATGCCTCCCATGGTTATTGTGACCATTTCCTCTGTTCCTGCACAAAAGAGCAAAGGAGGATACTAGATGGAAAGGGAAAGGAAATGCTACTTACCTAGCAATTAACCAGCCTGTGAATATCACTGCCATACGAGGTCAACTGGAGCAAATGCCACCATTGGCGTGCTGGAGGCTCAGCGGAGGGACTGGCAGGCAGGGGTTTGAGCCTGTTCTTGAGGCCTTTGGCTCAAAGCTGCAGGTTTTGCAGCGCATATACAACGCGTTTGGTGGTTTGTAGCCAGCTCACAAAGCTGTTGTAGTCCCTGCAGTTGTTGGTGGCCTTGGCAGCGTGGCCGCAGGCTGTTCTTGTGGCAGCAGCCTCATCCTTCCTGGTAGCTCTGGTTCCCTTACAGTTCCCTTACAGTTCACCTTCGGTCCAGCTAGAGCAGAGCTGTTAAAACCAGCTTTTGATCCATCAGTAGCTTGGAGCCTTTCTGCCACTGAGCCTCTGTGTCCCACGCTCATCTGTCTTGCAGTGTCCTTCCCACCATGGCACCGAGGTGTGAGGGAGGTGTGCTGCTGCCAGATCTAGGAGAGCTGCTGCATGTCAGCTCTGGGCTTCAGCCATCCAGTGTTTGTACCCTGTGTAACAGGGGTAATTGAGATCCAGCTGCTTCCCCCTGCACTGACGCCCCTGTTTCTAGTGACATTCGTTCAGTCTGTCCAGCTGGTGTCTTGGATTTGGACTTGCTTCTTGTCTTATTCCAGCCCTATTTTCTTCCGTTTTCTTTCCTAACTCCTTTTTCCTTTAATAGCCAGAAGAAATGGTAACATAAGGAAACAGATTTTTTTCCCCAAATACTGTACAGCTAGGGCATCTTTAAATACTCACGATACTTTCAAAATTGTAAGCTAAGTCTACCTTTCAGTGATGTGGCACTGCATTGGGTATGACTGACGTGCAGAGTAGAGGTCCGTGGCTGACTTTAAGGCTGTGAACATAGGAACCAGCCATGGTGGCATGGCCTTTAGTAGGAGAAACAAGGTAAGTTAGCTCGAGCAGAGCTCTGTATTTCTGTAGCTTTGCTACCTCTGTTATCACATTGGGCTTGCTGCCTGCAGCTGGGGTATTTCTGCAGAAGGCTGGCCTGTAGCACAGCTGTACCCTCTGTTTTTAGACTGAACAGCTCTAGTAACGGGTTTTGTGATGTATGGCAATATGCTGCCCGTGCTTAACAAATGAGAGGAGAGATGAAATATTGGCTGAGGAATGTTAAGCTGTGTGGTGTAGCTGCCAGCCCGCAGTCCTGGCCTGGAAAGGCTTTTTCCTTACTACACTTGAAGGAAGAGGAACAGGTGGTGGTCAAGAAGACGCTCTGGAGCAGACGTTGTGGCATGTCTGACTGTTGGAACGAAAGGGAAAATCTCCAGGAAGATTTACAGCTGTGTCGTTCTGCGTTTGGAGTAGCTGTACAGGCAGGCTGCCGGTTGCTTAAAAAAGAAAAAAAAAAAAAAAGAAAAAATCTGAGACAAGATTTTCCATCTCTTCTGCAAGTAGTTTTGTTGCATCAAAACCATTTGCATTACTTTCTGTGCCTTAAATAATAATAATAATAAAGCACCACCCAAATCTAACCTTCTCAAACTTAATTATGTATCCTGCTGAGTTAATAGTCCTATGCCCTTTCTTTTTCCCCCTTCTACCTGCAGCACAGTTAACGAGCAGGGCCACACACCACGAAATGCCCGGCAGCGTGCTGGAAGTACTGTGCTTAGGGTTTGGACCAGTTAATACAGCATTGCTGTTACGTCTGGAATTACGACAAAGCTGTGTTGCAGTCAAATTGCTATCATCTGGCCTAATCACTTCCTAATTTTGTGGAACATTCCAAGGGTTTTATATCCCATAATTTTCTTCAAATACATTATGATCAACAATATTAAGGCAATGCCAAATTGTACAGTTTTCGTTTTGGCAAGCTGTGCCTGCAAGTGTTTTGCATTGGTCATGTGTAGGTATTCATCTCTCTTTCTCTGTTTCACTGCGAATTTCTAGATAAGTGCTTGCCATTCCCTCAAAATCCCCAAAGTGGAAGGACTGTGAAGGTACCTTGACTTCTCAAACTGCTGTAGTGCTGTCACTGGTGCAGTCCCGGAGTTGACATTCTGCGAGCAGGACTGATGGATGTTTTCCTTTATGTATACTTGTGCGTTAAGTTTCATTGAGGATGAGAACAGTTTTTAGCATGGTGGCAGAGGTGCAAAAGCTTTATGTGGTGTGGACAATTCGCTTTTCCTTGCTGTAGCATCCCGATAGGCGATGGGGACGTAGGTGCACCTGATGCTCTTGGGGCCAAGTGGAGCTGTGGGGCATGGCCAGACAGTTCAGTCCCCTGCACAGGACCTTGGTCGCACCAGCAGCACGGTGCCAGGCTCCTTGCTCTGCCCCTGGCACCTGCAGCTGGCACGTCCTGGAGATGTGAGCAGGATGCGGCAATGATGGGAGTTGCAGCCTTGCTGCGTGAGGCTCTGTGAAGCCTCCCCGTAGCTCTTCATTTAAAGAATGGACTTTCTTCTGAAGTCTCGCCTCTACCCTCAGGTCAAACTAGTGTGGATGAAGGGTGAAAAAGGCACTTGGAATTACTCTGAGAACACAGGCTGCATCTTTGCCAGCAGATAAATCCAGGTTATTTCATGGGGCTTTTCCCCTGCTGCTGGGCAGAGATTACCCTCACGCACCTCCTTGTGAGGAACACTGAGGGAAAAGAGTTGGTGAGTCAGCTCTGGCTCTGCCGTTGTCCAGGATCCCTCTGCACCATGTGTCTTATGACTTAAAAAAAACTCGGTGATGAGGCATTCAGCGACATGATGAACAGTGAAAACGTAGTGTCTGTCTGTGGCACGCTGCCAGCAGCAGCCATTTTGCCTGCACGTGCACTTTGTTGTGTGCTCTACTGTAGATGCTTTCTTTCCCTCACCCTCAGATAAAAGTCTGCATTGACCCCGCTGAGGCTGATACCTGGGAGAGAGGTCCTGGAAGAGAGCTTGCATTTGGGCTTCAGCATGAGCTTGTGGGCACCTCTGTGAAGCTGAGGAAAGATACGCAAGGGAAGAGTGGGGTAATTTGCCCATGGAGCTGCTCTAGCAATTGGTTGGCCTTTGAAAGGCTTGTAGCATCAGTACCCTAGATAACAAAGTCAAATATTCTTTCAGGAAAAATTCTATACAAGTAGCTGGAAAGAGAAAGTTCCCTGTGATGAACTTCAGTGCTTGTTATTTGTCCTGCCTCCAGGACCTAACAATGTGAGCTTCAGCCAGCCTGACTTCGGACATGATACTTCTTCCCACTTAGTTCCTGAGTTACTTTGTTAGTTCATATTCTCTGAGAGCGCTTGAAATTTCAGTAAATCTGCAGACATTTGCAGCTGGAGCTGTGTGGATGGAGGGTGGTTCCAGGCCCCTTTAAAAAAAAAAAAGTGATCGTTGAAGTGTGACATAACTCTAAAGCATTTCTGCTGTGCAAAGGAATTTGTAATTTTACTGAGCTAGGGAATACCTTGCAGAAGGGGTCCTTTGTGTGCTTTACCGTAACTGTTCTCAGACTCACATTTCACTCATATTAAAAGGTTAAGTTTCAAATTTATTCAACTAAAATTTCTGTGTTTTTTCTGATCAGCTCAGTGACCTTTCACATTCTTTCCAAAATGCAAAACTAATACAGTCAGTATCTCTGATAATAATAATCTGAAATAATAATAATAATAAAAAAAACCCCAACATGTGCAGTCCAGCACTGAACAGACTTTATTGAATTAGTCTGGTGGTTGCCTATTCATGTCTTCTGCTGCCCAGATTGTAAGAGCTCAGTGGGTTTTGTTTTCACAAGCAGCAGGTGTCCTCCCAGACAATGCAGGAGAGATTAGTCAAATGGGGAATCCGAGCGTTAGGGGCTGTGGATTGGGCTGGCGTTTTTCTCATTCATCTAGAGGAATGTCTGCAGTTCTGCTGCGAAGAAGTGAGCGATTCGATGAGACGGGACGTTTGGCTGTCGGCACACTGGGGATGTGGTCTCTGAAGAGCTAGGGCAGCATGGTAATTTAGGTGTTCAACAGTGAGAAAAAGTAACTCGTGAGTAAAGTTAGAAGTTGCAGAGTGTAAAACTGATAAAATAAAACAAATGAGCCTTTGGAGTAAGTCTTTAAGTTGTTGTTCCAGGAACAGAGGGGAAGAAGGAAGCCTGAAACAAATGCGTAAGGAAAAACAAAGCAAGAATAGCACTGTTGTAATAAATGCTGAGGTTTAGGGATCCAAGCGTTAATCATTTAATCATCTTGGCAACCACGATAGTGCTGTTTGAGGGGAAAAGCTTGGAAAGAAAAAAACTAAACTCTGTTGCTGTAAGTTTCTTAAAAGACGTAAAACTTGCCTTGCTCAGATCATAATTTCCCCTCTGTGGGTCCGCTCCCAAAATCCAGCGATACAAAGCTGCTGTTCTCTCTGTTCTTGTGAGATGGTGCTTTTTTGTCATCCACATCGTTCCCAAGAAATATTTGGTAGAAGTTTGACAGTCACCCTTGTCCTGAAATTGTAAGCCATGAGATTAAAAAGTAAATGAGAATCATTTTAGGAACCCTGAGGTTTATGTTTATAAAGGGAGACTGAACACAAGCAAGACCAAAGGGCAGCTCGTCTGATCAGTATGCTAAAAGTGGTGTGTCGGTATCGGGAGAAGTCTAGCATTCCCATTGCCTCTGGGGTCATTTGCTGAGGATGACAATACAGTGCTGTTACAAATACGCAGCTAATAGCTTAGAAGGGAAAAGGTAAGCACCCAGCAACTAGCCAAAAAAAAAGAAAAAAAAGAAGAAGAAAAAGCTGCTGAAAAGCAATAAGGAAGAAAAAGCTGTGTGGTATATAACAGAAACTTCTTGTTCCTGACCAGATGATTGGGAAATGCAGGGCTTCCTGGAGCATCTTGGAGTTGTTTTCTATGTACTGCTGGCCTCGGGCTTTTCCTCTGGCGTAACTGCAGTGAAGTCATTGTAGGGTGAAGTGAGTTAGCAGACTGCTAAACCCTTATGTTGGGCAACATCTCAATCTCAAGAGGTGTGTTCAGTTTATGCTTTGTTAAAAACCTCAAACCTCAGCCAAAAACACCCACCCTTGTTCTAAAATTAGTTCAAGAGGAAGCAGGGATGTTAGTTGGTCATGTGCTTTCTATCCTTCAGTATTACCCTCGTATCTGCTAGTGTGCCCTGTCGTGCAGTATTGACTATTGCAGTCTAATTGTATTCATCTGTTTTTGTGAGTTATTGAGGAGCTGTTGCAGCTGCATCTAAAAACATCCAACAACATTTCAAGCAAGGTGAGCTTTCGGATGGGAAGCTGGCTGTATCAAAACAAGGTAACTTGTTCTTTGTGGTATCTCTTTGCAGCAAGTGGCCTTGTGCTGTAAGGAGAGGTAAGGGTGTACACAGGAGTTGTCTCTCGCCTCACATCCACTTCACCACCGTGTTAGGGTTCTGCTGTACAGGTAGAGCGAAGGGAAGAAATAAGTCGTGCTTTCTATCTGCCTAGGAAAATGATTGATTTTTATCATACATAAGCTGCGTTTTGTCTAAGTTTCACATTCCATGTGGTGTTCCAACTCTTCCCTTGACATTTATTCTACAAATATATGTAATTGGGAGGGGTTTTTTTTCTGTCCATTGTGAGTTTTCCTCTGTGCAATTACATCTTATTGTTGTGATACACTCCAGTGCTCAGGCTGACATAATTCTCTTTGGGAACCTGGCACTGCTCAGGCGCCTGCAGGCGCTGGCCTGTCACCTTGCTGTCTTCCACCAGCGAGGTTAGGGACATCTAACTCTTGATCTTTATTTTGTAGTTGGTTACTTTTCTGTCGCAGTTCTTTGAAACTCCTTCGAACTTGTCCTTGTTTGCAGGTCTGCACAGATGCTCTGAGTGTATGCTGTGTTTTTGTTGGGCCTTCCTTTCTCAGGCTAAATTCCTCGATTTTGTGCTGCAGACCTGCTTCTTGCCTTTTCACCCTGCCATGCCCCATTGTGCTGCAGTTAATGCAGGCTCTCGCATACTGCCCAGAACTGTGGTGTGTATATTACATTTAATCCACATATAACAGTGCAACTGGTATGGCCATCATGTAAGTGTCTTTGTTAGAGGAGCAGTTTTACTTGTACAGTGTGCTTTTATTTGTGAAAGTTATGCTGAAGAGCCTCACCTAGTTCACTCCTATTTAACTTGTTGTCTACTGTAACATCTGTTGTTTTCAGCATTGCTCCTTCCCAGATTTTGCCCTCCCACTGCATGGGTTTTTTGGATTGCTTCCCTTCACTTGTCTTAGCCTGCTTTTCTTCAGAATGAATCTCATTTGATTATTTTCAGACTGCATTTGTATTCTCTCCAAGTCCCTGTGCATTACTTCCTTGTCCCCATTATTTTTGCAGCTCCTCCAAATGCGATGTTTCGTGGAAACTTAAGTTAGCATGCTGTCTGGAGTCTCTTCTGGATCATTAAAGAAAACATGAAGTGAAATAGGACCTAACACAGATCTCTGCAATGTTGCACCTTCTTCCAGTGTTATCCTTTGCTTTTAGCGTAATTTATTTTCAGTCAGTTTTCAAATCAAGCCGCAGCATTCATATCAAAGTGCAAATCACTATCAAATGTTTACTGAAAATCAAACACATCACATCTGCTCCTTTCCCTTCAACTCCTCGTATTGCAGTGCTAGCCAGAAAAGGGGCCAATTTCTAGACAGTTCTGCTACTCTGAATAGAAATCACGGTTTCATTGTCCTCAGGCTTGTAGCCTGGTTTACTTTATAGGAAGCCTCGTGAATTAAAACAGCTGTGCAGCCCGTTGCGAATTTGGTTTTGAGGAGGACAGAGTTGGGAGGAAATAAGTGGAGTTTGTGCATGTGAGAGGGAGGAGGAGAGAAGGGAGTTGTGTGGGGGGAAGGGAAGTCTTTCTTGTCTGCCTGTGTAAGGTATGTAACTGAGGGGTAGAAGTCAGATAGATATTTCTGCGGAAGTGGTTGAATCCCCAGGTGTTCTTGTATTTCCAGACCTGAGCTTTCCTTGTAGTTGGGCGTTTCATGCTGCCCTACTTTGCCTTCCTGTGGTCTATTTCATCTGAAGCTGTATCCAAAAAATCCTAAAGAGAAGCTTTAACGTCTCATTTAAGAGCACCAATATTTGAAGCTATGTCCAAATTGAGGGCATGAGGTGGCATCAGCGGCCACCTCCTTCCTGAGCACTTTGCAAAATTCCTCTGCTTCAAGTGTTGACCGGGACACAAAACCTGTAATGCTTTAGGGCTGTGATGAAAGCTTTCTCACTCTCAGGTGCAGGAGGTAAACTGCTGTTTTGGGTAAGAAACTAAGGAATTAAGGCAAAAATGAGAAGATGACAGGAACTGAAGGGAAGAAAGTGAGAGAGTACTTAGCCAAGAAGTCTTTCAATGGGAAACGTGAGTTATAGTCCCCAGAGATCATGCAGAAGGCATCCCATTCATGGCTTTTTGCTTTGACCTGGCCATAATAAAATCTCGAAAGTTTCTGGTGACAGTAATGCCTGCACTGCACTGGTTAGAACAATATTTTATACCAGTGATTTAAAAGGATTGTTAGTACCCCTTTTCAGCTGGGGCAAGCGACTGGGAGCAAGCAGAAATAAATTTTGTCTATTTTACTAAAAAGGCTGTGACGCTATTACTGGGCCACGTGCTGGCTCCTCTTCCTTCTGCCTGCACCCTCTCTTCTCCCCGGCTTTTGCTGCCTGCTGCTCTCATTCTGGGCTGCCCAGCACATCAGGGGGATGGGGATGGGGTAGCCCTGGCCCTGCTGTGGGTGTCGGGTCCTTGGGGCAGGTGGGAGGGCATAGGGAGAAGCTTATGTGCAGATCACAGGGAAGAGAGGGAGGAGCGTGTTTGTTTAGTGCTGATTTAATTTTATTTTATTATGTTATTTTATTGCCAGAAGTGCAGCTTGAGCAATTAATAAAAATATTACAAACTGAGGCTTTCTCATATGTTTGGTACTGTTCGTGTGAGCCATCAGAGGAGCTGAATGGAGCAAGATGCTGCTGCTAGATGTTAGAAGCTGTGTTTTGCAATAACCTTACAAATTCTCATGTGTTGCACTGGCAGTGTCTGACTTCAGCATTGCCGCAGTGCTCAGATTTACCTCGTCACCGCCTCCATGCATTTTCATATTCTGTGCTCCATTTTCCACCCGGAAAATCTCCTTTTCTTGCCAGCTGCACTAACCTTAGAGGGCCAAATATAGGGCCACAGCATCTCCCAGGCTTTCAACCTGCAGTTCTTAGGGCACGCAGAACTATGATCTGTCCATCTGCATCCACCTCCTCTCCTTAAGCCCGGATTTAAACTGGATTACTTTGCCACACCTCAGCATCAGGTGTGCGGGTTATGACAAACTCAGGAGGCACCGGAGGTGGGCAGAGCACTCCGGGTGCTGTCAGCCTCTGTGGCAGTGCTCGTTCATTGCAGCCAAGTCGACTGAGATCATGGGATAGCAACCATGAGGAATGAGTTGCCACCAGCTCTTCCCGGCCTTGGAAGCAGATCCGGGGCTGCTCTGCACCCCCTGTGTCCCTGTGCCGGGCTCTGGTTAGCCAGGAGGCTGGTTCAGCCTCCACTGAGTACTGCCGAGATTGAATGATTTGTTTTTGCTTTCCTTTATTATTTACTGTGATGATCAAAGGACCCACTCCTTGTGATCGTAAAGGGAAGCCTTAAAATCTTATTTAAGAGCACAAATATTTTGGGCTTTGACAGATGTGCTTTGAAAATAACGCAGATGTGCAGTGTCAGATTTCACTGCTGCATGCAGTGTCTTTGTTTCAAACTGTAAATTTAGCCAGTAGGGCTGGGCATGTGCTTTCCCAAAGCCTTGCCCCCTGCCACACAGGAAAAACAAGTTTAGGGGTTATGTTTTTCTTCCCTGACTTTATCCCCTTAGAGAGTTTGAAAGGAAAATGATCTTAGCAGAGCGAGCACTCAGCCCTGCAGGACTGGAAATCTTGTGGGTTATTTTTAACCTAATTACCTTGAATTAAACAAAAGCTTAAGATTTTTTATTCTTTTTTCGAATTGAGGACGAGGTTAAATAGACTTTATTTGCAATGAAACTCCAGCTGAAGACATACTTCCTCCATTGCGCCGTTTAGAAAAATGCCGGTGGCACTGGGTCCTGCTCAGGAGCAGTACTTGATCTTCTGAAGCGCTGGCTTTTATGAGTTGATGGGAGAGAATCTGCAGCTACAGAACAGTTCGCTCCTTTCCGTTCTCACCACTTCTCCGGATACAGTGATCGCTTTGGACTGGTGACATTTTAGATGGAGCATAGTCTCCTTACACTTGCCTGGCAGTGGCTCATTAACTGCATGTTAATTGAAACTGAAAGTTTGTCAGATGATTCAATTCAGTTACATGTTAAATGGATTCAGTGAAGTAGGCATTACTGCTGTGATGAAAATCTCTCTGGAATTGATTTGTGAACTGATTCGGAGGGATTCAATGACTTTATCAGCAGCTCTGAGAGATAAGCTTTGTGAGAGCCGGTGGAGGTAGCTGTGCTCCGAGCAAAACAAGTCATACTCCTCTGCTTCCCTCTAAACTGCTTTAATTACTGCCCAGTATGTTCCCTTTCCAGGACATGTGTTAGATAAATTTGCTCTGGAGAGCTGAGAAGCGGAGTAAAATCTGAGAAGAATTGAAAGTCTGGTCTGAGTTCTGTAATCTCGGTGGCTGAAAATGCCGAATTTCTTATCTCTCGGTGGATTGAGCAGTCATAAAATTTACCTAAAGTTTGACTCAAAACATAAGTGCATGTTAAAATAAAAATGTATCTGCTTTAAACTAACGGACAGAAAATCTGAAGTTTATGTTCTCCATGACTCATCTTTTATATTGGGCCACTGCAAAAGTCTCTCTTAAGTGAGCAGTCTATTCTGTGTGCTGTATCTGCTAATATTCTTGGTTTCAGCATGGAGCCCATTTTTATTGCTGAGTTATAAACCCTTTGAAAATAGAGGCTTGTAATGGAAACGCTGACAGACCTTTAACTAGGTCAGTCTTATCTGCCTCCATTATCTTTGCTTTTGTTAAAGCATTAAATGGCTGCATATTTGTTTATCTTTCTCACAGTCCCAGAATTTTAATGTGGGTATATTATTGAATTGTTCTTTCTTCAAAACGTCGTGAACTCCAGCATTAGAGACTTTATCCAGACTTCATGGTGATCTTTAAAAGTAAATCGAACTGTTGTGTCTTATGTCATGATTTTCTTGCTTATACAGGACATTTTGTAGTATGTCATTACGATACTAATACCAAGGTTTGCTTTTTTCTCCTTCTGTCGTACTTTATTCTTGAATTTTGCTTTCTCTGTTGTACTCCTTTTTACGTGAAGTGACAATTATGTTTTTTGTTTCTCCCATTCAGATGAAAAGCCATACCACTGCAGTTTTTCTGAAGAGGGAACCCCTATGGTAACATCTCAGTTGGAGGAAATTCCAAAGCTGGGAAGCCGCAATGCCAGAGAAAATGAGGCCAGTGAATCTAAACCAGAGATTCCAGCGTTGGTATCAGCAGTGGAGAGTGTCATCAAGGAGCCCTTTTCGAAATACCAGGATCTGAAAGGTTCTGCAGACATAAAGATGCCAGCATTTCACCACAACCAAGGGTTTCCTTGCTCCAATCAGTTTGCTGGCTTTATTTCAGGTGTGGGCCAGACATCTTCAAATATGGTCATGGACTTGAAAACGTCACTTGAAGTGCAAGCTAGTAGCTCCAGAGAAAACTTGCTAGACTTACACAGGGAGCATCCTCTGATAGAAAAAGGTGCTGAAACTCAAGAGGCAACTCCACTTGACTTGAGTGAAAAATCAACAAGGGATAATTCATGCAATAAAAATTTGAATATATCCTTGCAGGCTGCTTTAATCATCTACCCATGTCCTTTCTGCAGTCACAAGACCTACTATCCTGAGGTCCTGTGGATGCACAAAAGAGTTTTGCACAAAGTCAGCTGTAACTCGATGGTACCCCCTTGGGTTCAACAGAATGGATTCAAGAGTATTAAAAACAACCTGGTTTTTCTGGCAAGGAGTGGGCGTACCGGCCCCCCTCCTGTTCTTGGTGGTAAGGAATGCCAGCCTTTGCCCGTTGCCAGATTTACGCGCACTCAAGTGCCAAGTGCATTACCAGGATCCAAAAGCAGCTCTCTTCCTGTTGGGATGACTGCTAAGTGTGGGAGTATGCATCAGTCGAAGGACAGTCATGCGTTCGGCCACTGTGGCCCTCGCTCATCAGGTCTGGATGGGTACAGACAGCCCAAATTAAACCATTCGCAGGAGCAATACAGCACAGCAGCACAGCCTCCGCTGAAAAATAAATATGAAGCAAATTCCAAACTTACGCAAATGGGAACCTACAGCAGAAGTGTAACGCCTACGCAGACAGTTGTATCCAGGCCTAGCACACAGCCTACCAACAGTAAACAAGTGGAAAAGTTCGTGGTTCCCCAGGGAAGTACTGGTTTTGTCCCTTCAGGTAAGCACTGTGCATCTGATTCCATGAAGGCCAAATACAACCCACCACTGCAGTATCATCCCCTTTGCAAAAGTGAGCAGTACACTAAACATGAAGAGCCATCAGTGCCTCAGAGGGAGTCTCACATAAAGGCTGGGAATGAGATGAGGACATTGGCAAACTGCACAGCCGTGGCACGAGCAAGTCCACTGATGCAGCCCCAGCCAGCTGCAGCAGGAGTTTCCTCAGTTTTACATGCTAGCAAACAGGATCTGGGATCAGATGGGCATGAGAAACGTTTGGACATTTTAAATATCTTTAAAACATACATTCCAAAGGACCTTGCTTCATTGTACCAAACCTGCGGTGCCAACAGCCCTGTCCTGGATCACACAGGTAAGATTTTACAAGCAGTTTCAGAGCTGGGGACATGGCTTGCTTGCTCCTTCTTCATTCTGAGCCACGACACATTGTTTAACAGTTTCCTCCTCCTCTCCTTTTAGCTGTTGGGATTATAAATTCAGTGTTCTTTCATCTCTGGATAGGCTTGAATAGATTTGTTTACTGATCTCTAACATTCTAGCATCTCCCCTTGTGCACTGCGTGACATTGCTGTCACAGGTTAAATGTATTTGGTTCCACCTGGAGTATTACTGTTCTTTAGTCCCCTTGCTTCAAGCAGGCTAGAGTTACACAGATGTGCTGTCACACTACGATCCCAGTGATATGCTGGTGCTAGCAAACATCATAATCTTTTTGCTTCGGGCGAAATAAACATCCTCTGGGGCATATCTATGATGTTATTTTGGAGGTTTTGTTCAATTTTGTCTGCAAACAAGTCTTCCAACAGCAGAAAGAGATAATCACTTGTCATTGTCCTTTGTCTTTCTTGACAAAAGTCTTAAGATCTTCCTTGTCCATATCAAAGACTATATAGTATGTTTCAAACGATTCTTTTGATCTGTTTGTATGTTTATAATTAAAAAGATGGAGATGAATATGTGCCTGCTAATTCATACAAGCAGGAAAGGCTGCTGTGCAAATAACCAGTTCAGGGAGTAAAAAAAAAAAAAACAAAGAAAGAAACCTGTGCATTTGCATTTGACCATTTGCCAAAATTAGTTTGCCTCAGTGGAAACTGAAAATCACAATGATTTATTACTATGGGGATGGGTGTGTGGGGTTGGAGAATGGTAACCAAAGACCCAGCTTTTGCCATTTGTAACCCATCCAGGTTTTTTAAAGCACTTCTTCTCCTAGTAGAAGCTGTCCAAGCACTGACTTCCACATACAAAAAGTACTTGTTTCACACCTTTATTCCTGCAACTGGGAAGTGCCTGGTATCTTCACATGACGTTGACGCTCTCTGTTTCATCAAAGGAGTGTGTGAAATGGAGCTTGTGACCCTGTTTTGTAAGAGGGATGAAACACAGGACATTTAGAAGCTGGTAGTCCAGGGCCAGTTGCAGCCTAGTTCTCAGAACCTGTGTGCGGGTTGACCGCTCTCGCAGCCATGAGGCAGGGAAAGACCCGTGATGTTCAGTCAGGTCTTTGCAGAGGCCTTTTGGAAAAGACAGGGAAGCCAGATCTGTCTGGAGTAGCCCTTGAGGTGCACCTTTCAGTCGCTCTGTTGTCGGTTCTACTCAATCAGGTAAAAAGTAATGCTGTGTAAGAGCTAACTGTTATTTATTACTATTGAGTAGATCATTTAGCAGGTGGTTAGAGGCTGTGTAATTATTGCAACTAACATCATGCTCTTGGTTTTCTTCAAGGAAAAAGAGGCGAAGGACTTTTCTCAGTTTCTGAAAATGCAGGACCAGTGTTCCTGTACAGGCCATGCCTGACTCCCCTTTTGCCATCCTGGTGTCTGGGAGTGTTGTCCGAAGTTTCTCCCTGCTCTGAATACCGATTAATTGTTCCACCATCACCTTGGGGTACCTCAGTGTGGGTCAGCTCCCTGATGTTATTTAAGACTACATCCTGTCAACCTGCTCAGAGAAATCTTACTGACCTAGGAAGCTTCCAGCCATGTTAAGAGGGAGGGAGAGAAATAGTAAAAGCCATGAACTGAAGCTGACTTGAGTGAATGCAGGCACCAGAAAACCCATGAGGAACCTCGGGGCACAGTAAAAGTAGGGGGAAGGTTTCCAAGGAGGTCTCCGATTACTCACTTTTAGAAAGAGGCATGTTGTTACCAAAATGGTTTTGCAGGGTAGTGATTTCCAGAGACGCTGGAAATAATTTAGTTCCTATCTCTGCTTTGAGATCTTTTCTTTAATTCCAAGTGTTTTACAGCAAGTTTTCGAAACTCAACATTTTTTTTATGTGTACCATGTCTTCATTTTATATGCAACTTGCAGGTTGCTGATGGTTCTTTGAACCGGTTGGCATGATGGCTGTTTTTCACAGCACTAAAATATGTTGATTGCTCTGAAAATAATGCCTCCTATTTATTTCCATGGAAACTACAACAGGTACAGAGAGCACAATAACACTGTCTGATAGAGCAAATTCTCAGCTACAAAACACTCTTTTTCAGCATAGTCACCACTATTTGCTATGCATTTTTGCCAATGGTGAACACGAACCTGCATGCCACACTCCTAAAAATCTGCACCAGAGGGGTTGATCCACTATTGCTGTTGCCACTGCTGAAACGTTCCACCCACTGCCTCACTGTGCTCACATCCGCTGTTTGGTCTCTATCAATGTTCAGCAAGTGTTGATGAATGTCAGTGGGTGCCATTTTTTCTGCATGGAGGAATTAAGTGGCACACTTTGCTTCATGCTTCCATGTCAGAAGCCATTTGGTCAGACTGCCCCTCTGCTGCCATCTGTCGTACCACAACAAAATAGAACAGAATATTGGCAGAAGGTTCAACCTCTACTGCCATACCATCAACATCTGCCTCTGACATCGTGGGCTAACATAATAAAATAGGAAGCATTATTTTCAGAGCAGCCCTTGTACTATTTGTCACTTTTTTTTTCCCATTTGAATATTCCTGATAGACTTTATTTGGGTGTTGGGTATTAATATGTCTTCATGTTGGAACATACTATAATACTGTAATGTGTGGTTGTGCAAGGTTTAATTTCCTCTCTGTTGGCTTGGTTTATTTCCAGGATCCTTCCTTTTACATTTATGTTTATTCCAGCATGTCCTTGGAAAGTTGTATGTACTGTAGCGATGCAGCTGCAAACACAAAGCTTTCTGTGCTTGGGGTAGGTTTGTTTCACAGTGCCCAAACTTCTTCACTTGTAGAGAAAATCTTATTGTTAGATGTAATAGCAGTTATTTATTTTGTTCATGGTATTTACACCAGTTGTGGTCTTAGGAAAGGAGGGGTTATGGCAGCAGGTGCACTCTTTTCCTGGGACAGCTTTGAGTGCTGTTCTCACAGGAGCTCCCATTCGGATGGTCTCCCTCTGTTACCTGAATTTGCTGACACCTGCAGCCATCCAGCATCTTTTGTCCACGTGTAGGGAGTGTGTCTTGCATGGTGACTCGTGGAGTATTACCTTGCAGCAGTGCTCTGAAGTATGAAAAGCCTTATGGTGTTCCTTAGGAAATACAGCAATGGCAAACAAACCTAGAAGCTATCTCCTTTTTTCCACCTGTTTTTTTTTTCTTTTTTTTTAACAACTGCCTTGAAGTAAGTGCCAGGGAGGGGTGTGATGAAAGTGCTAACCCATTCACCTCGGCATTCTGGGCTTACAATAGCAATTCTCAGCCTTCCCTCCTAAAAACGTGAGATGGGAACCGTTCTTCCATGGAGACTGCTGGGACAACTTTGGGGCTGCTTTAGAACCTGTGACTAATGTAAGACTCTCGAGACACTGGCTAGAAGCTGCCCCACCTGCCCTGGTTCCTGGGTGAGGAGCAGTGCTTTGTGGTGATGAGCTGTGGTCACCAGGGAACACTCACACTGTGTGCGGGTGGAGGAGGAAACGAGCCTCACTGTACCCAGGTTTTTGTGGTGGTGGCTCTTATTGTTGGAAACAACTACATTGGACAGTTCTGGCAGTATTTGGTAGCAGAAAAGCCATTTTCTGCTTCAGAGAGTGTACAGTGTCACAAAAAGAAATTGGAGAGGAGTATGTTTGTCTTTCACAAACAGGACAGGGGTAACAGAAAGCCACCTGAGGAACCCAAGTGTCCTGGGCTTCAGGGAGCCGTTCCTTGTGTGTGTGTGTGTGCATGAGAAAGATCTACATTTGTCCCTAAGTCATGATCTTTGTTTTGGACTGCCAGGAACTTTTTGGAGTTGTCTGTTCAGTTGCATTATGTAGACTGTACTGCCATCTACAGGAGGTGCTATTATAGAAGTAGAAAGCAGCCACAGGATTTTTTGTTTTGTTTTGTTTGTTTTTGTTTTCTTTCTTTTTCCTTTTTTTTCCTTAGCCGGAACAATTTCCTCATAACCTGTGTTATGGTAAAAGCCATCATAGGACACTTGGTGTTACATAAGCACAGTAAGTGGCAGCCCATCTCCTTCTCCATTCACTTTGGGGTACAGCTGTCTATGTTTTGGATGAGCCCTCTGGCATCCTGCAGTTTATTTCAGTATTTGTTTGGTTTTGGGTTGTTTGTTTTTTTTTTTTTCCATTGCCACTTTTTTTTCTTCACAATTTTACTCTTTTGAAATACTGTAGCAGGAGGAAAAAAAGACACCAAACAAAACAAATGAAGAGCTGAAACTTCACTTCCACTGACAACCCCCTGAGAATTTCTTTAAAAGCCAAAGTATTCCAGTGGCAAATGAAAACATCAACTCTTTCCTTCCGAGGAGGGTGTTTTACCAAAATAGAAAAGAAAAGATGATGTTCAGCCATTTTTTTTTAAAAAAGCCCAATAAAAGTCAAATGTGTCTTTTTTGATCAGCAGCAAAAAGACAAAGACCAGCCCTTTAAGTCAGATACTGTAAACTGACCTTTGGAGAAAAAGGAGAGGTTTGAGCGGTTTTCCACAAATGCTAATGGCCTAGAAAACATGTTTACCGAGGGCTGCGGGAAGGCTGCTGTGCCCGACTAGCTCAAAATGTCCGGAATGACACTTTCATTCACAGATGTCTTTCGTCTGTGCCTCGGAGCTGCGGGGTCAAAGCAGCACCGGCAGGCAGGTAGGCAGGGGCTAAAGGTTTGATCAGTTTGTGATGGCTCCACTCACTCTGCATTTGTCTCTGAGGTATTGCCGCCCGGGGGGGACAGTCGGGCTCTGGTCCTACTCACTTCCTATTATCCATGTGACTTGTCTCCGCCACGCTGGAGTCACTTTGATTTGCCTGATGTACTGCTTGACAAAGCTGGGTGATGGCTGAAAAGTGGATCCAGCTGCTCTGAGAAGCGCACACCTGACATGCCAGTCCTGGTGCGGGCACATCATGGGGAGCATTTTTTAATTCAATGTAATTTATGCATTCTTGCAGTCCTGTGTGTGCCTGGCCTGTCAGCCGGTGCCTAGATGAAGGCTGACAGTTGTCATCCAGGGCCTGAAGGTAGTCTCACATAATGACACATTAGACATACTAATGATGTTTTCTTCTGGCATAATGTTTNACTACAGGGATGCATAGGACACAAACACGCCAAGGAGACTGCGTCTGCAGGGAATGTGGAAAATGCTTTAACCAACCCGGTCACCTCAGGACTCACCAGAGGTCCCACACAGGTATATTTTCACGCTTGCTCTCGCTCTCTCCTGCTTGCTTTCCTTCAGATCCAGCTGACAAAATGCCAAGAATTACGTTTCACGTACCACGTTAACCTCGGTAATTCCGATACCTAAATCTAATATACAGGTTTTTTATTTTTACGACTATTGCTCTTGTTCTCCAGATATTGCTTACCTGATCCCCGCCCGAACTCCATAAAATTGCAATGCATTTAAGATAAGTCTGTTTGCAAATGTTTTATTTTAATTAGAGAGTAGGGTACTCAGAAATGAATATGCTAATGAATTCTGTTGCCACCAGCACAAATTGAAATCAAAGTACTCCTTTCAGCAGAACATAAGGCTTTGTTTTGCCTCATCATTGCCGTTGACAGGACCATTTTTGTGGGAAACAAGATTTCCCTCAGAGTGGTCAGCCCTAAAATCAGCAGTCCCACCAACCGTATGTAACCTGGCACGGGCTGCTGTGGAGCTGGGAGAGGCCAGGGCCACCGGTGTCATTGCCTCCCGAGCATCACACGAGGCAGTGAGACTGGTGGATTCTCTCTGGAAAGTGTGAATGATGCATACATAAGCCAGTCTGATGCAAAATGACAGAGGCCAAATGGTAAGTAATGCAAGAAGAGGGTCCCTTTCCACATACACTGATAATTAATGTTGTCAGTGATTGCTTTCTTCAGCGCTGAAGTCTGAATTAAAAAGGGCAGTGGCCCTAGGCTGCCATTAGCACACTCTCTTACAGTAAGTGTTACGGTAAATTGGTATTTTCCGGCCACAGGCTAGGAGCTGGTGTCTTTTTTTGAACGTGGTTAATCTGTAATGGTCTCAAATAATGTACACACACTAACGAAGCTTGAATGTTCATCTGTTAACAAGCCCCCTTGTTCCCACAGTGGTGTTTGAGTCTAATGGACTCCGAGGTACTGAAGTTCACACCACCTCCGCAGATGCCCCAAAACAAGTATGTTTTACAATTAATTGGATGTTTGGTTTTTAATGTAGTAGCTGGGAAAAAATTGCATGATGATACTCATCAGTAAAGCAGTGACTGTTTTATAACATGTATAAATAATAATGGTGTTGCTTGATATTTAGCTCTTAAATTTTTTAAGCGTTTTATCAAAGTCTGTTACGTAGAGAGTCAGTAAATTGTAGATCAGGTAGTTAGTGTTTAAATAAACATGTTACTGCCTTACTGGAGAGTGGGTGGGATAGCTAGCTCTGTAATGCACAGTGATATGTAATAGTGAGATGGTATTTAAAGAATTCCTAGGAATAATTTGCTCTTAAAACTAATATGTTTTCTGCTGCAGCATTGCAATTAACACTTAGTCTGTGTTTTTCTGAAGAGCATTCATGCTATAAAAGCTGTCATCTAGTCTCTCAAAGGCTCGTCTCCCACTTTCTGTGGACTTTGTGAGGTGGTGCTTTCCTGTTTTTAGAATAGTGTTTCCTGTCTTAATAAACGCTTCTCAGTGCTCTGAATTATGCATGACAAATCTATTACTTCGAAAACTATTAAACTGAATTTATTTCATATATCCTGTATCTTTGGAGATCAATGTCATAGCATCTTTCCACTCCATCTTCAAGCTTGGCAGGTGGGTTTCAGTGCACACCTTCTCATGGGCAGTTTTCTTTCATTGTGGAGCTGCCTCCAGCATCACTCACTCCTTCCACTTGCATCCACATGCTTAATACAATTTTACTACAAAAAAATGTTATGGCTTTCATCTCTTACTAAGCGATTACAGATGATTTTGGCCATTCTAAGAGAATGCAGCTCAATACTACCCCCAGCTTCATGAAGATTAGAAGCTGTTTCAACTTAGTCAATAAACATCCTCTGCGGGCAACACCACTTTGCTTAGTTCACATGCTGCACTCTTGATGGGCATCCTTAATGTCTTCCTTGTTGTGTTTGCTTCTTTCTGTCCTGGAGGCTACTCTGGGAACTCAGCTTCTGCCACAGGAATATCTGGCCTATCGTAAGGCTATAGAGGTGGCAAACAGCTCTCCTAAAGTTATCAAGTAGTTGTTCTGGGCAATGCTTGTTTTGGTCCTGCGAGACTGGAGCAGCTAAGTTCTGCTCTAATTGGAGAGCTAGATGAAAACGTTGTCTTTATGGTGCATCAAATTGTGCAAGGACATCTCTCTTAGCAGAAGAATGTACTGGGATGAAACACTGCAGTGCTGCAAAGTAGCTCAGCCAGTCTTTGGTTCTCATCAATTTAGTGATGCAGATTTAGTAAATCTAAACATCTCGAAAATGCTCTTTCATCTTTTCATGCCCATGGATTATCTCTTATATAGCTGAAATCAACTTCTGAAGACAGTGTTATGGTTTTTGGACATTTTGCTCTAGAAGACATTGTAAGCTCAATTTCCAAAAAATTCTGAAATGACCATATCTGCCAAAAAGAGATGTGGCAGCTCAGTTGGACTCTTCTTGTAAATTGGGTTGTATTACTACACAACAAATTTACTGATAACCTTGTCTTTGTAAACTACTGCTACACCAGAATTTATTGACTAACTTCTTCCACAGCAAATGTAGTTTGCAGTTGCAGACTCCATACATGTCAATCTGTCTTCAAAGTATTTGATTAAATTACAGCATCTTTCAATACGCTAGAATACTGGGTAGTGGTTGGGCTCGTGAATCGCTTTGTTTTTTCCCAGTCAGTATTTCTTCCACGGGGGCTGCAGTATGATCGCTTTTCTAGGAGATAGTTTCCTTTCTTTTGTCTTGTTTGCTCTTCAGTATCAGCCTTTGTCTCCGTTTGTCGGTGTCTGTGTCAGTTAGGATTATTCAGTTGTCTGCTGTTTTCCTTGTTCTCATTGGAAGCAGGCTTTGCACTCCCCAGAAGCCTCCACCTGCACAGTCCCTGGGCTTCAGCAAGGGAATACATTTGTTTCTACCTGCAGCTGCAGGGTCCTTTAGAAGCAGGGAAAGTCGCTCCCACCAAGAACAATGCCTGCAGCGTTCTGGTAACATTACAATTTCCCACTTTAAACATTGTCACTCTGTGTCTTCATTTCATTTCTTAATTGGGGACAGATCTATTCTTGAGAGTTTACAGTGTAAAGTCAGTTCAAGTTACAGAAGTGCCATGCACATGCTCCAAGCAAGAAACAACAGTTAGCACGTACAGTAGCTTTAGAATGAAAGGTGGTTTTTTTTTTTTTAACGTTATGTGGAAATGATTCACTTTACAAAATGTTTTCTCCTCACAGGTAAAATATGTTCCCCTGAGTAGTCTGCTAAAGAGTAAAAATATTAATATTAGTATTTCACAGTTCCCCCATTCCCTTCAGTAATCAGAGAAGATCATCTCTAAAGATTTCCTTTATAAAAGGTTAGGTAGGGCTTTTAAAATCCCCCAGCATAGTAGCTTACAACAGTGCTGCGTTATATAGCAGTCTTTTCACATAATAATTTTAATTCCACACGTTGAAAATAGCGTCTACAGCCAGACTTTTTCAAAAGTGAGCCAGCTAAGTCTATATTTAGGTGTCTAAATAGGAAACCTACTTCAGGGTAATGAAGCACCAACAAGAGATGCAGGTGTTCGGCAGCACTGAAAAGTAGGCCACCTACAGGGCATGTAAAGAAGACCATGCACACCTAATGTTGGTAATGTGAGCATTAAGCTGCATTTCATGCTTTGGCATTAGCACCAATGAAATAAGTACCTTATTTCCTACATTTTGGTCTCATCTCTTTCCTAACATTAATTTCTGTGTTCTCTTCTACCTGAATGCTTAACAAAAATTTCCATCAAATTAATTTCCCTTGGATTCTAGAATATTTCTTAGTCTTCTTTCTCTAAAGGACAAAAAATGCTTATTATATACCCCAAGTCAATACAATCTGTGCAAAGTCTTGTAGATTCTCTTGAAATGCTGCCATGTTAAACATACTGAATATTCTGAATATTTTTATAAATGCTAAATATCCCAATATATCCATAATTAAGCTTACTTATCCACTATGAATATGTATCTTAATTTGGAATACACTAAGCAGCATCCAAAGACCTGATTTAGTACGCATGAATTCTGGGAGCACACTCCAGTTGCTTCTATGCAGCAAGACAAAAGCTGTCTCCCTTTCGGAAGGGCCCCTGCAACAGCATGGATCTCAAAGCCACCTCCTGAAGCAAAGCTCTCCTAAAGCATTGGGTCATTGCAGAGGAACAGCCTGATTCTGTGACACTGCAGCCAGAAGCCCAATTCCCAAGTGCGTTCAGTAGGACAAGGATCAGTCTTATAGCCTGCTTTTGCAAAATGGTAACAGGAGCGGTGGCAGTTTCTAATGCACATGCCTCTTGTTTAACTTAACGTGTTGGATTTTTTAAAATATATAAAAACATGGCCCACTTTAGCAATACAGTTTATCAGTGCCGTGTCAAACAATATGCTCTAGAAATTTTAAAGGACAAGTAATTGGATTTTCAAAAGGCATAGCTTACTGGTTAGCAACAAAGATGACATCTGTCTAATTGAGAATAAATACGTGTGTGAAGCATATATACAGTGTTGGAGCCAAAGACACTGAAGTTCTTTCTGCAGATTCATTTTTTGCTCTAGGGAAGCAAGCAAAAAAATCCCAAAACTCCAGCTTTTGCCCTCTCCAGAAAAGTATCCTTTTGCTCACAGAAAAGGAAAAGCTACAGGCAAGGAAAGAAAGTTAATGGTTGGTATAATGGTTATCTGTAGCTGAAGCTTTCCACGTGCCGGAGTGCAGTGAGTGGCACTTCTTTTCTGTCAAAGAACAAGAGACACAGTAGATCCTGCGTGACAGGAGCATAACACCTTCATTAAGGGGCCCATGAGCTTTAACTTTCTCCACTATGAGCATTTAAAAACATTGCTTGTAGTGCTCAGTACCGACATAAGATGATGTAGCATTTGGGTGATAGACAGACTGGAGGGAACCATCAACAAGCCGACATATATGTTGCAAAGAGACCTGGAGGAAACACTGGGGACATCCCTTACCTCTGATGTGCTCATAGGCCAACTACAGTACAGCCCTGCTTGTCCTTAAGCAGCTGGAGGGAGAAGGGGAGGAGCAAAATAAAATAGTAAAAAAAAAAAGTTATTTAAACCATTGGCTTCTGGGTTTGGGTATTATTTTTTTGGATTTGAAGTCGTATCACTGTCTGTTAGAAGTCCTATTTATGACAGTTGTTCATATGAAATGTCTTGCCCCAGTTCCTTGTGGAGTTTCTTCTAAAGATCATGATTAATAGTTCAGTCCTCATTATTGCAAATGTTATTTTTAAATAGTTATTCTGAGAACAAGAATTCCATTAATCAAAATAATAGATAATGAACAAATAAATGGCAACCTAATTTGTCTCGTTCATACATATGGAGATTATAATGCAAACAATCAAGGAATCATGGAGGCTGCTGCACTGGAATCTGAGTAATCTGCATGTGCCGGGTGTCCGTCAGTTTAGGAGCACTGTAGACAGGATTAGCTGCTGTAGGTCTTTTCCCCTTGGCAACAGACTGAAACGGTGTCCATGCTCCAAACTGGTTATTGTAATTTATTTTGATGTCATGTGATCATCTGTCCCCAATACGTTAAAATGCATGCAGGCTAATTTTTCCTTTTTCTAGTTAGCTGGTGTAACATAGAATTCAGTACGAAAACAACTTCTGGCATGAAAGCCATAAGTTTCATCTACAAAAGAGCTCTACTTTTTTTTTCCCTTTAAAATTCTGAAAATGCAGAAAGTTTACTTTTTAAAAAGGTAAATTTTTCACTTCATGAAAAATTCAATCCAGCCACGTATCAGATGGTTCAAAGCCTGACTGCTGTGCTAACATACTGCAGACCCAAAGGCTTAGTGGTAGCTTTTGATCTTCTGGAAAATCCCTCTTTGGTCCCACTTTGAATGGGTGAAACAGGGGACATCCCTCTTTTTCCATGAGCGTGTATGGATGCATGGGGAGGAGCCACTTTTGCCCTTGCAAAGCTCATGTGCTGTTTCCTGGTGGAACGGGGAGCACAGCAGTGTCCCGGGGCAGCCTCCTGCCCAGGGAAGCTGCCTTCGCCTCCACCCACCTGCAGTCTCCCCTGCTATGGCGGAGAGATTTCTGGAAGGCTTTCTTTGTCCTCCTTTAGCTGGTATTCTCCAGGAGCTCCCATTTGCTAAAATACAGCTTTTCAGCTGAGAGCTGAAGCCTTTGGCTCTCCCTCTCGCTAGCGGTGCTGCAGGAAATCCTTCCTCCCTGTCGAGGACGAGGACTTCTCTGATGCGAAGAAGGCCAGTGGGGGAACATCCCTGGCCCCCTCTGCACATCCCTGCTGGATGAAAAGAAGATAAATCTTCTCTTTCATGTGTCCCCAATGCTCCGTGGGCGGGTGCTGCCCGGACCTGCAGCTCAAGCTGCCGCCGGCACTCTGCAGGATGGCTGTCCCAAAGCGTCACCCCCTTTTGTCAGCTCTTGCCCAGGGAAACTGGGGCGAGGTGCCCGTCCCCCTCTACTCCCCTCCCGCAGCTGGGAGGAAACCCGCTGTGCTCCCCCGTGTCCGTGGGGCTGGTTCCGTGCGAGAGGTTTTAATGATGAATGCCTCCGCTCGGAATTGTGGCTCTGTCTCTCAGGCATGATGTAGCCGTGCAAAAATGTAAAGCATCTTTCTTAGTTTACTGCAGGAAATTCAGCATCCAACTAAGGAAGTTTTATCACATCTCTCATTCAGTTACTGTTTCCTACATTTCAAATATACTGCGGTCTGTACAGCAGCTTTTTTTTTCTTTAATTTTGTTGCAAATCTTTCCGACTTAAACCAAACTTTGACTGGTAAATGTCATGAATCTCGGGCCAGGTTTAATTAGGAATTTTCTAAATCTATTAACAAAAGAGATGCACTTAATACATTATGTCAACCAGAGCTGGGCTTTCTTCAGCTATTTCTAGGGCTGCCATAGGCACAGCTTGAAACTCGCTGGGATTTTACATGGGTGCCGTATTTTATGTTGCATTAATTTAAAATGGTCTGTTTCACTTCATCAAGACTTTAGCTTAAGGATAATGCATTTATGTAAGATTAATCTTGCCATGTTGTTTTAGGATCAGGATTGTAAACTGCATTGTTCCGACAGTGATGTTCTAAATGTCATTTTAAAGCTTCTCTCAGGAGCTGCAGGCTCCCACTTATTCACGATGTTATCTTTAATTTCACTTGATTTTCAGAATATCCTTTTATTTTTTCCACGTGCTAATTATTCATGAAAATTGGCTAAAATACTAAAAGGAAGATGACAAGGGGAAGGAAAAAGCCTTCTTAGCTTTTGACAGACCTGCACAAGAATTCAGTCTTTCTTCTTTGAGCCGCCTCTGTGACCTCCAACTTCAGCCTTCGTGAGGCTCTCATCTAGCCTAGCTATGAATCCCTCTTGGCTAGCGTGAAATTTTTCTTTTCGGAGAAACATCCCTTCATGTTCTTAACGTTTCTCAGTGGTTCCATCACAGGCTATTACTTGCTCTTCTAGTCTGTCCAAGACCTTATAGGGGCCAAACAAACGTGCATGATGCTAGTTAGAGGGAATGAGCACCAGAAGGGCTCGCCGGACGCTTGTGGGGACGCAGGCGCCAAAGGGAAGGCCGGGAGGCGAGAGTGAGCTTTTCCTTCTTTCCTTCTTACAGGGCAGAGACCACGCCAGCGCCGACGTCCCCCACATGCTGCCTCTCCGCAAGGGAACCTAGAGGCCCGGCCCAGGACCCCCCGCAGCCCCACCACGCCGGCGGCACGGCGTCCCCGCGGGGCGCGGAGCATCGCCTCGCCCGGCCCTGCTGCGCGGCCTGGGAGCGGCGCGGCGCTCTGCTAGCAGGGGGTGCCGCCGCGCCGCTCGTCGTTTGGAAATAAATGAAGATGCTACCCGAGATATATACAAATTGACGTACTAATCAGTCCCATGGTTCCTTATTTCCTTTATAATAAACAGTGGAGTTGGCAAGCGCTGTGGCAGCACGAGGCATCTATATTAATCAAGAGAAGTTTGAGACACTGGAAAAATTAAACTTTATGTGATTTGGACAGCATGAAGAAGTTAAGCACTGTAACAAAAACCTCCCTGATGCTCACAATGACTATTTGATACATTTGAAAAACAGCAGTGGATTCGAGGGCTGGAGAAGTATTAATTAATGAAACTGCCACTGCCTGTCATGCTGAAAAGCAAATTAAAAAAAAGAGAGAGAGAGGAAGAAGGGGGGGTGTGGGGAAAAGGTGGCATTCGGTGCTGAGAAAGCAATGCTTGATGAAGGATTAAAGGGACTAAAGAGAAAGACCGTCACTCTGCAATGGTTTGTTTCATTACAGTTTGGGGACCACTTGCATTTCTAGTGCTCTTGTTCTTGACTGCGCACCATTAATAGTATGTGAATATGGAAATTGAAACACTTCCACAAGAAAAGCTTCTATTCTGCGTTGGAAAAGAAAAGCTGGTTGAACACTAAGAAAATCAGGCTTCTGTCTTTTTTACTCTCAGGACCTTTTTTGTAACAGGGCTACTTTCTTCGACCTGATCACAAAGGAAGTCTTCACGTTAAAAGAAAACATACAAAAAAAAATTAAAATGCTAGCTGTCTAACGCCACTGATCTGTATGCTTCTAATGGAGAAGGTGTCACGGAGCTCCTCGGCCCTGCAGGCTCCTGCGTGCTGTCCAGGCCGGCTTCTGCTCCTCCCCGGGCCTGGCGACGCGTCGAGGAGACGAGTTCCTTCTTTTGTGGTGGCAGGTTAATGTTCCTATAATGTGTCATGTCTTGTACTTGGTGATCACTGGTGGTGTTAGGAGGGAAAAGAAAAAAAAAAAGCTTTATATACCTCTTCTACAGTAACTCTTTAACTGCAAGTTTTCAAGGTGGGGTTGTGGCACATAACAGGTTGTTAAACCGTGCAGTGTAAGCAATTAAAATGTATTCCAC
The DNA here is from genome assembly GCA_013396635.1 of Penelope pileata. Lineage (NCBI taxonomy): Eukaryota > Metazoa > Chordata > Aves > Galliformes > Cracidae > Penelope > Penelope pileata. The sequence continues at coordinate 1,098,835 of WBMW01000696.1, read as the reverse complement.
AGATATAAATATTTTCCTTTCTTATTGCTGTGACACTATGTGTGATGGTAATATTTCTGAGAGTTTCAGATTTTGCACATATAATTTTATGCATTATCAAAAGTTACTGCTGCCTTGAAAGAAAATGTTCTGTGAAAATTTTTGCAAAAGCTTTACTAGTTTTTTTTTTTTTTTTTTAAATTGTAACATTTTGTAAAGGCAGGAAATGGATTAAAAAAAACCTAGCATGCTAAATATATTTTTCAAAAAAGCAATAATTTTACATGTACAGAAATGATGCTAACCTTTACTACAGGTGAGAGCAACAGTTTACTTAATACAATAATGGAATAGTGCTGTTTTTGTAGGGCTTCTGACACAAAGATTTGTTTAAAAAACAAGCAAAAACAAGAAAAAAACCCTTTAAAGCGTGATCTTTCTGTTCTAACGGTTCTGGCGGGCGGGAGGGTTGAATTTTAAAAAAATCTAGTCAGTAATTGGTTCTGGATACTACTTGTTACTTGTTTTAAATTACTTGACAGTTTTTGTTACATTGCAACACTTGCAACAATGCAAATTAACTCTGTTATGTATTTTTTGACTAGTTTTTCCTTATACTATTACACCAGATGTATACCAGAATTCTCTGTAAGTCTCGGTGTGGTTAGGAATGTCTGTGCAAATGCTTAAAAGTGACTGTAATTAACTGTTCTGTGAAGTTATTTGGGGGGAGGTCGCATAGACACATTCCATTGTACACCAAAAAAAAAAAAAAGGAGAAAAAAAAGAAATATTTTGCTGTGTTGCTTAATGATTATCATTTTGGGTTTGCACTAGCTTTCTCATTTGGATTTTTTTTGTATTTTTTGTTTTGTTTTGTTTTGTTTTGTTCTTGTTTTGTTGCTTTTCTGAGTCATATTTTCCGTGAGTGGAAATAACAGTGACAGTTCAGGAATGCACAAAAGCTAGTTGCTTAGCATATCTGTTTGTGTTTTAGTTATTAAAAACTCTTGTGTACCCAAAATGGCACGAAAGTGTAGTGTACATTTGTAATTTCTCTTTCATTTTAAAAAAACTTTTTTTGCAAGCTGATATAGAAAACCTTACTTAATATTTAGAGCCAAAAGCTCCCTTCTGGAGCTTTCCTTCCAGATATCTGACAGAGAAGCTAGTGCTGTCACTGCCATTACCAGGGTACTAATCAGCAAAGTTTACAATCATAATTTAGCTACATGAAGAACAGTAGGGGAAATCAGTTTAAATAATTATATGCTGTGTATAGCACAGAAATGAGATTTTCACTTAATTAAACAAGAAATAAGAGTGGGTGGGAGAAAACCAACCCTAAAGACCATCTGTTTTCAGAAATGAATCCCATGATTTCTTTTTTCTTCTTTATCATTGTATTGTATTGATCTGTTATTTTAGTTAGGCTGTAGTATTTAAAAATGAGTTGTGTTCCTTATTTATTTAGTCAGTGGGCTGTGATCAGCTCCTTTAAACAACATGATAAGTTCTTTGGCATGACACACTCCTGTAAAAGCCCTTTTATGACTGTTACAGGGACTTCCTACTACCTCTACCAATCTACTGTTTCTTCTTCTTAACAGGTTTTTATGGTGTTGCAAGTCTAATGTAACTTAGACAATAAAGGGTTTGATTATCTACGCTGCAGATTCTCCGTGTATCTGCCATCTCTCTCTCTCTTTCTCTCTCCTCTCTCTGTTGTGCGTTTCATTATAGCTAAAGTGCAGGTGAAAGACCTTTCTTCCCCACAGTATTTTTGTGTCCTGAGTGCCCTGCACTGACTGAGAGCCGAACATGGAGGAGAAATGTTTTCCATGGAGATAGATAGGCAGCTACAGTATTGTCATAGTTCTGTTTGCATTCTCAAATTCCTTTCTGTTAAAAATGTTATGAATAAGTCATTACGTGGTGCAAAATGGAAAGCAGATTAGCCAAAACAGTTTTTAGTTTTGTATTTCAAAACCACTTAAAGTACTTTGTGAAAGCGTAAATTGTCACCCCCGTTCTGCAGAAGTCTGCTTACATGCAGTCTAGTTAAGAAACTCTCCTTTGGATGACAGCATCTTCCACTTGTGCAAAAAAGTCTTCTGCTACTAACAGTTAAAAATCTGTCACTTGAGTGATTTCCAGGCTTTGACATCATGCGCATTTCGTGATAATCTCTAAACGTGTTGACTTATCCTGGTACCATGTGGTACCGTATCTTGGAGTGCACACGTAGGTTTGTCGTGCCTGACGCTCCAGAGTGTGTGTGACATGTTGAGCCACTTTATGAAAAGAGGTAAAGAGGCGCCTGCACGGTCCCAGTGCTTAGAGAGAAACTGAAATGAAACAGAATGCGTTAATACATATTAAAAATTCCTTTAACTTTAGTTTTTCATTAATTATAAATTATAAATTATGATTGTTTCTGGAGCAGCCAGGGGCATAAAACAGTTGAAGATCAATGAAAGCATAGGTGTAGTGTCGCTGCTTTCTGTGGGGATGTGGGTGTGCAGGCATCCTTGAGAAGCATTATAGCCACGTGATGGCAACCTTATCTGTCTTGAAGTAGGCCATAATTGTTACCATTTTATTTATACTGATTATATATATAGAATCTATCCTGACCTTTACTTGTACTACTTTTTGGGGAAAAAGAAATAAAAACAACCCAAAGGCCCTCCAAAAAACTGCTTTTTTAGCTCAAGGCTGTTGGACAAAAGGCAAAGTGTAGATGGAAAAAAAACCTGTATGTGTTGTTACGGTACTCTAAGCAGGTGTTTCCAAATCGATCGCCTGTTCCTGGTCAAAATGAAGCACACTTTTGCTGTTGAGGGAGATGATAGAAAAGGATGTAGTGTTGGGAGTAGGAAGCAGGCACAAAGCAAGATAACTTGGTTACAGCTTGGGGTAAGAGATAAGAACATGAACATGACCCAGCTCTGTAGGTTTGAATACTGAGGTGCGTGTTGCCAGAGGACTGTAGGAAAAAGAGATGGAGAAAGCACATGAAAGTAACGGGCTGATTTTTAACCCTCTGAAGTTCACCTAAGTGGGTCAAGTGCAGCATCTGAGAAAGGCCATGACTGAGGATGGGACTAAGGCAAAGCAAGGAATGAAATGGGAGGTTGATAGAGAAGCACCAAAGCTTTCTGAGTGGAAAACTTTCCAAAAAAGGCAAAGTCAATTGTGTCAGAGATCAAAAGGCTGTGGATATGGAGGAGAAACTCTGAAACCTAACCGGAAGAGGTCTCTGCCCATTGCTGGGTGCTTTGGTTCTGATGTAAGGGAGGAGAGCACTTCACATAAACTAAACACAATTTCTGGGTACACAGATTGGAAACTTCAGAAAATAGTCACAGAATTTAAACTTGTTGAATCATCCTTTCCTGCAAAAACGTTCTATTGTGGCATGAGCCTGAGTGATGTTATGACAAAGTAATTCTCTTGACTGGTACACAAGCCACAGTTAGGACCGTAATTATGAGTAGTTGAAGCTGGACTGAAGGGTCTAATACCCAAGGGGCTTTGAAAAGCATGTTGCTCTTTTCAAGATACATGCAGACTCTGTCTAGCCTCGAGCAGGAAGAAGGAAAAAAAAAGGCAAGAAGGCTTAGTGTATTAAGCAGATGCTGAACTGCAGCAATCCTTTGAGGATGCTAGAGGGTACATTCAAATAGCATTCTAACATAGAATATTTTAAGAAAGAGCTGAGAATGCTTGAAGCTGTTAAAAAATGTCCACAACTGAGATTGCTCCATACACTAGACTCTGTGAACTGCTTTCCATCACAAACCAGTTCTGGTGCACATACTGGATGGCTTGATTTGTTTGTTCCTATGTCATCAGCGTTATCTACAAAGGTGAGTTACTCGTTAAGAGTTTAGATAATGTGAGGTACCCATGTTCCCTTTCTGTAAGTGAAAACCCCTGTGTCATATTTCATCGTTGTCCACCCAAATATCACAGAGCTCTTAGAAGATTTTTCTAAGAAGAGATAAAATAACTTATTTATCTTCTAAATATTATTTCTTCGAGTATGATATAAAAGGAAAGGGGCACTGGCACTCCAGTTCATGTTACTCCCAGGATCCAGCTTACTTTTCTGGGACACAGCCTCGCTGTGCCGTGCCTGGTACAATGAGTGAGCCACCGGTGGTTTCTGAAACCTACGGCTTGCCACAGAGCACTGGAGTGGAGCTCCAAAAATATGCTTCTGCTTGGGATCTCCCTCAGAGATGGGAGGTCACAAACTCACCGTTTCCTGCTCCTATCATGAGCTTTCAGGAGAGCAGTGCCGGTGCTGCGGGGACGGAGGGTCTGCTCTTGCAGGAGGGACCAGTGATGGGAGGTCAGTTCAGTTGGCTCACCTATGGAGGACTGTCCTGACAGGGGAACTGCTAAGAGACATTCTGTGGCTCCTAGAGACATTTGAAGTCAGGCTGGACAGGGCTCTGAGCAATGATCTAGCTGTAGGTGTCCCTGTTCATAGCAGGGGAGTTGGACCAGCTGACCTTCAAAGGCCCCATCCAACTCAGATGGTTCTATGATTCTGTGCTTCTAATGGTGCCTGGTTTGCTGGCTGCTGTCTTCTCAAGCTTTCCTGTTTGACGCATTCCTCACCTTTCCCCACAGAGAGCACACCTATAGGTGGCTTCTTGCATCATAAAGGAGGTGACACCTCCAGAGCAGCAGTGGGAAAGTTTCTGTCGAAAACAAACCCTTGCCAAGGGCTTGCTGAGAATCTCATCCCCTCTGCCGGAGATTTCTTCCTCCTCCCTCCCAAGAAATGGCAAATGGCTGTGCTCTAAATAAGGCACAAAAATCTGCTGTGAATATATGGGAATGATTTTTTTTTTTTCCCCTTCTCAAGCAGAGTAGATAGCATACCTGGACTGTATTATCACAGAGCTAATCTGAAGGAAGCCTGCTGCAGATGCAGTGTTACACACCTTGGAATGGTAGGTCTACTGGCAGGCTCTGGGGCTCTTTGCAGTGGAGAATTTGTGGAAATTTGCTGATTGGAAGGTGGGATTATGTGGAAATTTGCTTAGGTACTTGGTCTCTGATTGCTCACAATCCCTGCCTTGACAGGAGCCAGATGCCCCAAGCCCCTGCGCTGGGGATGTGTGCCAGCTGTCCCTGGGGGACCGTACGTATGGTGAGTGACTCTGGCCAGTGATTTCTGGAGAGGCTCTTGGCAGGACTCCGCTCTCCCTGTGCAAGTGTAAGGCTCCTAGCATTTAGCCAGAGGTCATTTATGGGCAGGAGGGACACGCAGAAAGCCTATGGGAACTTCCTGAGCTAGGCTGACCACAGCACTGGGGTTCAATCCAAACAGATTGATGGGAAATTCCAGTGAAGTCATCATTTGTAGTTGCTGAAGATAATTGGATGATTTTGTAGATCTGTTTCTTTGCTCCGCATTGTACATGATGTTTGACAAAGCAATTTGCCAGTTACAGTGATCAGGGTAGCAGGAAGGACAGGTGGCGAGTGTCAGAAATAACAGAGGCTTTTCACTTGGTGCTGGAGAGGCTGATGATGATTTACTTCCTAGCACACTGCTTATGGGCTACTCCATTTGCTACACTGCCCTGGAAGTTTTAGTGTGTTCAGGGTTAGCAACATCTAAGGAATTCCCTGCAAAGTTACTTAAGTAATTTCTGCTTTTTCTCCTCTGTGAGCACAAGACGTGAGAAATGACGTGGCTTTTAAGGTGAGGCAAGTAAAAGGGGAATAGTTCAAGCAGCAGCAGTGTTGCTGTCCTAAACTGCTATTTTTTCTGAGCATGACACTAAATTATGTGGTAACTGAGTTCTTTCTTCTTTGCACGGGTTCTGTTAAACAAACTTTGACTTTAAAATGAGACGCAGCTGGAGACACCATTAAACCCACTTCAATTTTGCTCCTCCAGTTCTATTTTCTGTGTATTTAGCAAAAAGTGAGTCTTTATTAAGACGTGAGCTTTTAGAAGGCAAGCTTGTAAGTTTAGAGAAATTATTTTGGTTGTAGCCAGAGCTGCAGCGCTTCAGGAATTTGAACTTACAAGAATGAGGTGAGTGCTTAGGTGGCGTGAAAAGAAGCATGGTGGATATAAACCTGGCTAAATGTTGACTTGGCGAGTGTTACTGACGGTGGTTTGGTAAATGTGACTACAGGGGGCACAGGGTGCCTTGGAGGGACTCCTGTTCATTTTTCTTAGTACTTTTGGCAGAATAACTTTCTTTGTAAGATCAGTGTTTCCATTATTATACAAAGGGCCTTCTAGGTGGGTGCCTGTCTGCGCTAGGCTCTCTGTAGCTGCGTGGGGCTTGCTGTGCAGAAGTGATTGAGCTGGGCTTGAGGGCAAATTCACCCTCTGCCCACCTTGCTTACCTGCTCGAGTGCCTTCCAGCTGCCTGTAAGGCAAACCTCTTGCTGCTTCGAGAAGCAAAGTGCATGGGGGACACATGCAGTGCTCTGAAGGCATTGCCTGCCATGTGGATGGGCCTTGGCACACCTGGTTTCAGTTAATCTGCCCACTGCCCTACAACCACCTGTAAAGAAGGGTGTTGTATCTTTTCTATACGTCCAGAAGTCGCTCTAAGAAGAGGACATTGAGCTGAGGGTCTGTGGAGGCACAAGAACTTGCCAGTCTTAACCTGCCCAGTTTGATGCTTCGCTGTTTCTATACAGTCTTTAATTTTTGTTTTTAATTATTCTGCTTATCCACGAGCCTGTGTCACTTTGGTACTCTTGGAAGAATGCAAAGTAAAGATTAAATGCTTTTGGAGTTCTCACTATACATCTCCAACACTGAAAAAGTTCAACTCTCTTCTCCTTCCCAGCTGTGTGCATTTGAAGCAACTGCATTAATGTGAGTGAGATTTTTTACATATTGCATAACTGTATGTGAGGACAAATCTGACCTCCAGTCACTGATGCACGGAAACTCTAAGTATGCCTATTTCCGTAGTTATTTTGTGGAGGGAAGGAATTCAAACAAGGATTGCAGAATGATTGCAAAATGATCCTGCTGCCTACACACATCTGAGGAAAGAGTGACACGAGTTCCAAAGCCAAGCTCTAGTTAAATCAAGAGATTAGTGTGCGGCTGATGTCATACATTAGCTCATCATGTTTGTTCTTTTCATGAGAAACCCATCTTAAAAGAAAAAAAAAGAAAAAAAAAAACAAAAAACAAAAACCGCAGCCTTGAAATAAAGTGCTCTCAAAAGATGGTGGTAAACAGGTGTAGTTGTCCCAGTGAATCAACTGGAAAGAAGCAAGGAAAATGATACTTAATATACTTTAAAAGATTTGGCTTTAGTATGGAAATGATGCCAGCTGAAGTGAAAGCAATGCTATCTATGTGGGAAAGTGTCATTGAAATATTCTTTCTTTCTGCCACTTTTTGTCAATAAGAGAGGCTTGAATTATGCATTAGCAAGCTATAGAGTTATGGAAGATAATACAGCAAGGTTATGAACCCAGAACAAAAGAAGGGGAAACTCTAGGTTCAACTTGGTAATATATCACTTGGTGCATACATAAATGGTTATTCTGCTTTGCACATTATGAAGACAATAGTCACATATTTAAATGATATCAGAGCCATTGCTTTAAGATTTTCTTCAAATATTAATTTGGGCATTGTAATTAGCTCTTCTTGAGGAGTCTTGCAATGCTCAACATCTTAAGCATTTTGCAGAATATTCTAGAAAATGGCTCTTAAGTAGATGTACTTGAGATGTAGGATTTTACATAGCTATCAATTTATACTCATAAATGACATCTTGAATTGCTGGCTGTGACTGCTCATCTCTTGAAATGGCTATAGCAGAAGTCTTTGGCCAGACATGACCAAAACAGTACTCATTTTAAATACTAAATGTTTGGAAGAGAAATCATAAGCGAAGAATTATTCACAGCATTTTTTTTATATGTCCTCTAACATTGGCTAATTGATTTGCTAACTGCCAGCATTTACAAATCGGTGCATTTCTGCAAAGCCTTTCCTCTGCCTTACATTCAGCTGCTGTTACCCCCTGGGTGATGGTGCTTCTCCCCACCTTGGCTTCAACTCTGGTCCATGAGGGTCTGATGCAGGAGCCAACATGCAGCAATGAAGAAAACAGAGAGGCCCACACTCGAGTCTTATATCAGCAGCCCCTGGCAGCCCTAGGTTTATTCATTATATTGCTTTGTGGATACATATAGATGAGGTGCACCGTTTCCAGACTAGTTTTGTTTGGAGCTAGAGCCCTTTATTTCCAGTTCTCGAAGGCGGAGCAGCACAGAGCAGTGGGGTGTACAAGGCAAGAGCCAGGCTGGGGCGTATTGAGTTTCCTGGTGATTAATGCGGGGATTCAGATGGTGTTCCTCTGAGCTGGGGCTCTTGCTGCAGGCATGGCACAGCCCCACTGGTGTCCATGGACCTCCTGGCCCAGCTTTGCCTTTGGACTTGGGTAGGTGTTGGAGCTGGGACACATGTCCCTCTTCTTGCTCCATGGAGCAAATGTGTTTCACAGTCAATGTGGAGTGGGAATAAGCCTGTTGAAATACTGCCTTTCGCTCTCTTGCTCACCTCCAGAGCAGCTGGGGGCCTGGCCACCATGGTGCTCCATGCTGGGCGCTGGCCACCACGAGTCCTTGCTGCAGCCACTGCCTGCAGACGTGGGCATGGCCGCCTCGTGCTCCTAAAGGCTCTCTTGCTTTCGAGATTGTCTTTCTTTCTCCTGCAGCATAGTTAAAAATAATTGTACACTTTTGTTGCTCTTCCTAAAAATGTAGATTTTTTTAATAGGATTTTGGACGGACATTAAGTTAACCACAACAGGTGGTTTTTTTTAGGGGATTTATGGACTTTGAAAGCAAGGTTGTCCGATAGCTGAAGCTGTTTACTAAATCAATGAGAGACATCTCATGTGCATTTGCAGTTCCCTGAGCTGTATCATTAAACAAGTGTAAGTTAACCAACCTGCAGTCCACTGTTATTTGTTTTTGATCACAGCTGAGGAACTGCTTAAGAAAACCCTTGGGAAAAGCAAACCATTTCTTGAAGAGAGGAATAGGGAGTCCAAGGTAAGCATTTACCAGTTGCCAAGAATCTTTAGATCCATTTAGTGTCTCATTATTTGGTGAATAAACCACCTGGCATTGCTTAGAAAAACATCACTACAATTCCTTTCCAAGACAGACCTAATTGTGTAGCAGTGTGTGGCCATTATTTTCCTCCACACCCAATCCGAAACTGGGAGCACATGCCATATAGTTTCATTCTCTTTTCTTTTTAAAAACAATGTCCTTAAAAATGAATAATTGTGGGGAAATGGTGCTATGCTTGGCTATTCATGTTAACTGCCTTGCTTATGAAAGGTGCCCTTACAAAAGAAAGAAAAATGCACACACTCACCCCAGCACGATTGTGCTCCACAATGAGTGGTTATGATGAGGAAAGCAGAGGAGACTTTGGTTTTGTCCTTTGTGTGGTTACTTTTTGGGCTTATGGATGGAGGCTCCATAGACATAGCCATCACGATGTCTCTCCTTTTCTTTCTCCTTTTGGCACAGCCATAGACTCCCATAATCATGAAGAATGTGGCTCTTGGTTAGGGGAGAAGAGGCATCTCCTGACATTTCATCATTCTCACTAACTGAATTTTAGAAACCAATTCTGACGTGTCTCCAGCAGGAGCCAGTTGTGATGTTGCAGTGACACACTCACAGCTCCCTAATGTTATTTATTTGAGAGTCTGCTGCATGTTACACTAGGAATGGAGACTTCTTAAATTTGGGGTTTACCCATGAGCCTATGGAGATTCGCTGACAGTTAAGCCTGACAGTCATGGATTCACAGCTGAGTGAGCCATTTCCACCTGGAAGAAACAACGTTTTGGGCCACCCGGAGATAAATGCATCCTTACCCTTACCACATAGCCAGTGCCAGGGCTGAGTGCTGATGTTCTGCAGATCACAAATTCAGCCAGCTCTTTGCTCCTGCTTGTGCATAACCGCCTCGTAGCCCAGCTGTCGCTCCCACCAGTTGCTTCTCTGTGAGTTTCTCGTTTCAGGGAGGCTCTGGGAGGGTTGGGAAGTTGTGACTCGTGGCAGGCTGATGGCTTTTTTCTGGCTATTGCTAGCCGTTGTGGTAGGTAATGCCCTTGGGAGCCCGAAGTGGATGTGGGAAGGAAAGCGCGAGAAAATACAGCCTGTGCAACCTGGAGGTGCACTGCCTTTTGTCCCTGTGTCCATCCACCAGGCTGTTGCTCATGTGCTTGCTACACAGCCCAAATTATGCCAGAGATTTTGTAAGATTTTTAGAATTTTCAAATTCTTCAAAAAAACAATTGTCAATTTAACAGAAATAATGTTACAACATCACCTGAGAATACAAAAATGTACAGTAGGGATACAAGCAGCTTTTGGGTAGAAAGTGATTCATAATTCAGGTGGGTCGAGACCAGTTTTGGGTCTCCTGCAAGCTGGGGAACAAAGCTGCTGCTGCTTTCCATAAAAGTAGGACCCTGTCCTCGCTCTTCATTTCCAGCACTTATTATTTTTACTGCATTCATATTTTTATATCTTGCTTTTGGAAGACACAGGGACAGAATGATGCTCCCTTTCCCCTGATCTCGCTGCGATTATCCAGCATAAATCTGCCTTTATAATCTTATCACAGGGCAATTCAGTTATTTTAAATGTGAGCCTTCTTGCCCACTAATCAGTTCATCTTCAGGTTTCTAAAAGCGCTATTTCATAATTCTGCGCATTCCAATTGCTTCTGACTGTCCAGCCGAGTTCTGCCTTCACTTATCCCCTTTTCTTTCCTTTTAGACAAGGCAGGCTCTTTCTCTCGCTCGTGGTCTTTGCATTCCTTCCAAGTTGATGCACATAGTCATTTGTAATCAAAGCTGTAAATTGTATTTAAAGCCGTACTCCACGCTATCTGTGGATATTTGAATCATAAATGAGAGTATTGTCCTGCCTGTACTCTCACTTATTCTCTCAGCCGTAATAGATCCTTTCATTTGTGCTCAATTAGCTTTCCCACTCTTGCATTCAGACCCTGAAAGTTTCCACTCTTTCCTTCAGGTCTTGAATGCTGATGGTGTGGCCGACTTTGCCTCTACCCCGTAATTTGTTTAGCTCTTTTGTGCAACGGATTTCACCGAGCGGGGTTTGTTTGTTTTGACAAGTCCAAACACCATGACTGTATTGTGCCACAACTGTCTCATAGCATAAAAATGTTCCCTGAAATTATTGCTGGGATGCTAGGGCTTGGGGACGGCCTCTTGGCTGTTTGAGCTTTTTGCTTAAATAAGTCCCCGGGCTGAAGCACAGTCAGAATTTTTCTAGAAAAAGTCTATCTCATCTATCAGGTGAATTGTTTTTAAAATTTATTTTTTATTTTGATGGAGACATGAGCCAAGTCCCAGTGATCCCATGTCAGGAAGAGTCATTTTCAGCCCAGCACCCTGCTGCGTGCAGGCACGCAGAGCCCTCTCCTCCCGCTGCAGTGCCCATACACCCAGCACTGCTGCCCCAGCCCTGTCCCCCATTATCGGCACAGCCAACCCTGGCCAAGAGCTGCTCCGTGCGGGTGTAGCAGCTCTGCCAGGACAACCCTGGCACGAAATACGCAGCTCCAAACAGCCGCAACCATTTGTTCCCTTGCCGCTGTGTCTCTTTATGTTTGCTGACATCTCCCAGGGTGGAATTAGGGAGAGCCCAGGCAGTCAGCGCCTCCTTTTCCCTTCATGTTTCCACCTAAGTTTTTTCTTTTCTTTTCTTTTCTTTTCTTTTCTTTTCTTTTCTTTTCTTTTCTTTTCTTTTCTTTTCTTTTCTTTTCTTTTCTTTTCTTTTCTTTTCTCCTTTTCCTTTTCCTTTTCCTTTTCCTTTTCCTTTTCCTTTTCCTTTTCCTTTTCCTTTTCTTTTCCTTTCCTTTCCTTTCCTTTCCTTTCCTTTCCTTTCCTTTCCTTTCCTTTCCTTTCCTTTCCTTTCCTTTTTTCTGAGAAGAAGAAAAAAGCAAAACTCGGATAAAATTTGTCAGCTTCGTTTCCTTGCCGTGCATCACAAAAGTACACCTATTCCTTCAGTATGATCAGATGATAGGTTTTATTTCTCTTCTCATTCCACAAATGCTGATTTTTTATTTTATTTTATTTGGAAAAATTGCTGTTCATTTCTGTTTCGAAGGTACTCTTAAGGGATTTTTCTTTCACTTTGAACAAAACTGGCATCTTTAAATTTTTTTTTTCTATTCTGTTCTGAGCCCCTGGATAATGTTGTAGGCAGAATAATAGATTTTTTTTTTTAATTAATGTCTCAGGAATTATTTTCTGGGGAGAATTTGGGAGACAGTTGTGATTTTTCTTCCCAGGACCCTCCATGAATGGAGAATCTATTTTAGCTTCCTCAGACTGTTCTGTATGAAGTTTCCCCTTATTATTTGCCATGGTTAAAACTGAATACAGCAGCTGAACTAATCTTTACTTTATTTCTCTTCCTATGGACAGACATCTCTTGAGTTTCCCTAAATTTTACTCCAATGTTTTCCTGCCCTGTGATTCTCTAGAGCCAAACAATACAAAAAAAATTCATATCTCTGACAGACCAAAATGAGGAGTGTTTCCCTTTCTGCAAGTGCACAAAAACCAGGGAGGGAGCAGAAGATGGTGGAGTGCTGGAGGTGTGGAGGTGTTAGGGTATCCCTCACCAACGGGACTCAGCTGGGAGGAACTTTGTCAACCTGCATTTGGTGGAGAGGGTTTAGGGAAAGAGCTCTGTCCCTGGATCTCACCAGTAGGAGATGACAAATTTAAGCAATAAATTGTCGTGCTTGGAGCACTGCATCACTGCTCCAGAGCTTGTTGGGCAGAACTGTAATGCATTCAACTCTAAATTAACCCCTTTGTGAACATCACATGTAGCTAGATTGTCTTTTCATATTTAGGGATTTTTTTATTTTTACTTTTTAGTTCGAACGGATTGAAAATTCCCCCAGACCTCAATTATTTTACAGGCCTGAAATGCTGAATTTTTGTGAATCCACAATCTTTACAGATATCTGTGTAAATAAAACTTTGTGGCATTGCTAATCATCCCTACCCTCTGTATGTATATATAAAAAGCTCTGTTGCCATTCTTCTCTATAGGCACTTTTCTCATTGTGAGGCCCTACCCATCCATATGGGAAACCTAATTTGAAATCCTATCATTTTCTCCTGAAAGAAGGGTCAACGTGTGCCTCCATTGATATAGATTTTTCCACATAAACTGACCTTGTGCAGCACTGCTACTTAGTGAATTAAAATAAGGAGAGACAGCCGGCGTGTACAAGTCTCAGTGGCCTCATTTTACAGTATGCTCTTTAAGGGTAGACTGTTAAGGAGGAATATTGCTTGTGTGATGGTTAATAGTTGATTTAGACAGGCAAAGCACAATGGAATTGCTCACTTTGCATCCCGACCTGCAGATTTCTGCAAATCCTGTGCTATCTTCTCTCCTGGTACATCCATACCCTGCGCACATGATATGGCAGTATGTTACTGCCACTCGTACCTCGCAAACTACAGTCATATACATTCAACATCTGACATTGCTATTGATTAATTATCATCCCTTTGGGTTTGTTTTGGCTTCAGACATCATCTGTATTTCAGACTCCTGACTGCAGAGAATAATTCCCTGTTCTCAGTTCGGGAGGGCAGAAATTCACCAATCTCTACCACGATAGACCCATTCCAGTGTTACAATCGGCATCATTTCCTGCTGCACTCCCGCAAGGCTGCTCACTCAAACACAGATTTGTATATCTACCTTTATATATATATGTATATATGTATATTTCAAGATCTCTGGAGTTTAAGGTGGGCTGAGAGGAAGGCAGATGGTGTTCAGGAAGGGAGGACACCAGAAGAAAATATGGTACAAATCAACAAGCATCAATATCAGCAGCATGCCAGAAACGCATGCGAGGAACTTGGATGTAGGGAATTCTGAGCCTGACTGGTGTTATGGAAGAAAGGATGCCTCTTTTGAGAAATGGTCAAATGCATAAAGAAAACCAAACGGATCCATTCCTGGCTGTTCCTGTGCTGTTTGAAGGAATGCTCGTGCCTGTTCCCTTTGGTATGCGTCCTTTGGGTATATATCAAACTGGAATTGCCTGGAAGCAAAGCAGAATTTGTCAGGATATAAAAATGGTCCTACTTTGCATTTTCAAATTAAAACAGCCAGGATGTCGTAAATGCTAACTGTCCATTACCGCCGTGCACTGAGGAATGGGGGCACAAGCTGCACACCGCAGCTCCTGCTGACCGGAGACCTCTCGGAGATCTTCAAGCAGAGATAAGGCAGAAGGACACATTATCTTACTTCTCTGAGAAGAAGTCAGACTCTTACCATTATTTTATCATAGTGTTTTGGTATTTAATATACAAGGATTTGACAAAGTACTACTGTATAATCCTCTAACAATACCCATTTTGCCCCATAAAATTATTATATCCAGTCTTAAAATGTTAAATATGTCACTATTAGGGTAGAGTACCATAAAATTCAGTTTATAATATTAAAACTCAAAAATGACACAATGTTATCAATCACATTCCTTGGTAATATTCAACTTTCTTCATTTTTCTTTAATTTTGCATTTTAGTATAACAAATTGAGATTAAAGCAGCAGCCTCCAGTTCAAGGTCTCTTGGCGGTGAATGGCAGTGAAGTTACAAGTAAAGTGATAAGAAAACAAATCACACTGAAATCTAATATTTAATAACATTTCAGACAGATTACAGAGATTTAAGACCCTGTGCTGTAATCAGCTGTGGATCAGAGCAGATATTCTAGTAATTGCAGAGGGAAATGCTCTCATCTCCTTGAAATAAATGCAGATCATCAGTAGAAGCCCTGAAATATAGCAAGCAGCTAGTATAAAACCGAGATGTCTTTTTGGTAGGATTTTTTAAATTTCTCTCCAGCCCCTAGAACCTCCCTGTGAACTCTATGTTACATTGTTTTCTTTTGGCTGAGGAAATTCTGTGTTCCTCATTCCTGTCCCTTCCCCATCGCCTTTCCAGTTGGTGCTGATATTGCGCATCTTTCCTCTGCACGTTTACGTCTTGAACAAATGCAGGGAAAGCTTTCCTAAAGATGGGAAGATCTCTCAAAAGGTCTTTAAATGCTCAGATGCTTTTCTATTATTTTCTACTTTTTAAAAATCTTTATGCCTTATTTTATTTTTTTGAATACCAGAATATAACAAAATGGTATTTTTATTCAGCTAATAAAGGACTAAATCTCCTTTTGAAAATTTGTTCAACTGACAATGAACTGATGGCCGAGTCGCACAATAATGCAAAAAAAAAAAAAAAAAAAAAAAAGTTACACTTGAGTTAACGGAGCTTTCTTTGCACATAATGTACATATCAATTACTTAGTGATGCATTATATGGTATAATCTAATTCAGCATGTCAAACTTTTCAACCCAATTTATAAATTCAGCTGCATCAGCCTCTGCATCATTTACACCAAGCAATTTTTAGCTCCTCTAGAAATCAACTCCTATGGAAAAATGGGGGAGATTTATTGTATGTGTTATGCTCTGGGACCCAGTTTGCTCGGTGAGCAAAATGAATGCAGCGAGTTTCACACAGCAGAACTAGATATTGTGTATTGTATTTTGTATGCTGAGCCTTTTTCTTTCTTCTCTCTCTTTCTCTTTTTTTCTCCAATAGAGCTATCCAGTCTTGAATATGTCAGTGTGCCTTGAATGTGCAGTCACATTCTGAGGTATGGCTTTGAACTCTTCAATGGTGCTTTGCATTTCTTTGAGACCTTTTATGGGAAGGAAATAGAGAAATGTGGACTAAAATGCTGTGCGGTTGTCTCATTATTTCTCTTCCATTAAAAAAAAAAAAAAAAAGAGTTTTTGTTAGACAGGGACACCTCCATTACATAGTATATTCAGCATCTACTGTGCATGGCTCCATACTGATACTTGCAGGCAGCATGGGGTATGGCGTACCAATTTAGAAGGCCAAGACAATAGTTCTGTATCTGCTCAGAACAGAGAAATTATCATCCCCAGATAGCAATTACTTTGACAAAAGAGTAAATTGATTTTCAACATATATCTCATTGCTGGACATTATTTTTTTTTTTTAAATTTTGTTTATGAGAATAGCAAAAAATGAAACAAACAAAAAAACGCAACAAAATAAAAGTCCACCGAACCAACCAAAGAAACAGACAAAAGACAGAGAAAGATGAAGGGCAACGGCAAAAAATCAAAGGATAATAAAATGTGATCAGAAAAATTAGAAGGTCCCCTGCAGTTCTAATGAAGCCAGTCGGAAATATAGCTGGGGAGGGATGGTGGAATGGGACCTGTAAATACATGTCCCTCTTTAGGACTGGATTCTGTCGCCCTTCCCAAGGCAAAGTCACAATTTAGTACCTAAATGGTCATGAGCTGTAGGCAGCTGGGTATGGGGTCACTGCATGGCAGTAGGTGAATTTTAGATGGAAAAGCTTGTGCAGCAACAGTGAGTTCGTACTTAGACAAGAATCAACTGCCTCAGTACTGCAGGGAGGCTGAGTATGACTGCCACCACCAGAGAGGCATGAATTAAAGCTATTTAAGGAGAAATCTCACAAACAATTATTCTGGCGTATAAAAAGGGAAGCCGATAAAAGTTTGGTGTAGGGGAGTACTCATAGAGATTGTACTAATATATTTAATGAGGTTTCTTTTAATTAAATTTACAGTTGCAGAGGTTTTATTTCTACGTGTGTTAGGCATGCGAGGAAAGAGGGCAGTCTGATGGAGATTTTCTAGAACTGAGGCAAATTTTTGCCTCATCGTTGTGAATATAGCCTTTGCTCAGCAACTGTGTTTATCTTCCTAGTGGTAGGGAATATGGGTTTACTATCTCAGTTAATTCCCTGCTCTCACACCCATAAAGTGTAATGCATTAAACAAGTTTAATTTTTAAAATCTCTTTTGCACATGCCCTTTTGACAGGGACATTCTATAAGCAGATATCTTTTTATACTACTTGGGGCATGGTGTCTGACAGAGATTACTGCATAACCTGAAGTAAAAGTAGGGGTGTAAAATGCAAGACTGTATACATGGGATTTCATCCAGAGCGCTCAGCCAAAAGAAATACTGAACCACTGCTAAATCATCCTAATGAGTTAAGTATTGTGTGTGGTTTTGTTATTTTAAGCAAATGCACTCATATTTGTTTCTGGAACTATAAGGGATCAGTCAAGCAAATGTTTCCGTGAAAGGAAAAAAAAATATGTTCATAAAACTTACACTGCCTTACTTTCTTGGTGGCAAAGTATTTAAAATAATTGTTCAATGAAAGACTAAACATTTTCTTGGAAAACTCATTTAACTCAAGAATCAGCCAGATAGGGTGTCCACTTCACTGTATAAAATAATAAACTCCACTTTTGCTTTTTCTATTCTACCTTTGATACATAGACACCTTTATAAAGTCCATGTGTTACATATAACTAGGCATTTTCAATTGAAAAAAACCCCAACCTCAAACCCTACCCAACTACAAAGAATCAGTTTTGCAGGCTTAAGGAAAACATTTTACTGGTTTCCAGTTTAAATTGGTGGTAATGGAGTGGAGAGAGGGGCAAGGTAAAAAAGAATTGGTACATATCAACTTAGGCTCAGTGCTCGGTTGCCAAAAAAGGGGTTTTCAATAAGGACAAACAGAAAGGCCTCAGTCTTTACGCTCTTCTCCAGTTTTCTGTGGGTATAGGGATTAAGTAACTACTGCTGTTCATACATGAATGCTTTCCCTCCCAGATGTGAAACATCTTCCAGACCGCTTGGCCAGGAGCTTTTGAAACACATGCTGCTCCCTCGTCTCCCATCCTCACCTTCCAGTCACCCAGATTGCGATGGGTGTGCTAATGGGTCACCTAAAGGGAGTAATTCCTGGGCATTGACATTGCTTTCTTTTCAAGAGGGATTGGAATTTTTTCTCAGTTTGCTTTGCATTTGCTTTTGAGAATAGTGAAACATGGAGGCATGAGCACAACCCAGCCTATGTACGTTTGCTCAAGTATGACAGGGTGTGAGCATTGCCAATAGGTAGAAAAGGAGGTCTGGAGGGTAACAGACCTCCCAGAGCCTCCAGCCAAGGAGCATTTGACATGAAGCCTGGGCCAGCGGCAGGGACAGTAAAAATGACTTCATTGCATCTTCTGAGATCTCCTAAATCTTGCCTCACCGCCAGACAGTTCATTGCTAGTATAACTTAGGACAGTCACACGTGTGACCCAGCAACAACCCAGTAGGCCAGGACGTCCTCTCATCAACCATGTGTTGCTGGAGTCCATCAAGATGGGACTATGATGTCTTCTTGTTTGGAAACGCCACCCACTGTCTCAGCTTGCTGTCGATTGAAGATTGTCCTTCTGCAAAAGCCTTCAGAAGGTCATTTACCGTAACACATCAGACTAGATGCTTTTCCTTAGTCTTCACCAGGCAGTCTCAGTCTCCACAGCACTGATTTGCTTATACACAGAATGTAAACTGTGCCAGATTGTTCTGGCTGGATTTCCTGGGTTCTCTCCCTCCTAAAACTTCAGAAAGTATTTTGCTGAGCCATATCTACAGCTAGAGGAGTCTAAAGGATTTTTCACTCTTTGGTACAGAAAGACCAAACCCAGTACGGCATAGGTTTCTTGCTTTTCCTTATAAATCAAGTACTTCCTTGGAATTTAAAAATCATAAAAAGACACCATTATGTTTATGAGAATTTTTTGTAATAATCCTTCTCAACTCTTTAAAATAAAATAGGTTTCAGCTAAGTGTCTTCTTGATGTATTTTTTTCCAGCTGTAGGCAAAAAAAGACCTACTTTAGCATGTATGTCACCATTTGGAAAGAGCAGAGACCCATAAACATGGAGAGTGTGGTTTCAGCTTTATCATTACAAGCTAAAGCGCAGCATGTCCATTACCAACAGCTGGAAAATGAGACAATGACTAAAAATGGCATTATTGTGTTTCTCATGGATGTTTTACTAGAAAAGTTCAGAGGGCTGGAGACTCTTGTGACAGAGACAGCTCAACAGGGATTTTTTACTTTGTGTCACATGATTGTTTTAATAAAAATTTGGCTAATATATGTCATAGACAAACTGAACAGCTTCAGTCAAATGCAAAAATCAGTACATGTGAATTGTTTAGACCCCTATTCTGCTCCACTATATATGTGCATGCCTACAAATCATAAATCCACCTCCCTGGCAAATCATGCACGTGGCGTTTGTCCCCTGCCTGCTCTCTGCTGTGGGTCTCTGTGTTGTGGTTGGTCAGCAGGGGCAGCTCCTGCAGCCTTCTCTTGGCAGGAGGAACCAGCAGGGCCCTGGCTGGACCCAGCCGCCCAGCTTCGCTCAGCCACCTCCTGCGCAAGGATGTTTCTACACAACCCCTTTTCAGGCAGAAGTGCTTGTGCTGACCAAAAGCCATCCCTGTGGGTCCTTGCTGCTGGTTGGTGCAGCACAGCTAAGCCCATGTGCCTGCTCGTCTGTCAGGAGGGTGACTGAGCCTAAGCGTGGCAGCTCAGATGGAAGGTGGAAAATGCTTGCGTAAGCCTGCAAACCATTACAGAAGCCCTACCTCACCTCTGCTCCAGCTTCCACACTTGAATGCATTCTTTAGTGTTATTGTTTTAAGTGAAATCTAACCTTGATTATGTGGCAGGGACCTATTACGTTAATTGGCTATGGGGTGCTAAATATATTTGCAGTACGGTATTTGATTATAAAACGTTAACAGTGCTTGCGGTATTGCCATAATAGCTACAGATCTCGGCTGCTAACAAGCCCTTACTGTGTCACTCACTTCAGAAATGAGGAATAAAAGACAGCCCTTGTCTCTGAGACCGTGAAGTTTAGAGAGAGATGTGTCTGAGCACTGAAGAGAAACTCAGTAACTTGCCTGAAGTCTTAATACCCAGGCAGCGAGAGAGTCAGGCATAAAAAACACGTTTCCTGAGCCCTGGTCATGCTGTGCTCACTTGATCACTTCATTTTAAAATAAATCTGGTGTTTAAAGTGCTGTTTATAATTATCGTTCTGATGGAAGTTGATAAGGTCAGTGCACAACCACCTAAGACAGAGCAGAGCTGTATCTGAAGGCGCTGCAGAGCATAGGTAGTGCATAGACAAGGGTGGTGGGTTCTGAAGAATGGTGGTGTGATAAACTGAGCGAACCTGTGAAGGGGGGAAAAATCAGATCTTTGTGACTGAGCAAGCGCCAGGATGCGGGGGAGGACTGAGGCAGAGGAGGGAAAAGCACAGGGGAGAACATATGGATGCCTTTTCTGCTCTTGCATTCAATCTTCTATACAGGGGAAGGTCACAGCATTCTTAAACAGAGTGATAATGCTGCAGCTGTAAGGCAGGCAGGCAGAGTAATCGACCAAAATATGCATGCGTATATGGATATATACGTATCAGTACACACCAAAGCAACACTTTCACTTCTGGCAGACAGTAAAATTGTATTTAACTGTATTTATTTCTATTTATTTAGTTGAAAATACTTGATTCACATGAAAGTTCCATAAGAAGTTAAAACCATCTCATCCAAATAAACCAAATCCAAAATCCAAATAAAGTGGATGTCTGGTAGGTCACAACTGTTAGCACATGGGAGGGATCTGGTGACAACTCTTCTCAGCTCTAAACTCCATAGTGGCACTTCATGTTCAGTAGCAGGGACCAACCAGTGCTTGAATTTATCATTTTCAGTTTAAACTTGAACACTAGATCAAATATTCTCCTGAAAATTGTTGTTTTATATAACTAGATTTTGAGGAAAACAGTTAAAGTGTAAAAGATTTATTTGAAGAAGAGATCACAAATATTGTGCTTATCTAATAAAATTATTTCTACATGGAAATCATATTTTTATACAATTTGTAAGCGTGCAACATTGGAATAAGTCTTCTCATGCTGGAGTTTATGACAAAACATAACCTGAATTCTGCATAAAAAAAATGATTTTCTTGGGTTTCGTTTTAGCAAGATATTTTTGATCCAGCTTAACTAATGTCGGTCTGGAGACATGTTTGTGTCCAGTGGTATAAAGTCGGTAAAGCTTTGATGGATGAGGATTGACTGCTGAACAAGAAAAAAAGTTCCCTTACAAACTGTTGGAGCTAGCCGTCTTTTTCACCACTAACCCCTGAGGGACAGCCTTCGTGGTGTCATTCCAGTCCTTTTTCTTCATATCACCAAAAAAATCTCTGTTTTGGAGTGCTGCTCCCTTTGTCCATTTGAACTTTGAATAAACACACGTGCCACAGGCAGCAAGAAATCATCAGGCTCAGGGGTATCTGTAGTCTGGCCTTCTTACTCACACTGACAAACAGCTACATAAGTCAAGGGGTGTCCGTATGCCATCTGTTCTTTTCAACCAACCATGTGAGAAAGAGTTTGCCTTCAAAGTGGTTTTACTGCTTTAATCCCATGCCTCCACATCTTTTACTGCTTCTTACTTTCTATTCTCTATTACTTTTCATTGTTTCCCATTATTAATCCTTCCCTAGCCTTGATATGTCCCTCAGGGCTCTTATTCTGTGGGTGGTGAGCACTGCCCCACGCATGAAGCTTCTTCTTTTTTCCATTGGGGGTTGATTGATGATTTTTTTCCAAAATTCCATGATAACACAGAAAACCAGCTCTCATCTGTGCCCCTGCAGAACAACCTTAACATCTAACGATGCATTTCAATGTGTTGTTTACTCTGCGTATTCATGTGTGCTGGGGCAGTGCCACATCTGGGTGAGAGTGGAGAAGTGGCACATTTGAGGCTCTGCCTGTGTAAGGGGTACCAGATACCATGTTCACCTGGCTGTGTCCTGCCTCCTATGAATTCTGACTACAGTGCTGGAGAACTGGAAGCATTTCAGACTTTCAAAACGTGGATGGGAGACGTGGTTAGACCCTTGATGCTATTTTCAGTCTGGATATATCCTGTTCTTGATCATTCTTCACCTCAGTTTCCTGTAGGAAATATCTTAACCTTTGAACCTCAGTGCATGTGATTTTTGGCTTTATCATACCCTTTTCTGATCCTGCAGAATGAAAAACTGAATCTGCCTTTCCTTGAGTTTCGCTGTTCAGTTGGATATGCAAAAAGTAAAATAAAATGGGGCACATGTGGTTCTGCCCATCTGAGTTTGACAACCCTGAGAATCTATGAAGCCACAGCAATGAAGATGCCCCTGTTAGACCTGATGCTGCAGGAAAGTGACATTTCTTCCACAGGTTTTATGGCCTTCTTCCTGCCACAGATAGGAATCCTGAAGTCTCTTAGGATTGAAAAGGTATTACTTCTCTGTGGTAAGAAAGATAGAGCCAAAGAGAGGCTGTGGAGTCTCCCTCATTGGAGATCTCCAAAAGCCACCTGGATGTGGGCCTGGGCACCCTGCTCTGGGTGTCCCTGCTGGAGCAGGGGTGGGACCAGGTGGGCCCAGGGGGCCCTGCCAGCCTCAGCCGTGCTGGGAGTCTGTGATTCTGTAAAAGGATGAGGTTTTCTTACTGTAGTATGTCTACATCTGTGCCCTCAATTCCAGCCCCTCTAGTGCCTTGAAATACTTTCTTGAAGTGAAAAACTCAAGTTCACTGTCAACTCAGACACATTTCATGTACTGATAGTCTTTCCCCATCACTGCCAACTTAAAGGTGAGATGTGTCCTGCTCTGCTGGAAGGTGGGCTGATTCCAAGCCATTGCAGCCAATCACCCAAATGGGGAGTCCTTCTGCCCGTTGCGATTGATATTAATTTAAACCAGGAGATATATATAAATATTTGACATCTGTCTTCCAGTACTGCAGCCTTCACATGAAACAAAGTGCAATCTTGACATTAAAGTCAAGTTTTGTACTCAGAAGACCAGTTCAGACATTCTCAACTTGTTGCAAGAAGATCAGAGAGTATCTGCAGAACTAGACAATTGACAGTATGTTGAAAAACGTCACATACATATCTGCAGAGTTGAAGTCCTCTTTGTTGACCACAGGTCAGTCTGCCAAAGCTCAGTCCATGCAGGGGTCACCATCCCAGACTGTGTCTTTCTTTGATATGTGCAGGACATCAAGAAGTTCAACTTGCATCTGAATTTACAAAAAAAAACAAGTTATCCAGAAGCAACACTTGATTTTGCAAGGAGGTGGCTGAGACTGCTGTTTCAACATAGGCCTTTGAGACTGATTCTAGGTGCAAAGTAAAGCTTCAAACCATTAACCATTGGCTTGTTATGTATCAAGATTGCCTCTCTCCTGGTTTCTTATCTCTTATCACCTTTTGCTTCTTAGTTCAGCATGTCACCTCTTAACTGCATTTTACATTAAGAGAGATTGATCACCATAGTGGTCCATCAGCCCATGAAAATGCTCATGCACTCATTTAGTGTAAGAGGTAGACCCTAAATACGTATTTTTGAAAATTTAGGGCAAAAATATCTGAAGCTTTAGCTAGAGGGGACACGTAAGGACCAAAAGTCCAAATGTGTGTGGAAAACAGTTCTGTCGGGTATTGTGGATGCTGTGTATTAGCACTCACTGTTGTCAGAATTAACTCCCTCACCAGGAAGGCCACAGGCTGAATGGCCTTCTGGACATCATTTAATCCAACTCAAAGGCCTGGTGAAGCTCTGTGACGGTAAAGAGGAATCCCCTCTGCAGCAGACTGCCTCTATGAGGATTCACATCCATGTAAGAGAGTCATAATACTACCTGAAAGAAAACATAGATGGTCTCTCACTGTGTGTGACTTAGAGAACTTTGGTTCAGTTAGGATACTCTCAAACACACAAATGACTGATTCTAGTCATGTACCCTGAATGTTATTCCCCTTTAAAAATGTTTTCCTTGAAATATGTGAGAATACAGAAGAACACCCCAAGTACTTGAATATCTGGGAAACCACCTTAGCATTGTTTGACAAATCCTTGCTGCTGAACTACATCAACCAATTAGTCATGCTAATGCTTGTTAATGATATTTCTGTTAAAAGAACAATGCAATTTGGCTTTATGTCCAAATTGCAGCAAAAAAAAAAAAAATTGATCCTGCAAATGAATGATATTTCTGTGCTACTGAAACCCAAAAAGTTAATGATTGGTTACACCTTACTTCCATCTGTTGAGGCAACAACTCAGTAGTATTCTCTCACCTTCCAGTAAAATTTCATGATATGAATCCCAGCAGAGACCATTAAATCAAACTTGGTACTGGCATAGCTACTTCTCTGAGAAAAAGATAACAGGCCTGAAGTAGTGCTAGTGGTTGCTCATATCACCTGAACCTATTAATTGTACCAGCATCCACCTCCTCTTTGTGCTCAGTTTCGACTCCACTTTGAAAGGGCAGCTCGTCTTTAATGGGTTAACTGATGCCATGCTAATAGAGGAGCCATAACATGACAAACAAATATAGTTTAATGCACCCTACTTTGAATGCAGAGTTCATATGTATTCCAGACAAAAGGCCAAACAAATTTACAACACTTCATGCATTTCTATAGCGGAGCATTTTTTACTGAAGGATATGTAAATCCTGCACTAATCAGAGGTTCTGGAATTCCAAATGCCACTAAAGGTTATGACCTGAAGCCCTGCTAATAGATGACTGAGGGCGTAGACTAAGTAGCTCTGAATGACAGCAACCACAGGGTGTTTTGCATGAAAAGTAACCTCTAATAAATGACCTCTGCTTTTTTCCTTTCAAAGCTATGACAGTAATGAATATGAAAGGGGGAGCTTTGTACACTCCAAGTGTTATTTACACCTAAACACTACAAGAGTGTGGATCCTATATGAGGACTTCAGTCCGCTGAAAAAAAAAAGAAGAGGAAAGGGTGTTTTCACTGCCTTAATAAACATTGCTGCACTTCTGCTGACTTCATTAACAGCCCCTTTCCTAAACAGCAGTACCACACAACAAGGTCACTTTACTAAGGCAAACATTTCCTCCTTCATTATACACACATGTGTAAGTACCTGTCTGTACATACGTATGTACATCTTCACTGGGTGGGCTACAGGCTTTGTACCAAATCTCCTGGATTGCTGAGAGAAACATTCACATTTCTGCTGTTTTGTGACCTTTAGCTGGGCAAAGCACTGTGTCTTTGGTGGTAGGAACAAAACAAGGACATTTTTAATGGCCAAGACTCTCCTAGTGGGTGATATTTACCTTTGCAGAAAAACAGGCCTGGGGTTTTTTCTTAAATGCAAGGAGGGCCAGAGTTCTGAGGAAATGGGTTTCCTTTGAATGATGGCGATCAGTCAGTGCAGCTAATCACAGCTGGCTGGAGACACTGGCATACAGCAGTTATGAGACAACTGTCTTGTCTGTGCTCCCGCCGCTAAGGACTGCTCCTGGTTGTGCACACTGCTTTGCCTTAGCCACTCTTCACACAAATCATTCGCAAGGGCTCTGTGGGGCTGCCTTCCCTTCCTGGTGTCAGCGCGTAAGGGCACACCAGGATGGGGAGGACAGGCAGGCAGCAGACCTCACACCGTGCAGCCAGGTCAGACCATCAGCCCTCCGCCTCAGCATAGCACTGCAGCTTCCAGTTCAGGAGCCTGCTCGCCCATCTCAGGCTTCCTTGACAGCCTTGCCCAACAGGCATGTCAAGGGCCCAGCATCTTCACGATTCTTAGGTGCCACTCTTGTTGCTGAGAAGCTCAACCCTGCACAGTGTCACCCCTGTGTGCCGCGGCACATGGACTGCCTCGAGACATGTCACATGTGGTGGGAGGGCAGCTCTGACACTGCTTCCCTCTGCACCCCCCTGGCTTCCCTGCACAGAGCTGTTTGTTTGGGATTCAAGCATGCAGCGTGCAGCATTTGGCCTGTTAAGAGTCCTCCTAGCCTAACACACTTTGTACCCCAGGTATTTTTTTTTTTTTTTTTTTTTTGTTGTTCNNNNTTTTTTTTTTTTTTTTTGTCTGATGCTCAGCACAAGTTTTTTTTTTTATTCTCTTAATATTATCCAAATATTTTTTCGTTAGTTAATTTTTAATATGGATGTTTTATTTGCGGATGGTAGTTATGTTTGTTCAGGTATGACTGCCATTTTCTCAGGTGGCAATTTTGCCTGAGTAAGGAGGCCAAAGCAGGGCTTTAAAATGCACTCCTCATAAAAAATTAAAGCGCTATTCTTTATTTACATATTTACACTACACTCAATCCATCGTGTAAAGCTTTCTCTGCCTTAAAACCAAATCTCCAGGGTGTACTCCGTGCTTGGGGAAACTGGATGGCTCAGGGAAGTGATAAAGAGGTATCTGTCCATCCACCTATCCGTCATTTTTTATACCGTACTCATTACCATGGTCTCTGAGCTCCTGCTACATGTATGGAGCCTTTCCCACTCCGGTGCAGAGCTGGTCAGCAGAGACAGTGAAGCCATCATTATTTCCAGAAGAGCCTGAGCCTGTGGAAGGGACTGGTCCGTCAGTTTGCAGCGGGCACTTGTACAGAAGATGAATCCCCTTTATTAGCTGCCTGGGAAGTCTGGCTTGGCTTCCAGAAGATGCAGTTCAAATGGGCAGTGTGCTGAGAGTTAGCCTTAGGTATCAACATTGCTGCTCCCACATTCACGTCACGTCACCTCGCGAGGGGCTACCTCCTCCCCACCTCCGTGACAGCTGTGTACCGGGAGGGGGACTTGAACTCTGCAAAACCATCAAAAGACCTGGCAACTTTAACTTGGATAGACTGTCTGGGGGACTCTTCAAATTAACAGAAATAGCCGCGTTTCTCCTCCTCTTGCATGTAACTGTTTGGCCACTTCCAGGCCATGTCATCACACATTTGTCTCATTCTTACCCTGGGGTCCACCTGTTTCTCTGCAGAATTCACTTATTGTCTTCTGACTGGTGCTTCAATTTCCAGCTCTTGAGGACGGCAGCTTTTTATTAGGTTGTATTCTGAGCCAGACACGGTGAGGCCTGATCCTTGACAAGGACCTGTAGGCACTCAGCAGGCAAATGCTAGTTAACACTGATCATTACTAGGAATAAAGTAACAACAGCACTCCGCAGCTTGCTCCAAGGCTGACTATTACAGCTGCTATTGCCAGCGCTGTTAGCCATCTTGCTGCCCATTTGTTTTAATCTGCTTTTCTCCTGTGTTAGGAGGAGACATTTCACATCCATCTTGGATTGCCTGCCAGCTCTGTCAGCCACACAGCGCAGCCTGGTCTCCCAGTGCTCCCAGCAGGGCTCTCACAGGGATGTGGTGGGCTCCAGGATCCGCAGGGTGGAGGGATGCTCCAAGCAAACACCACCTTCTCTTTCCCCTTTCTGTGTTGTGGAGTGCAGGCAGAAGGATGACTTTGTTCCTCTTCTGTTGGTAAAGGGCGGGCAAAGAGTGGCCTGCCCCAAAACGAAAACAATATAGAGCCTAAATCTCTGACTTGTCACTTCTCTGCTGCAAGCACCCCTCTTATCCCTCTTGTCCCAGCCTGGCTCAGACGCACTGCAGTTCTCTCTCAGCTTTAATTTAAAAACAGATGCAGGCATCAGCAGAAGTGGCAGCCGGCATTCACTTCATGAAATGTATCCAAGGCAAAAGAGTAGATGGATTGTGCTTTTGAAATATATGTAAGGGAAAAAATTATAAATGACAAATGAAGAGCTGGAACCCCACTCAGGCCAGATTCTGACACAGCTTCTCGGATCATCTGCACCTAAAACTGGAAGGTTTTGGTTCAGGCTTTCCTGTTCTTCACACACAGAAGTCTGGCACCACCACAGGCCAGCTGAGGGGAGCCAGGACAAAACTGAGAAAGGGGAAATTAGTTTAACCTGAAATGCTTCATGGAAATGTTTCGGGTTTGATGGGTTTGTGGTGGAAGCCTGCCTTTTTTTGCTGGTCAGCTGTTGGGAGTCTGGGCTTCTGGCCACAGTTTTGGAATTCCTTTAAAGCCCGTTGCAGCCGTGGAGGATCTTATTTTAGGACTGATGATGGATTGATGCTTCAAGAAGAGACCATGCAGCCTACTGCAGTACTTTGAACTAAATCTAATATTTTGTTCCTTTTTATTTTCTCTTTCCTTCCCATAGCCATTTTATGGAGGCAACAAAAATTAATTTGCTAGTAATGTACAATAGAAATGCATTTTCTTTCAAAGACTGCAGACCAGATTTTCAGCTCTTTCCAACTAGCCTAACTCAATCGATACTTTTGATTTATGCCAGCCTAAGGAAGAAATTGGACAATTTACATTTTAACTTCCTCTCCTAGGAACCATCCTTTTGTTCCTGAAATCTGCAGA
The DNA here is from genome assembly GCA_013396635.1 of Penelope pileata. Classification (NCBI taxonomy): domain Eukaryota; kingdom Metazoa; phylum Chordata; class Aves; order Galliformes; family Cracidae; genus Penelope; species Penelope pileata. Next base: position 1,070,524 of record WBMW01000696.1, on the reverse strand, counting down.
TGAAGAATGAAACTCTAAAAAACCTACTCAGCCCGGCCATGGCTTGACTGCAGGACCCTGACAGCAGCAGGCTTGCGCAGTGTGGTAAAGAGGCGATTAAGAGTTTTACTATCTGTTTTATCATCTCGGTTTTTACAATAAAGAGAGCTGTCATTGGTTTAGGATTATTTTACCTATGTCTATTCATTTCGTTTCATTGTCTTTACAAGTCTCACTCCCATTTCGTGCTGCTTGCGTTCTGCCCTTTTCAACTCCTCACGGATGAGTGGGGAAGAAAGAACAGAGTGGCCAACAAATTATGCAGAAAGAGTGCAAAAACTGAGCTTCTATGCCAATCTCTCCTTTCACCTAGGAGGAATGAAAACGCCGCTATTTTCATCTCATACCTATATGGTGCTTTTGATCATACAGATGCACAACAGAAGTTTTCTCTCACAGGCATGCATCTCTTCCCTGTTGCCCACATGCTGAAATGAGCACGAGAAACTGTCGCAAACACCACTGTAGGCTATCAACATGCTGAGATACAGGCGGGGAGAGCAGAATTGAAGCGTGCTTTTCTCTGACATTTGGAGGAAAGTTAGGGAGAAGGGCTGGGAATGGAGGTAATGGGACAAGAGGAGACAGGAGATGGGAAGGCAGAGAGTAATAGAGGGGTGGTTTAAGGAAACGAGAGCGTGCAAACGTGGGGAAGATGGGGAGAGTGTCATGGAGGGAAGCAGCTGAAGAACTTTGGGGAAGTATGAGGAGGATAATGGTTAAAGCAGAAAAGTTATCAAATCTCACAAGTAAAAGGAGTGGAGAAGGTAGAATGGAGTCTGAATTAGTGAGTAAATAGATGTAAATTACCTCAGGTAGCAAAATACTAGCCTTACCAGGACAGCCTAACCATGGCCCCTTGCTACTGTTTCCCTTCCGACATTTTGCATTGTTCTCCCGTTTGGCTCCTGCATAGTCTCTGTACACAGCTGTAGTCGTGGATATATTCAGTATTAAAAATTCATCCAGAGCTGAATGAAGTAAAATCCCATCCTAGAGGAGCTTATCTAGGACTATGGATTGGTGGTTTAGGTGTTTCTATTGCTCTTCTCTTCCAATGACACCCATGCAGCCTGCGAAAAGTGACTGGTGACAGGTTTTGAAAAGCTTTTCTAGACTCTTAGAGATGCAAGTAGATAATAAATAACATTTTAAAAGGCAAATTTGGGGGTATTCTGGCTTGCTTTCATAGTTTCAGAAAGCTCAGTAAATAAACATTTTTACTATTGGATGACTAAATTATTTCAAAGCTCTGCATACTGTAACTTCAAGAATTATGCTTAAAAATAGGAATAATCATGCTTGAACTTATAGGCTTTTCTTTGATTCAGACAAGAAAAGTTCTTGAAATAGTCTGTTTGGGGAGAGAGAGAGGATGGTATGTTTTCCAGGTGTCATGCAAGTTCTTGCAATTCAAAAACATGGCTAAACACTGCAAATCTGTACTGGGAATATCCATTCCAATTTATTAAAGAATTAAGGTCCAGCTGTGCTTACTTTCCACAATCGTTTGCTTTTGGGACATTTTTCATTTGCTTTTCCAGCAGTTTCTGTATCAGAAACATTGTTTTAAATGTCACAGTTGTCAAATCAATGAACTGAAACAGTATCACATGGCTTAATTTGAACAAGTAATGCACTTGGAATTTCAGATTTGGAATAACAGGCTTCCTGATCTGTTCACTGTCCCTCAGCAGCTGAAAACAGAGGAACTGGAGTAAGGTTAGCCCCTGTCCCATGGGGCTGCACAGAAGAATGATGGAGGAGGACATTTGCTGAAGTGCTTAGCCTGGAAGTATCTATCTATAATGAAAGTTCAAATCCTAGGAAAAAAAGTTGTTTTTTAAGTCTCTGTTTCTCTCTTCAATTTTATCTCTGAAGAATTTACCCAAAGTCCATCTGCATCGCAATTAATGTGGATTAGAGTTTAATGAGGTCCTTAGTGCTGCCTACTGAAAACAAAACAGGAAAAATCCTCCCTGATGTCGAGTAAAGTTTTTTTCTTTAAGTTGATGACCTAATACCACTAGGGATACGCCTTTTGCCTGACGTACGGTTTGCTTATTTAGGATATTAGGAAATACCTCAAGGTGGAGATTGGCAAGCTGAGGTACCTGTAACCAATGTCTACATTTGAAATCTAGGTAACCAGAGTAGAGACATAGGTGAGAGTCTTGGAGTATTCCTTCTTTATCCAGGTTATTCCCCTCAACCCATCAGTTTGCAGTCCTCTTCTCTGACTTCTTCAGCCTTTTCTTCTCCCATTTTCTTCATAGTTCTCCCAACACTTGGACTTATTACAGTCCAAAAGAGTATCACAGAAGTTTACATAGCACCAAAAATCTATGCTGCTGCTTTTTTCTCCTTGACAAGCATGGAATGTTGGGGATTAATTGGAGTCAGCTTAATTCATGAGGAAGTATGGGATGGTGTGACTGATGAGATGCCTTCAGAATGGAATTTAGCTTCAGGTTTTTCTTTTGTGATATGGAGCATGAATTAAAGATGTATCACTTGCACTAATCTCAGGAGAGTCAAACCACTAGGTTTTTGGGTTTTTTTATTTAGGTTAAATTTTAAAATTAAGCATATTGGCCCCTGTAGTTTAACCTTCACTACAAAAAGAATATGAACCAAGAATTTGACTTGCATCATCAGAAGTAACTATTTTATCACCCCCCCTTTTTTTCTTCTGATGAATGTCAAACTTGTTCTAAAGAAAAGTGGTAAGTGATGTGCTGTGTAGGTGTGTGTTTAGAGAAGAATAGTTTTAAAAGAATAATTTGGATTAAGGTGATAAGGAGGACGGCATTCAAAAGATTACAGAAGTGTTTTAAAGATTGAAGAGATTTGAGTTAATTTTATTTATGTTCTGGCATCTTAGTCTACAATGTTCACATTTTCAAACTTTAGCTTACAGTCATTGTAATTAGGAATGTATATAGAAGAAATGACTGCAAGACATCATATCAGATCAGTTAGTAGAGGTTTAAGGTAAGGTGGTGACACAGTATGAGTACCGATTATTTATGAGATTTTGGTGGAAGAAAATTTTTTGACTAAAGAATGTTGGGAGAAAATGTTTTGTTAATTTGCTTTTAAGTAGTCATATTCTCCTGTAGTCAGAAACTTTCTCTGACTAGTCATAGCTCAGGCTCATCCAGTCAAGTACGAAGTCTGCATCCCATGAAACAAAAGAAACGAATATAGCCATTCATCATAACAAACTGCCATCTTATTACTTCACCAAAATTTCCAGCTCATTTCCTACTTTCCCTACTGTACCTATGTGTTTATTATCATTAATCCTTTAGAAGGAACAAGGTACTTTCAGGCTGGTACAGACTTACTGCAGAGAGTCTCTTCCAAGTAGAAATGATGTGGTGTCGTGACTTGTGTCATGATGTTGCTGTGCTAATGAAGGTGCATTGAACAGGCTTGAGAGTTGCTTGAGAGTTCACCCACTCCACAGAAAAACTGATCAAAATACTGAAAACTGATGTGATGGTGATAGGACAATCTTCTCACTTTGAGATAACAAAATTCTGAAGTGTGGCCATCAATGGGGTGAAAATATCCTTTCTTTCTTTAAGTCACTTTTAGATTCTGACCTAAATGTAGTAACTCAAATAATGCCTAAGTGACAATTCAGTCAGACCTGACTGTTCCCATTTCTCTGTGTCTGCAGTTTGAACATCCCTTTGATTTAACAAAATATTCCTGCAAACTCTTCTTTTTTAAGCAAGCAGTTCAATTAAGGTTTGGAAAGCGACTAATGTTCAATTAACTTTATTATACGTATTTGCTGGCTTTGGAGAATAGATCATCTTACTAAAATATGAACTATTATGAATTTGTGTTTATGCATTGTACATTAGGCTGTCTTGAGGTAAAAGACCCTGTAAGGACTTTAGAGTTCCTAAACATATTCTTGCTGATTAGATCACAACAAATCTGAAAGGATCGTGGTATGCCTATTATAAATTATTTAGTTTCAGACGAATTATTATAGTTAGCAGGTAAATATGCATCAGTGCCTTAGGGAGAAAATGAAATTAAACTATGAAAAGTGTATAACCTTGAAGGTCTGAGTAAAATTCAAAATACCATGAAAAGAAGGTTGAAAATTTGGTCTGACACAATCTCTATGTTGCCTTGTGCTTCCTTTACATGCCAAAGTTTCCAAAGTGTGTGTGATTTAACCTGGTGCAATGTAAGAAAGTGCTGCCTTTGATTTGGGGTTACGATAGCATGTGTTAAAGACAAAATGTCAGCCGGTTTTCAACTATGTACAAACTCGATGTTATGGTTTCAAGTCAGGGCTCAACTGACACTCTGACAAAGGACTTTTTTTTTTTTTTTTTTTACTGGTGCGATGTTCGATTACATAAAACCAAATGCTCAGATCAGAGAGAAGAACTGATAAAACTTACCCTTCTCAGCAATAGAACTAGGACTGCCTTTATATCTTGTTAAAATCTGGGCTGTACTTAGTCACAGTGTAATGGCTGTGGTCAAGAATTCTGGTTTCATTTGTACCTGGAAAGACACGGTGTATACTTTTCCTTCCCAAGATGGTACAATTCCTTATGTTTTTGATACTTTTGGAATACATGGTATTTGAGTTAGCGAAGAAAGTCAAGTCAGTGCAGAATGTTAGAGACATCAACTGCATGTTAGTACTTCTGTGATCTCAACTGGCATTCAGTAAGTCTTCAGTTAGATTCAGTATCCGGGCATTCACTGATGTAATTCTCAGCAGCTGAGGGAGTTCCTCAGCTGAAAGACTTCCTTACATGAAGGTGTCCGTGGTGTACATTCAGGTTTGACAGTGAAGTTCCTTCCATGGGAATTAGAGACAACTCCAGCCTTGCCATTCTCCTGGAAGACTCCTAGCTCTGTAACATTTTCTTCACATTCTGACTTCGCTAACCTCCTAAAACACTCCTCCCCCACTTAGTGTTCAGCCTTCATCATGAATTTGATGTCTCGTAGGTAATTTTTTACAATGCATTGCATACATTTAGCATGTAATCATTTGAGTTGAGAGATATGCATCCCTCTTCCTTGATGAGTGTCTAGAGACGTTTCTTGGCAATGGGATTGTAAGACCAGTGTAAACCAGTAAGTGATATAGCTGTATTGTGATAACTTTGGACACTAAGTTGGCTACTTTAAGGTAAAGATAGAGCACGTATCTCATGGAGGATTTTCTTCACCACAAATCTCTATAGAGGGAGCTGATTTCATTATTCAGTCTGTCTGAAAACTCACATGCACATTAGGATTGTTTCAAGCCCAGAATCATAGAATCATAGAATGCTTCAGGTTGGAAGGGACCTTAGAGATCATCTTGTTCCAACCCCCCTGCCATGGGCAAGGACACCTCCCA
>WBMW01000696.1:1034843-1064850 GCA_013396635.1 Penelope pileata | reverse complement strand
CAGGACCTTGCACTTGGCTTTGTTGAACTTCATGAGGCTGGCATGGGCCCACCTCTCAAGCCTGTCCAGGTCCCTCTGGATGGCATCCCTTCCCTCTGGCGTGTCGACTGCACCACACAGCTTGGCATCATCTGCAAACTTGCTGAGGGTGCACTCGATCCCACTGTCCATGTCACTGACAAAGATGTTAAACAGCACTGGTCCCAGTACTGATCCCTGAGGAACACCACTCGTCACTGGTCTCCATTCAGACACTGAGCCATTGACCGCCACTCTCTGAGTGCGGCCATCCAGCCAGTTCCTTATCCAGCGAGTGGTTCGTCCATCAAACCCATATTTATCCAGTTTATCAACCAGGATGCCGTGCGGGACAGTGTCAAATGCCTTGCACAAGTCCAGGTAGATGACGTTGGTTGCTCTCCCTTTATCCACTGTTGCTGTGACTCCATCACAGAACACAAACTTAGGCAGACTATGAGTGAGGAGAAGAACAGGTCCTAACATGAAAAGGCAGCTCTAGCTCTCTGAAGGCACTGACCTCTGGGTGTAATTCCTCAGAAACTTTCTCAGTGAGCTGAGAAAAAAAAAGTTTCCAAGTCTTTTATACAGGAAAGTATTCAGTGACCCTTCTTCTCATACTGACCACTGAAATAGAGAGTAACATGAGGGCAGTGAAGTACTGATACTGCAGTAGCAGTGTGATTCCATGTGTGATATTCAAGCTATGAGGTGCTAATACTGCATCAGTATTTGTAGTGGTAGTCTTTTTCCCTGGCCTTCACCAACTCCATTCCAAAAAGCTGAGGCAATCCTAGCTCTCCAAACTTTCTTCTTGGCAGAGAGAAGAAAAAGGAACTGTAGCACAGGCCAGTGGGCATCAGTTTTCAGATACTAATGACAAATGTACATTTAACACATGTGCAGCATGAAAGTTTTAATAGTTCCTCCCAAATAAGCTGTGTTTAACACAAAAGACATCATTGGGCATTCAAAGTATCTTTGTGTCACGGTTGGCTTCTGTGATATGCTGAAGAAAGGCTGCTCACTACGGTGTCACCATTTTATGTTAAATTATGTATGTGTAGGCTTGAGATATAATCATTAATTTTTAAGACATGATTATGAAGTATTGCATCTAGCAGGAAAAAATGTTATTTTTGGGGGAGGTCTAAGAAGCCTCTTAATACATTTATGTTGCAGAAGGAGTGAACAGGACTTCAGGTGAAACTGAACTAGCTTAGAAGGAAAGAAGTCTCTTTCCCCTGGGTCACAGAAATAAAGCTGTAGTTGCATTATTCCCTCCACCAGATAGTTCTTACTTTAAAAAGACCCACAGGGAAGAGGAGAAGAAAGGTGCAGTGGCTCCTAGTAGGCTTAAGAATAGTCTCTTTTCTGTATATCTGTTGATTTAAGTTCTCATTCAAGACATTTCTGTAGATTGAGGGATGAGCCAGGAAGAAAGGCATGTTTCCCAAGAAGATAGTTTAATAGCTTCTCTACTCTGAACAGAAGATGAGATGGCTTTCCTATTATATACCTAGACATTGTACCTTAAGTGAAGAACTCTGCTTTGAAAGGCCATAGTTATAAATGCTCTTCATTATTTTTCTATTTTGTGACCTCATTTTGGATTTTGTGATCAGTCATCTGAACACGAGTGAAATTGACTTCCTCTCTGTCCTTATACCTTGTCTAACAACAGAGAGGGAATAAAGCGATCTGAGGGACACTGGACATTTTGTTTGATCCAGTTACAACAGGAGGAAGATAATGTTCTAGTGTCCACTGCTTGAGATGACTTTCAGATGACCAAGAACTGCTCCTTCCACTAAACTGATATGGAAAAAGGTTATGAACCTGAAGAGTAGTGTCTCCCACTGCAGGCAAAACCTGTGTTAATGTCCCTGACCATGAATACAAAGGTTCAGCAATCACGACTGTAATGACTGACTACTTACTTTGCACTTATCCTCACGAAAATGCTATCTGATTTTTGGAGGTGTTCCACCTTTTTAGCTGTGTACTGAGGACATGTAAAAGAGCCTAGTCTTCTCATTTAACATCCATTTCAGTGTCTGTACCTACTAAGGATACAAAGGAAAATAAATCCCAAACATTGATGTATGATTGGAATAGTTGCCTAAATACGCTTTCTAGTGGCATTTTAGATGTTTGTGACTACCCCACCTGGCAAAGAAGGCTCTTGTCTACCAGTCTTACTTTGGTGCCTGGCAAAATTATAGAGAAGATTATTGCGGGAGTTATTGAAAAACACCTGAAAGACCATGCAGTCATCGGTCACAGCCAACATGGGTTCATGAGGCTTAACTAACTAAGTTTAACTAACTTAGTCTCCTTTTATGACAAGGTTACCCACCTAGTTGACCAAAGGAAGCTGGATGATGTAATCTTTTTGGGTTTCCAAAAAGCTTTCTAGGCTGTTTTCACAGTATCCTTCTGGAATAAATGTCCAGCATCCAGCTAGACTAAAACAAAATGCAATGGGTGAACAACTGGCTGGTGGGTTGGGCTCAAAGGGTTACAGTAAATGGGGTCATATCAGGCTGGTGGCCTGGTCCATTCTACAGCCAGATCTCTTCAATGGCTTATTCAATTACTTGGATACAGGACTTGAATGAATACTAAGTAAGTTTGCAGTTGATACTAATTTGGGAGGAACTGCTGACTTCCTCAAGGGTAGATAAGTCTTGCAGAGAGATCCTGCCAAGTTAGAGGGCTGGGCGATTACCAACTGCATAAGGTTTAACAAGTGCAAGTGCCAGATCCTGCACATGGGATACAGCAACCCTGGATATATGTACGAACTGGGGGATGAGAGGCTGGAGAGCAGCCCCACGGAAACGGATCGGGGGATTCTGGTTGACACCAAGTTGAATCTGACTCAGTAGTGTGCCCTGGCAGCCAAAAGGGCCAATTGTACCCTACGGTGCATCAGGCCCAGTGCTGCCAGCTGAGTGAGGGAAGGGATTGTCCTGCTTTGCTGTGCGCTGAGGCCTCATCTCCAGCACTGCATGCAGGTTTGGGCCTCACCATATAAGAAGGACATAAAACTATTACAGATAATCTAAAGAAAGGTTACAAAGATGAAGTGCCTAGAGGGCAAAATGTATGAGGAGCAGTTGAGGTCCCTTGGTTTGCTCAGCCCAGAGCAGAGGAGGCTGAGGGGAGGCCTCATGGCGGCCTACAGCTTCCTCAGAGGGGAGCGGAGGGGCAGCGCTGAGCTCTGCTCTCTGGTGGCAGTAACAGGACCCAAGAGAACGGCATGGAGCTGTGTCAGGGGAGGTCAGGTTGGGTGTTAGGGTGGTGGAACAGGCTCCCTAGGGCAGTGGTCATGGCCCCAAGCTGCTGGAGTTCAAGAAGTGTTCGGACACCGCTCTCAGATGTAGGGTTTGATTTTTAGATGGTCCTGTGTAGAGCCAGGAGTTGGACTCCATGATCTTTGTGGGTTCCTTCCAACTAGGGAAATTCTATGATTCTATGAATCAGCCAAGATGTTGGTCTTCTGCATCTGATGTCATATCTTAGAGGTCATGCATATACCCCAGTAATCCTACAAAATCTAAAAACAGTGCTAGAAACCTACATTCGGAAACCTGAAAAGTTCCCCTGGTGTTCATGAGGGGGAAAGGCTAACCTGAGACTCACCATGAGGCACAAGATGTTTATATACTTCCAACTGAACATATCCTGAAGAGCGTGAAGCAGATAGCCTCCTCCTCTATCTGTGTGAACAGCTATGCTACAAAGCTTTTTAATAACGTGTTTTTGTTTATTTAACATCTCAGGGGAGAGCAGGTGGTGGTACTGAATCCCTTCAAAAGTGGGAGGTCCATTAGTGGAGGTCAAGACTTCATCACCCGCCCTTCCCACGGTGGGGCCTTCTCTGTTGGCAGATGAAAGTTTATGGGCATTTTGGGGGGCACAGAAGGGAAGGGTTTTTTTTTGTTTGTTTGTTTTTTGTTTTTGCTGCCTCTGCTCGCAGGGGCTTGTTGAAAGCTCATTTCTGACAGCAATTACAGCTGCCTTGGCCTTTCTGGCACACGGTTGTGCTGTCAGAGGAGGCCTGGTTTTTGGATTCTCATGCCTGTTCGTGAAAGAACAAAAACATGAGTGAAGACACTCTATCTGAAAGATTTGGGGAAGCACCAAAACAAACAAAAATAATTGAGGACAGACTTGTAGAGGCCCAAACCACATGCATTGTAATTCTGTTGGCCCAACAAACGATATCTCATCATCACCTACTCTGTCTAAATAAAGCCATCTCCCCACGAGCACATCTGACCCAGAAACAGCACAGGCACAGAGCAGAGTGCTGTGGTGTTGTCCTCCCGCTTTATTAAGCAGTTTGTTTCAAAAACCAGCTTCTACGAGGAACTGGGGGTGAGAAAGGTGAACTTCTTCCCTGCTCCTCAACTCACGAGCATTGCTGGCCTGCCCATGAAAGACAGAGCCTACCTGCAAATTACCCCCCCGTCCCTCCTGTCCCTCCTGCCCACAGCTCCCTAAAATGGAGCAAAAAGGCAAACATCTCCCTCAGCAACACCAAAAGTTACTTTAAAACGAGTTCCTCCTCCTCTAACGCTAACTCAGCGGGCATCTCTACGCTTCGAAGGCAAAGAGCAGCCTCCCCTTCCCCTGCCCAGGCCTCTGGCTGCGCCAAGAGAGGGCGGCCGAGGCGGGAGGAGGCGCCCACCCGAGCAGCCGCCACCCGNCTATTCTATTCTATTCTATTCTATTCTATTCTATTCTATTCTATTCTATTCATTTTACTTTTCCAATTTCATTTAATTTTTATTTTATTTTGCTTTGCTTTATTTTCCTTTTCTCCCCCCCCCCCCCCCCTTTTTTCTTTTCTTTTTTTTNCCCCACCCCCCTTTCTTTCCTTTCATTGCATTCTATTTTATCTCGCTCTGTTTGATTCTATTTAATTCCACTCCACTCCATATTTTTTCAGCTCGGTCCCGGTGTATTTCAGGCATTCCCAGAGCCCTTGGGGCTGGCTGTGTGCCCCAGGCAAGGTAAAGCAAGGGATTAACATTGAAGCTTTGGTGCTTGTGGGACAGTTGCAAGGGGAGAAGACACTGGCTCCCGCTGGTTAATAAAGTTTATTCATAACCTTAATTCCAGTTTATTAACCTTAGGTATAACAAGTTGTACAGTAATTGTGGTTGTTAAGGGAGCACCGGGCAGCTTTTTCCTAGAGGGTATCGAATTCTGTGTTATTATTATATATGCAGTAAATCTCCATTAAAAGGCTTTCTGTAAATGTTTCAAGGCTATGCCAGATAGAAGGCTACTCCATCTCGGCTTCCAAGTGAGGTGTTATCTATTTTAAATGTCCTGCAATAACAGTTGCCTTATTTGTCTCTCACGAAAAATGCGGTGCCCTACCAGCAGCTTGTTTTTTTGGAAGAAGAAAGACAGAAGCTGAACTTTCGTGACTGCCGTGTCAGTCTTCTGTAAGCCCGAGTTAAAACGTGTGCTCTCTGCAGAGCCTGGCTGCGGTCTTTCATAGCCTGGCAAAATAAGGAAACTACAGGATGGAAACTCACTGAGCCCAACTATTCCGCTTCCTTTTATTTCTCTCCCTTTCATATAAATCACACCCTTTTGAAGCCGCTGCTTTTCTTCCACGGGCACAAACCCTCATCTTTTAAAGTCTGCCTTTCAAGCTAATTGTTTCAACAGGACGAGCAACTTGTAAAAGGCAGCTCCAGCTTATCTCCAGATTGTCTTCCCAGGAATGTTTGTAAGAGAAATAGACGCTTATACAATAGGCGCGACAGCTCGAAGGCTGGCTGGCGAGGAATATTTTTAACAAGATTAGTTAGTAGGGCTGTTCGGCACCTTGAGGAAGCCCTAAGTGCTTGCAGGGCAGAATTCCTGCAGCAGAGTCCAAAGCCCGCAGCAGGCATTGGACAGGCTCCAGGGATTTCCATGGTATCTGAGCGAAGGACTCGGCATCAGACAGAAGAAGTTGAGAAGTGCAGGCAGCAGCACGGAGAAATAAAATGGAGAGTGGCAGGACAGATGCAGGCTGAGCCCGGCGATGTGTGAGCCTCGGGAGGTGCTGCTCATGTTTGTGATGGTGGTCCCTGCTAGTAAATTTCAGTGTGTTTTAACAAATTTTAGAGAAATGCATTTGCAGGAAAGATTAGAGATGCCCAAATTTTTGAGGATAGTGAAGTATCAATTGAACCTTGGCATCTTAGGGAGATCTGGTAAACTTGAAATTAGGAAAAAAAAAAAAAAGGTATTAGGCAAAATTTTGTGCTGTTTTTGCAAAGGCAGAAAGTCAGTGGAGTAAATGATGCTGTTCCTATGGAATTTCTGACCTATCTGAAACCGAATCTACCTTTGTGTTATGTGTGTTTTTCAGCCTACTTTTTGGATTGTGGAAATTCGCAATCCTTTTCAAAAAAAAGGGTACATTATTTTTAATGATAACTCATCACTAGATGTTTTAGGATCTGATCCCGTTACTCTTCTGGCAGCGTTTTTCCTCCTGTCGCTGAGGCCAATGTTCTGCTCGTGCTCCTGAAGCCAATAAGATTACTCACTCAAGTAGGGCCTAGATATGTGAATTGGTATGGTAAAACGTGGTCCAGAGCCTGGAAATGGAAAACATTAGGTCCAATAGGCAGGCTCTGTGTCTGGTTTAGCTCTCAACTCCATTAATATGTCCATTACTTAAATGAGTGAGATAACAGGCCTGCCCTAGAGTAACAACTTCCCTGCTATCCCATTACACCAGGCCTCAGCATCTTGTTATTTCATCCCTGCTCAGCAGCCTGCGTGATGTGGGATAAGGCTGCTGGCGACACAGACACAACTTATTTCCGAGGAGCAGGATTTTCTAAATGTGTCCACTAGATAGCACAATAAACTTCCTTCTTTCTTGCTGAAAAACTTTCTCTCCCACCCAAAGAGCCATTAGCCCTTCGGTCTCAGAGTAATGGTGTTTCAGGACAAGATCAAAGTTTCTCAGATAAGTGTTCCGTTACACAATGTTACTGACACTCCACTTTGTAAACAGCCTTCTTTTTTACGGTTAAAAAGGACATATAAACATGCCAAGTGAGATGGATAGACTGTCAGTTTTTCTTTTTCTTTTCCTTTTTGTATGCGTGTGTGTTAACTGCTCAATGAGTATCATGGCTGGGTTGTGCTGATATCATTGAACGTGGTCTGCCTTTTGTGTAAACAGAGGAAGAAAAGAGAACTGCAAGAAGTAATCCCCAGGGCAGATTTCTTACCAGTCACTGTGGCTCTGGCCCCTTTGATGGGAAATGGTGACATCCTTCTGCAAGAAGATGGAGATGTCAATGCTCAGGCCCCTATGTGCCACGGTGTGACAATGTGCTCCCTCCTGGTCCCTGCCTCCTCCATTACGCCCAAGGCCTTGCTCAGGACTGGTAACACTGTCCTACTAAATACTGTGACCATGAGCCAGTCATCTCACCCCATTAATAGTGTGAGCTGCCTGTGAGCCCCTTGAGCTCTAATTCTCATAACAAGACTGCATGTGATCTCCTCAGTTCCTTCTAAATATTGAGAAGCCTGGGTGACTGTAGTCACAGGGTGGATTATGTGTAGTAATTACTGGAAATAACTAATTGGGTTATTCCCCTCTTTAATGAAGAAAAGCATTGAAGAAGCCTCCAGATGAGATGCAGTGAATGTGCAAGGAGTCCATCCCAGGGTAGTCCCCTAGCCAACATAAGACCTGCAAACCTTACATTGTTAGCAGCACCAGCGGAGCTTAGAATGCTGACTCTAAGAGATACAATACGGAGGGTGGAGTGAGGTGTAAAACTTTGTGATAAGATCACAGGGATGGGAACTTGGTGGTACTACAGAGCTGATAAACTGCATAGTAGTCATCCTGAGTTAGCAGCTTTTCAATTTTCTGCTGTACCAATCGCAACAAAGATAGGTATGATTAGAGTCACTCAAGCTCTACCTGAAAGTAAAAAAATAGTGTAAAAGTGGCTTAAAAAAGAAGGAATTTTGAGGAAGATACCATTGCAGACAAGTTCGGAGGACAGTGCTGGCTTCTGGCATCAGCTGATGGACTGAACCTCTCTTCCCCTCCATAGGAATGCCTATTGGGTAAGATTCACACATGCAGTTATACTGAGTGCTTCCCCCAGGAAACTTAGAAATCTCTGTAGAGTTATTCCATAGTTTAACGTGTTTGTGGTCTGCTGTATTGTTGACGTTATTGGTATTCGCACGTGCTCTGAAGACAGTGTCTTTGTCATCATCAGCTCAAAAGAATCTGTGATCTGTTGCTCCAATAAAGAACACTATTCTATAAGCTAGCCATAAGAGTTCTCACTGGGCATGGCCAAGCTCCTTAAAGGTGATTGTATGAGTCCCATTCAAATGTGGCTAGATGAAGGTGCTTCATGCAATGGGTGAATCTGTAATCAGAAGAGTTCTCTTTTGGCACAGCCAAATTCCCTAAGGTTGGCCGTACAAGCCCATTTGAATGTGATCGGACCTGTAGTGCCAAAGTGGGTATTAGCCCTTTAACACAACATGCAGGAAGCCTTGATACCCACCTGTGAGGGCACGTCAGACCCATATTTTGTTTTAGGACCTAAGCTGGGCATTGTAAAACCTAAAAATGAAGCTGCAGCCTCCCATAACGTTTCCAGACTGCATCAGTTCCCGTTGGCTTGAAACAAAGACATGAGGTCCCTCCAGAGGCCTCTGGGAAAGGCCCAATTTCCCCACCAGAGACTACATAAAGTATCTGGAACCAGCCGTAGGGCACATCAGTATGTCACCATACCAAAGGCAGGGCCAGCTAGAAACAGCTGAAAGGAAACCTGAGAGGTGGAGGGAAACACTCCAGCTTAAGCTGTGTGAATACCTCTTGTAGAAGGTGATGTGCAAGAAGTCTCTTATTCGGAGCGGAAACCAGAGTGCAGATTTGCATCTTGAGTCTGTTTAAAATTAAGTGAAATCAGCAACTGAGATGCTCCCGTTCTTGCTCCGTGGGGAGATGTGGGCTTGCAAATGTAGATTTGACTGTTCCAGCTGGAGAAAAACATGCACTGTGGCCTCTTCTGGTATCTTGTCACCTAGGGAACTAGTCAGTGCCTTCTCCTGTAGCCTGGTTAGCTGATCTGATTTGAGTAGCTCTGCATTCTCTCTCATTTATTACCAGGCACTCAGTATAAGGTAAGAAAAGAGGAAAATAAGAAGACCCCCTTCTCCTTTCAAGTCTCCCCGTGAGTTTGTTGCTTTTCTACCCAAGCCATGAGTTTCTCAGGGCGAGGACCAGGACTGTGTGACAGCCCCGAGCACTGCCCGTACAGTGTGACCACCCAGGATGCATAAGGAAGGTGCAAAGTGTCTGCTTGCATCTCCCTCTTCAAACATGGGGACTGAGATTTCAGGGTCCTCGACTTAAAAAGGTGATGACAAGGCCCGTATTGTCTTTCACGTTTCAGAGCTAACTATAGAAAAGAAATACATGTCTTTAAAAACAGGTGACACAAGGGATTTTCACGACAACCTTTCAAACTAAAGCAAAGTACCTCTATTCTCAAGCTGAAAACACTCTTAATCACGATGCACAAGCTCCCTCTGACATGAATGTGCTACAGCTGCACTAATCAGACATCCCTGAGGGTGGGGGTACCTAGAAACCATGGTCATGGATTTGGACCTCAATCTTCTCACTGCTTTAGAAATACAGGCAATACCAAACTAACCCAAAAAATGAGGGATAAATGGTGAAAACAGACAGATTGGAGAGCCCAGGATAAATGGGAGACAGCAATGGGCGGTGGGCTCAGCTCAGCGGTGGCTTATTCACTATCCCAGTCCTGGGAACATCACAGCGAAGAAACTTGCAGAGCGGTTTAGTCCACAGGTGGAGCTGCAGGGAATTCCGGTCTTCTCTCCATTCTTTGGGGAAAATATTCAGATATTTCCTGTATTCCCCCTATGGCATATTTAACAACTGAGGGAACAATGGTATTACCAGCCTAGCTAAAAGCCTCCAACAAACCTATCTTCTTTTTTTCCCCTGCCCTTTTGTATCCCCAGTCAAGACTATCTCAGGTCTCATCTTTTAAGTGCTACAACTGATCCATTAAATAGCATCTCATGGACATTTTTTTCAGCTCCAAGGAGTAGAGCTGCTGAGTGAGGCATGAGCCAGGCTCTCACTGCTGGGACTTCCTCCAGACCAGCTTGCAGTCCTAAGAAAAATGAGTTGGATGGTCCCAGCTCTGTCCCCAATGAGCAGCAGCAGTAGATCACTTTGCAGAAATGAGCCACGCGTAATTTGGCACCATTGACAGAAGACTTGCTAGCAGCAGCTCGGGGCCTTGCAGGCTGGAGATAATGTGCTGCTAAAATCACCTCTTGACCCTAACCCAGGAGGTTCCTCCAGGTCACAAGGGAAGAGGGGGTAGCAGGCCACTGTGAGATACCTTGATAAATGCGCAGGCTCCTGTAAGCCAGCCTGGCATCCTGCACCACAGCAAGCCACTCTGTTTATCGCAGCGAGGATACGCTCCCTGGGTTTTGTCAGAGGACTTCAGACCTTTAATTTCAGCTGCCGCCTTCGCTTCCCCCTCCAGTGCAGCCAGCCCACCGTTGTGAACTGGTGGCCCTGACAGTGCACGGAAGCAGACTGCATGCATCTCTGTGTGATGGAGCTGGCAGAGAAAATCGGACACTGGGACAAACAACCATAAATCAGGACTGTCCTGATTAAATCAGGCATGGCTGGCAAGTAAGTTATTAGCCGCCTGTGAAACTAATTGTGATACTGATACACTCAATTTTGCTGTGTCTTTCAAACACCGGTTGTGATGGGAAACAGCTGTTAGAACCCGAAAAAAAAAAAAAGAGAAAGATAAAAAAAAAAAGAGAGAGCGCGCTTACGATTCAGAATCATAATAAAGTCTGTCTTCTCTATTCCCTTTCACAAAAGCTCTTAGATTCTTCTATTCTCCTCTAGACAATTACTCCCAGCAGGCAGGGTCACTCAGGATGAGCACACTATTGCATTTAAAGTTCATCTACTGAAGGGGGGGAAGAAGGCAGAGAATGGAGGAAAAAAAATCTTCCCATTAATGTGTGAAGAAATGGCAGGTTTAAAATAGGTTAGAAATTCAAGTTAAAGCAGGGGAAAAAAAAAGAAAAGTTTGTCACACGACATCAGTAGGAGAAAAGATTTTGTTCAGCGGTATTGTTTGACTGAACACTTCCTTCACAATAACGCTGGTGCCAGCGTATAAAAGCCGGTGTTTATTTGATGCCTGGACCAGGCAACTGTTATGAGCAGTTAGGACAGAAAAAAAGAGGGATGTTTTGAAATACGTCCAAAGGAGAAAGGGCCTGATCCTCCTCTATGGGACTGGCTGGTGAGCCTCTGCCAGCTCCTGTGTCTGCTCCTGGCCCCTGCTCATGGCAGCGGGGCTGAGCGAGGCTGTGACAGAGCAAGAGGAAACCTCACTCCACTCAGCTTACAGCCAGGCAGGTTGCTGTGCCACGGTGGCCCTGAGAGCTGAAGGGTAGGAGCTGCGCAAGGCTAGAAGGGAGCTGGGCAGTTTCTCAAAACACAGCTCAAAAAACAGATGGGATTTTGGGTCTACGAGCCCTTCTCCATGTCTGGAGAGGAAGCAGCAAAGCCAAGCTTGAAGCTGGAGAAAAGTTTTGATCTCCAAAGACTTTATTTTTCCCCACCAATACTTTGTCTAGTAAAAATTCTTATCTCTCTCTGCCGGCTTGTCATCATCAAGATAACTACACATACCTGAAAAACCCACCCCTGCATGGTGCTGAACACCACTTACATGTGAATACCTGGAATTCAGAGGTGCTTCTCCAGGGAAAACATACCCTTGGTGATTTTGTACCTTCTGCTGAAATGTCTGTGACGGGCTGCTACTGGGGGCTGGACTCTGCTCTCTGTAGCCCCAAATACTTTATACCCCCCATTTTGTCTTGTTTTGCTACTTCTCCTTCTCGTACTGCATTTGTCGGTTCTCTTTCTTTTTATTGAGATCCTTCTTCTTCTTCTTCTTCTTTTTTTTTTTAATAGTTATATTTTAGCTATGGGAATGGAAAGGAAAGGAAATGCATTAGCTAATAACAATATGACTGCACCATGAATTTGGGAGAGATGGAAGGAAAAAACAAATCATCAGCATTTCAAAAATCTAACCCCATCCTCTCAGCTTCCACAGTAGTATTTCTGGCTTCCTGTTTGCAAACCAGAAATGTTTATTTACAATGTCTTTCAGGACAGCTTTTCAATGTGTAATGCTCATGTCATTGCATAATGGGTCATAAATGATGTTTGTTGTCATAGAAAAACAAAGTCATCAAATATTTTTTCTTTTTTTCGTTTGTTTGCCTTTTGTGGCAGGATTCAGAGTCGGCTGCAATTGGGAAGTCTGAAGGTAAATCATAATCCTTCCAGTAATTCCAACTCCTGAGGATAGTATCTTCAGTCTGTCTGGAGTTTTTGAATGAGGTGATCCTGGTGCTAAAAATCTTGGTTGTATTTTCTCGCAGTGGCCCTGCTGTTGCATGCAGCCCATCAGCTGTATGCCCTGACAGAGACAGGCAAAGGCTTGTTTTTAAACATGGTTTTCCATAGAGAGATTGAACAACGAAATCCAGACAGAAAATTCCAGACCTGAAACATTTATCATTTGCTTAGAAAAAAAAAAAATCGAGCATGAGGCTACGTGCTGAAACAGGAGTGTTGGACCCTGGGAGTTTCTACTATGCCCTTGCAAAACTGTCACAACGTTTGATGCAGTTTTTGGGGAAATTTCTCATCTGAACTGCAGCAGTAGAGGCACAGAAGAGTGCAAATTTCACAGTGCTGAGATGTCCTGCTGCCCAGTCTAGCTCCCTTTCCTGTAGCTAAAATGGAACTGGTAAAGTGTAGTTATATTCCTGACTTAAACTGAGATTGGGCTGCCTGAGGATCTGAGCTCTGCTGCTCTGAGCCCTCATCCCCTCCTTGCAGGGGTTCATTTGGCAACAATGCTGGTTCTTCCTTGTCTCAGAAATCAGGGAAGAGGAATAGAGCAACTGTTAAACCAAGATACTGGGTCAAAATTTTGTCTATGCTTACGCCGGTGTGTGTCGAGTATGACTCCCCTGAAGCTGATGGTGGAGCGGCTGTTCTTGCATTTGAACAAATCAATTCCTAGCTCTAAAAATAAGTGGATTAGAAAAGAGGTAAAGCTACCATTTATAAAATAAATGTGTTTATTTGGTAAACATTGTGTCCTGTATATGAACTTCATCGATATCAGATCTACCTAAATTCTTCTTAATCATATTAGGGAAAAGGCAAAAGGATTTTGCATACTTTTACTCAATCAGGAGACCTTATTTCCTTGTCCAGAATAATGGCAAATAAATCATCATCAGGAAAAGTGAGAAATGGCAAAATATTTTAATACAAAGGACACATTAACTCCACTTTCCTAATTTAAGATTACTTTAAAGTAACTGTTCCAGTGCTCAACTATATGATACATGTGGGGTAGCTCTGTGAGGCACGGTCAGGGCAGGGAGAGACATTTCTGGGCTGCCTGAAATAGATGAAACTCCTGGATTGCTCATGTAATTCTGTTATCTCAGGGAAGCTACATCTCCCATACATCCCACCTAGAGATCTAATGGGTGCCAGTGCAGGAAGAATAGGGCCTCCTGCCCAATTCTTGTGAGCACCAGAGATTTCTCCTTGTGATCCCCTGGCGTTAACATGCAGCAAGATGTCAGTGAGTATCTGATAAGGTCTCCAGCCACACACTAGGAAATGCTGGACTAATAAAGTGCTCCTTTAGCGAGCTGCATAGACCAAAGGCTTCATCTTCCCCTCCAAGGAAATATACAGCTCTCACAAGTCATAACACTGAAAAAATTCGGTTTCTGTGGAAGGTCGTATTACCTGCATCTTTCATTAGCTAGGTGGGTGATGAAAAGCTGCTGAGATCCAGCAAAAGCGAGGCCCCAGTTTAGCAATGTTGTTGAGGAGGGAGTTGACTTTGCTGGGACTGTCTGCATGCATTGAACCACTCGTGGTCCTCAGAAGGCTGCTGAATTGAAAACTAAATTTCAAGAAGTGTTCATGAATGCTGTAGAAGAAACTAGATACCTACAATAACAACGGGAAATCATAAATTGTGTCAATATTATGTGCAAGAGGTGTGTGTTTTTGAGAAGAGGAAAAAAGTGTGCAGAGGAAGAGTGGGAGCAGATTGTTTTCTGCAGTGTGCCATCCAATTCGCATGTGTACATTGTACAGGGGCTGCTCCGAAAGTAATGCCTCCTGTTTTATTATGTCAGCCTGTGACATCAGGGGCAGATGATGGTGGTATGGCAGCAGAGGTTGAAGCTTCCCACCAATATTCTGTTACATTTTGTTGCCATGTGACAGATGGCAGGAGAGGGGCAGTCTCACCAAATGGCGTTTGACATGGAAGTGTGTATGAAGCAAAGGTGTATGTACGCTTATGGTGATCAAACAGTGGATGTGAGCACAGGGAGGCGGTGGTGGTGCATTTCAGCAGTGGTGACAGCGACAGTGGAGCACCTCTGCTGGTGTAGATATTTACAAGCGCAGCACGCAGGCTCTTGTTCATCACTGGTGAAAATGCATAGCTAATGGTGGTGACTATGTTAGAAAAGCAGTGTGTTGTAGCTGAGAATTTGTTCTATCAAATAGTGTTATTGTGCTCTTTGTATTTGTTGTAGTTTCCATGGAAATAAATAGGAGACATTACTTCATGAGCAACCTATGTATCTGTAAACTGTCGGAAGAAGCCTTCAGAGGTTGCATGAAACTGCCATCCATTTCCTATGCTGAATCTTTATTACATAACTCTACAACTCTGTTAGCAAAACAAAATAATAAGAAATCTAAAAGTATCAGCCCTGCTATGAGTTCCACACACAGTGCTCATTTCAGGATCCTGGCATGCACTTGTAAAACATTTAAATACTTATTGGTGGATAAGAAAATCAATTTACTTGTGAGGTGACTAAGTAACAAAACATATTAGAATTGATGTTACAATTAGGAAAAAAAAGAAATAAATTGTTTTTCTGCTCATTAATATTTGGATAAATATTTATGAATGTATAAGACAAGGAATCAGTGCCAACACTAGATCTTTATTATGCCAGGCGTAGGAATAATTCAAGCATTTAGGCAGTTCCAGCTTGAACTTAGCCCCAGTAGCTGTGCAGTTCAATGCGATCTGGCTTCAGGAAGACTTTCCTTCTTTGGCGGCTCAGATTATATAGTTCCTGTGTGGGTTTTGTTTGGGAATCATTTAAGTAAAGGAGCAAGACCAGCTGCATGTAGTGGGCTCCTGAGCGGATGCTTGCCTTGTACAACTGTGAGTCATCATCCAACAGAGGAGGAAGGGCTAGAGGATGGGGGAAAGGTGGGTGGGGAGGTGTGGGGACGCCTGGCCCCAGGTGCGGTCACTCCCCCACTGATTCTGAGACAGGTAGGAAGGGTTGGCAAAGATTTGTCTTAGCCAAAGGAATGCTTTCAGCCTGGGGGCAGAGGCAGGCACCTCCTCAGGACAGGCTTTCTACCGGGAAAGTTTTGGTTCTGCAAAGCACTTTGCTCTGCCTAATTGTACAGAGCTGTCCTGTGAAGTCAGGCATGTGCAGCAGGGAGAGGAGAGGAGGTGATGGACAGCAGGATGGAGAAGGTGAAGGATAAGATCAGTTAATTCGGGGCAGGACTGTGATGGAATTATCATCTAGTGACTTGAGATGGTTGATCACCATCACAGGTGGTGCAAGGAGAATCAGTCTGATAGTCATGCTCGTGGCGCGTTGGATGTACTTCCTCAGGAGCCCTGGTCTGGTTAGAGCAGCATTCTGGACCAGGCAGGTTTTGGTCTGACTGCCTACTGCCATTTATGTCTTCTTCCTGGTTAAGTCAAGTTGGATTTTCATTCTTTAAAGAAAAAAAAAAAAGAATGACAGCTTCATTATTTCAAAGTGATTTTTGTAGCCCTAATCTTTAGCTCAGAACGCAAACTAGAACAATAGGTATTTTGGAACCTGAGGAAAAAATAGCTCACCAATGTGGCTCAGAATGTAATTTCATAGGGTCTGCATCAATAATGTAACTACCATTTTGTATGGATGTTACGCAGGCAGCCTTAATACACGTGCATGGCATCTGGATTGACAAGACAGACCATGATGGCTCCAAAGGGTCAATAAAACATGCACCATGAAGGATTTACACAATAGACAGTAATGGCTTCTTTGGAGCTGTTACGGTCTATTGGGTCAATAATAATCCACTTTTTAAAGAGTGCCAAAATATGAATTTACACAACAGGCCATAATGGCTCTGATCTATCAGATAAATGATATGAATTATCAGCATTAGTACCCACACTGCAATGCACGTTTACCTATTAGAGTGGATAGAATAAATATTTGGTCCTTCAAAATATGCTTTCACATTCAAAAGACTGATTTCTAAAAATAGTAGGGGGAGAGAATAGAAAAGCCTGAACTCCTATCATTAAACCTGTGAGATAAGTAAATGAATAAATAAGTAAATCTGAGACCATCTCTATGGAGTTACTGGGAGTTTTCCCTTTATATTATTGTTAATTAAATAGAGTAAATGCCTATCCCATGCATTTTTAAACTTTTGTATCTTTTTCTAGCAAAATTAGGTCTATGAACCGGGGGAAGCTGTGAGCACTTTCCCACATGGTAACCTTTTCCTTGCAATTTCATCTATTCTCCTTTATTAACAACTAGTTGTCTGAGTAATGGCTTGCAGGATCCAGATTGCATGTTATACAGACAGGTTTGGTCTGAATATATGCATTCAAGACCAAAAATCTGTTTAAATAACATATGTTCTGTTTGTGGCCACCTATCCGTCTCTATCAAGGAAGATAAAAGTCCTTGTCTACGCTGTTTCATCTGTGCAATCAAGACAGAAACCCTGGACTGATATTTGCCAGCAGGTGGTGACATACAGCAACAAGCTCCAATGGCCGCAACAATTTCCAGCAAATCTGGAGAAAATCCAGGCTTCAGGAAAATGAAATATGCCTTCAGTTTGGGAAGAAGTAATGATGACTGTCCATCAGCAGCACACACGATGATTTAGGCTTGTTGCATGGCAAGAAGAAGTGTGTTCAGTCCACAGCAGGTCAAAAGTTTTTCTTGCTGTTTCTCCGCGTTTCCTTCTTGTTATTATAAAGCATTTGGCTTGGCTGTGAAATATACTTTTAATTAAAAGATAGGAAAATCATAGCAAGACAGCAGCAGCAGAGAGCTGTTAGAAAGCCTGCTGTCTTAGCTCTCATAATAAACATAGCACGAAGGATAGGTGCACGCAAAAACTGAAGTGTTGCAGTGAGAATATGTATAAAACAACCTATACAAGTCCTTTCAAAGAGAAATGTGAAAAGTGCTTTCTGCTTTCTCCTTGTCTATGATTTCCTCATGCTTTTTCAAATTTCATGCTTTTCTTTTTTTTGTCTCACAGCCAGGTACGATTGTTGGAGGGACCTGATGTCTGTACAAAGCAACTCCACTCAGTTTGCAGTAGGTTGGTGGGCAAAATATTCTTCCATAATAAACAAGAAAAAGAGTTATAAAGGATCCTGGAGGGATCATGCTGGAGTTTCTGGGCACCAGAAATTCTCTGGATTTTGTGCATGCATTTGGTACACGTTTGGTATACAAGGCACTTAAAATACCTTAGACAACACGCCCTTTAAAATAAATTTGGCTGTTTGCAGCATTGGAAGTGCAATAACTTCATGCAAGAAAATACAGCTCTTGTCTTGCTTTACAGGGAGCTGAGAACAGAAGGAAAATGTAAAAATACTGAGGATTTTCCCCCCTCTGCAGTGTCTGTTTCCTGCAAGTATCTTCCATCTGCAGTATTGACTGGTTTATCAGGCAGCAGGTATCTCTATCAGTCTATCTGGAATCGTCATCCAACAGGAGATTAAACGCTGCCTGCCTCCTCCTTGTGATTTTCAGTCTTCACATCACAAAGTTTTCAATCAAACGGCAGCTGCGTACATTTAGCTTAGGGAACTCGGCGTACTTATCTTCTGAAAGCAGGTGATTCAAACCGTGTTTACCTTGCATGGCTCCGAGATATCTCTCAGCAAACCTGTCTGCATTTTAGGCCTTGAAATGGGTCCCGAGTTCTCTTTTCTTTCCCCTGCCGAAATTCCTCTCCACAGCCTGGCTATGGGCTGCATGTCACTGTTAGCAGCGTGGGGCCCGGGGAGCAGACAGGTGCCACTCTTTGGAAGAATTATATCAAAGCAGCAGCCTCGTGCTGCTGACTTTTTAAATGAAGGCAATGTCGACACATACGGCGTCGCTCCAAAGAGCTTGCTCATTAGCAATCTTTGTGATGCATCATCACCGTGGTGGTTTCAGCTGTGAATCAGCTCGAGCATGGGAGAATGGCAGCTGCACACATTTCTGGGCTTGCGCTGGATACCTGAGGAAGTTGTGGGCTGTTAGGTATCCTCTAAAATAAACTGCAGCTCCATTTGTAAGGAGTCCAGCGCGAGTGAGCTGACGCTGAAAAAAGTTCTTCTCTGCCAATTAGTATATTTTCCACATAGGATTTTGATAAACAGACTAACTAGAATTTGAATAAGGATAAACTTGAGACCAAAAAAAAAAAAAAAGCTGGAAAGGCGATTCAAAATGATCCAGCCGGGCTGGAATTCTGTGGTGCATTCTCCATGAAAAACAGTTAGAATAGAATGTAACCAAAAACAATTCTGCCAACATAAATGAATGGAGGAATTGGGAATTACAATTAGAGAGCCCTAATTAATCTCTCACCACCCGATTCTTTGAAGAACCCAGAGCACAGCAGGCAGAGCAAGATCCAGGAGCAAGATTTGTGCCCCCAATCTGACAACTCAGTGCTGGATAAAAGGGCTGCAGAGGGGCAGAACGGTCCAAGGACCATCACAGACCACAGTTCTGGCTAACAGTAACCCAGGGGGCAAGCATCAGATGGACAGAGGCTGCCTGCTGAGGACTCCTTGCTTGGTAGGAAGGGGAGCGTGCACACTGCTTTTTGGGCTGGCATTGAGGAGGGGTGAATCCACCTGAGCTCTGCACTCTGTGAGGAACACCACTGCCTCATGCTCAGGGTGGGATGGGAGAAAGAAATGTGATTCTGGGTACCGGTGTTATGGGCAGGATGGGGGTTAGCTTAATGCCACACTCCTGCTTATTGCAGGAGACCTGAGAGGCTGTTGCAGTAATTTGATGCCAGCTGGGAAGAGGCAAACAGCTCCCAAGTCAGTGCTTTGGCCAACAGCCTGATGGCAACAGAGGGTTCCAATCAGGCAAGGGAAATCTTCCAGAGGGTGATACCCACCAGAGTTCATCTGCTCTGTGCTGTCAGGGCAGTGCAGAAGAGAGTGAAGTGATGGGCGAGTTGCCCCAGCTGCTTCCTCATGAATATCTGAGATTCTTGCACAGTGTAAATGGAAGCTGGGTGCACACACGAAAGAGGAAAATACACTGAAAATTGCAAGGCGGTACCTAGATGTTTTTCAAGTGGTAAACTGGGCTCAATTTAATTCACTTCCTACAAATGGAAAGTGGAGAGGAGATTGAGGTTGTGTGAAGGAGTGAAGCAAAATTGATTTGTTGTTGAATGTGGAAACAAATTATGTCTTTTATTTTGCCTTTTTTGCCCACAATTTGTGCCTTTTCCTTCTCTTTCCATGAGCAAAAGTGCCTGGGGCCAGTGCAAACAGAAAGTTATGGCGCACTCCCATTCAGGCATCCGCACTGCTGAACCCTGTCCAGGAATATCCTATAGACAGGGGTCTGTGGAGGGGTTAAATAAACCAGTAGCTCAGCCAGTCCCTGTGGAGCTTCATCTTACCACACCAAAGTCTTGCAGGCAGCTACTGTGATCACAGGGTTTGGAAACTGATGCAAATGTTTTGGGTTCAAAAAAAAGCACAATATATGTGACTGTGGCAAAGTCAAACTCACTTTATCTCTTGGTGCCCTCATCAGACAGGGTCACAGAAGCCAGATCCCCTTGGGCCCAGGGGCAGCAGCAGGGTACTTCCTTGTCAGGTGGGATGGCCAGGTTGTCCTTGTCCCCATTGGAACTCTCTGAGGCTCAGGTGGAAGCTCAGCATAGTCCAGATCATAGGCTGTGAAATCTCTTTCCCTAGAAATACCTGTAGGTTGGGGAACACAGGAGAAAATCTTTATTGAGATACAGAATCTAGCCCCAGAAGGAGAATCTGCATGTGCTTGCGCTAGTTTGAAGTGCCTAGCTTTGTTTTGTGTTCTAGTCTCAGATACATGGATATGTCAAACATATTCCTCATGTTAAAGCCCAGAGTACTCGTGCTTGTACTCAAACAGATTTCACTTCCCTGACTTTAAGTCTTAGGTTGTCCTCAGCCCTGTGTTTTTTTAGCTCATATATTTGTAGTGCCCTGAAGTCGTCCAAGGGGGACTTCTAGAGTTCATGATCCCGTTAGCAGCAGGAGTAATCTAAGTCCTAGGTCCTAGGCACGTCTATGGACATGTACATAGTTACTGCTTTGAAATGTGATGTGTGGGGCACTTGCAGTGGTGGGTCAGTTAAGGCTGTTGAATAAATCCCCGTTATTATAATATGTTTTCAGTTGCTAAGCTTTTGCATTCTGGACTGAACATTTTAAAATAATGGTTTGCCTCAGACTTGATTTTGAGTAAAGAAACATGAAAAACTGGTTCAGGTTCAGCTGCAGCAGGAGGGCAATACTCTTTAGAGTTTAAAACCCATCTGCCCAAGTTTCATTGGGCTGTAATCCTCTATAAAAATCTTATTCTTACACGTGTTCAGCAGACCAGCATTCAAGTTTGGCAGCAGTCTGTTGCCTGGCCTTAGCTAGTCAGGACTAAGCAGGACCTTGCTCACATTGCCTGTGACTACCATAGGTGTAGGAACACACCTGTGGTTATAACCCATGGTTACTAGACAGCCACGGGCAAGGATCAGAAGTTTTGTTCCCTATTCCCTCTGTGCAGCTGAGCAGGGAGCTGCAGGGAGGGACATGGGATGTGGAATGGGATGTGCAGACACAGCAGCTGCCAGAGGTCGGGGAGGGAGGCAGGGAGCACACTGAGCTCTGGAAAGGGCTGGGAGCTGTGATAGGGTCAGGGAGCTTCCAGGAGTGGGGAGAGGACTGCTGGTAGGTTGGCACAAGGGAAAAGGTGACTGATGTCAGGAATGGAGCAATAGCGTGAGAAATGTGAGTGAGTCAAATCAGAGTATGTTTGTACATTTCTGAGTGCTGGCTGTGCAACCTTGATTTGTTTTAATACGTGCGTGGATGGAAGGAAGAGAAATGGAGGTTGGTATGAAGGATGGTATTCTAGCATGTGACATACCACTGGCATGAGTGGGTATTGCACATGTGACCCCTGTAATATGCTTTGGTTGGGACAGGAACACATTTGATGTTGTTCAAATGGGATCTGAGAACAAAAATGTTTGAGGAATCAGTGGTTTGGGCTACCGTTTTTTTCTGCTTGTTCCATGCTAAAGTAAACAGGACATTTCTTCTACAAACAGAGATTTTTGTGGTTTCAAATTTATCTCTCATGGTAACACTTTTACTGGGGATCTCAAGCTCAAACCCTGAAAACCCCAAAATAATTTCCATTTTGGTCTGACCAAAATAATGACAACAACTTCCTCCCTGTGCCCACTCTGTGCACAGGAGCGGCCGGGGGATGTGCAGATAGGACTAATTCCTGTGAGTGCAAGCTCGGCCCAGAGGCGTGCACCAGAGGGATGCTGAGGGAAGCGCACGCTGCTGGAGGGGGGGTAAGAGCCCTGCAAAGCCCGCAGCAAGCGGCATTTGTTCCCAGAAGGCCTCCTAAATCTCAAATCAGAGCATGTGTTACACAGGGTACATTTTGTTAGTGTTGATTCCTGTACCCAGCTCTTATGGTGCTTCAGAAAATGTGTTCGAAGGCGGCTGAGGTGTTTCAGTTTGACAAATAAACTAGGCCGTGGCTACTTTCTAGGTATGTTTTGTGTCACGGTGCTAATTTCCCATTCGCTTGATTGGGATGCAATGATTTCACAACAATGTCAGCGCGGGTCTATGGAAAAGACATTACGGTGTCAAAATGAAATGAAACAATGTTAATTTGTCTATGGAAACGGTGCTGCGCTGCCAAATTGAAACATAACCTCAGCTCAGCCACCTTGAGGCTTGGCGCTGCTGGGCTGCCGAAGGACCCCACAGCACTGGGAGGTTTTACAGCAGCGCACTGGGAAACTGCAAATCTGGATTAAATATTAGGGGAGGTGAGACTCTCTGTTTTGTTCTGTGAAATCACAACTGTATAGCATTTCCTAGTGTTATAGGGACCTTTCACACATGCTGCAATACCTAAAGCCCAGGGAGAGGGTGGGAATTAGGGAGAAAAAAATTGCTTTGGCAACATTTACTCAGCTTTCTGTTGGCTTCCATTGGCTCTCAGCACGTCTCGTTCCTAGCATTATATTAATGGATTTTTTTAGGTGAGAAACGTTATTAGATTTTGCAGTGTTCACAGCACCTAACCAACATCTGGGACGCTAGAATCCAAATTAGGCACTTCCCTAAATCCAATTTGGATTTTAATTCCACCAGGATGTAGCATTTCTAGTAAAACAAGAACCTGAACATAAACCAGAAGCCAAGGTGTAGGGAATACGATAATGAAAAAGATGGCTAAGCAAGCTGAAATCAAAAGACAAGCACTGAGGGAAGGCAGAAGCAATATACAAAGGGCTATGCAGGAATATAAACATGTATTTTCTCTGTTGTTGGGGGTTCATGAAGTGATAGGATCTTCTTATCAATCATGGTTTGTCTTTTATTATGTTTTATGCTCCTGGACAGTATGACCACCTTTGAAAAAAGACGATCTTTGATCTCCTGCCCTGGGGCGACCATCAGCAGATGTTCTTTTGTTCTTCTTTCCATATTCAGTGTCCCTCACCTCCTAGAGCTGAAGTGCGTTCTCCCAGACTGACAGGTGTTTCTCTGTTTGATTGCGAAAAGATGGATTTAGGCTAAATGTGACCTGAAACCTTCAAAGTGGAGGGGCCTCCCAGCATGCTCACAAACTGGTGGGAGGGAAGGCTGCTGTAACATCTGCCCTTCTGGGAGCATTAACAAATCACATACAGATGTCAAGGAGAAAAAGGCATGTCCAATCTGTGAGGAGGGACTTCAGCACCGTCCTTCATCCTGGGTGAATTTCCTGCGTGATCTTGACTGCTTAGTTCCTCAGCCTTTTATTTCGTTTTGTTTGTTTTGTTTTTGCTTATTTGTCAAAAAAAAAAAGTGAAATGACATTCCACTGCCTCTTGTAGACATTAGGAGAGAGAAATAAATTACAGTTTTTGTGATGCCTGGGCAGTGCTATAAGGATGGTCATACAGCATCATGAGCTGGAGTAGGTGGAAAGGCTAATCACATGAGTACTATATCTTAAGAAGGCCAATCCTTTCTCAGCTGGCATTAAAATCTGACACTCGTTAATGAAAACAATAAAGCCATCCACCCTTATTGATGGTTATGTAGATCTCTTGAACATGAGTGTCTCTGTGTTCTCTTCTCTACCAATGAGCTGCGCACAGGATTTCGAAAAGTCCACTGAAATCCCAAAGCTGAAGGTCCTCCAGAGAGTCCAGTTACTGCATCACTTACTATTACTGCATTATTCTTTATTCAAAGCTCCTTCCAGCGTTACCTCCTTCCTCTGGTAAGAATGTGTTTGTTGAGCCTGGTGGCTGCAGTCAGGCTGCTCATTTCCTGCTGGCTGCTGAGTGCTGTCCTAGGCTCTGACAGGCAGGAGGAGCATGACATTAGCTTTTGGGATGTTTAACCCCAAATTGCCCTGCTTGTGCTCTCATTCACCAGGATCTGACCCACTGCTGCCCCAAGAGAGAAAGGCACCAGGACCTTCCCCAAACATGTTCTGTGGAGCCCCTGCTCTCTCCAGGTGACACCATCTACGCAGCATGGGGACAGCTCTGTAACGCTGCCACAAGCCACATGCATACTGCTTCAGACACTGCACTTCACAGAGTGCCCCAGGCTATCTGAATGCCTAGGAGGAAGCTTTTTCAGGCACTATTTACATGTTATTTTGAGGCAGCTCATGTTGCACTGGTTATAGTTATTAAGATGTACAATCCATAGCTGAAATGTGCAATCCAACTATGAATTTACAAGGAAAATCCACAATGGGAATTATTATAGACCTCCTAGTTTGTAGCAAGCAGTAAGCACGAGACATTGGACTGAAATTTTAATGAAATACCCTACTACAAGGCCAAGGATTAAAATGTAGAATGTGCTGGATGGGGAAGACAAGTTCAATGTATTCTAAGTGGGTTCTATTCGATATGAGTAAGAGTGTCATCATTAAATTTTATTGTTAAAAGACAGAATGAAGTCTTCCTTTCCAGGATTGTCTCTCTTTTGCACACGCACACGCACACACACGTCTTTTCTTTCTCTGAGTATAAGAACAGGGGACATCTGGCTGCCAGGCTCAGTCTTCTCCCCCACAGGCATAGAACAACATCATTGTTTGAATGTGTTCTTTAGAGGTTGACATTTGGTGAATTTATCTGCTCACTTCCAATAAGTGAGAACATTCCAAAAATTCTATGCAATGTGTAAATCACAGATTAATTGCACAAATTATATAAATTATCCTAAAACTTTTGGGTAATGTTTGCCATGTCAACACTGTAATTGAGCTGGCTGGGCATGTGGAAAGCCCACACGTGACAAGCAACAGTCCGTGATGCAGATGGAGAGGCAATTTGCATCTACCTCTACTTAGAACAAGTACTGCAAGAGCTGCAGTCTGCAAGCAGAATAGATAATGTGACTATTTCATCAAAATGAAAAAACAGTCATGGGCTATAGTCTTCCACATTACTGCCTAGTGCAGAGGGGTCTGTATCCCTCTCCCAAATACCAGGAGAACAACCAGTGTGCGTGGTGGGAACAACATGAAGGGTAAAAGCTTAGTAGCTTCAGAAAAAATGTCTTCCTTTCTTGTGAAATCAGCCAGAGTAGAGGAAAAAAGCTTTTAACTGATTTGTGTCCACGTCAGCTGAACTCCGTTCTCTGAGGTTTGGATAAGTGGTGACTTCTCACAGGAGGAATCCCACAAGTCATGTCAAATTTGCTTTGCTGTTTCAGAAGATGTTAGTGTAATATCTGGATTTGTGATAGAACAGAACAGAGCAATGACCCTTTCAGTCAACAAGCACAAGCAAAATATCTGCAGCAGAGCATGTGGAGCAACCTCCTCGAGGTTATGTTTAAAGTGCTGAGGACTCAAAATATTTGGGATTCACAGGCAATTACATCCTTCCACCTTAAAGTGGAATGGAAACCAGAGCACAGAGTGGTGAGATATGCCCTGAGAAGGAAGGTCTTGAGTTAAGCTGGCACTCACTTATGTCCAGAGGGAGCTTCAGATCTTGCCTCACATACGCACTGTGTGGCATTATGTTAAAAATCTGTTTGCTTTGAAGCAATGTCAAATCCAGTCACCAAGCCTGACTTAACCATTTACCATTCAGTAAAATCACAGACTCATAGGATGCTTTGGGTTGGAAGGGACCTCAAAGCCTACCCTGTCCCAACCCCCTGCCGTGGGCAGAGCTGCTCCCCACCAGATCAGGCTGCCCAGGGCCCATCCAACCTGGCCTTGAGCGCCTCCAGGGATGGGGCACCCACAGCTCTCTGGGCAGCCGTGTCAGTGCCTCACCTCCCTCTCAGTAAAAAATTTCCCCCTGATGTAAATCTTCCCTCTTTCAGTTTAATGCTTTTGTCCTGTCGCTATCTGTCCATGCAAGAAGTCAGTCTCTCTCTTGATTACAAGCTCCCCTGAAGTACTGGAAGGCCGCAATGGGGTCTCCCCGGAGCCTTCTTCAGACTGAGCAAGCCCAACTCCCTCAGCCTTTCTTCACAGGAGAGGTGCTCCAGCCCTCTGATCATCTCCATGGCCCTCCTCTGGACTTGCTCCAACAGGACTGCATCCTTCTTGTGTTGGGGGCCCCAGGCCTGGATACAGATGTGCCAATTACTTTTATTTTGTACAATTTTCCTTTCAGAAAACTCCTTAAGCCCTCTACCATTTTCAGAAAATTCTTGAAACTGGATGATTGCCACTGTGGGTGTATTGCAGGACCTCTGAAAATTTCATTCAGGTTTTCCCAAGTCTGTATAAATGATCTCAGAGTCAATGAACAGTCCCTCCTCACCAATGGTAAAGGTGTGTCGATAGTTATTCAATGCAATTTGTATAAATGAGGCTTTTGTGAATGAGTGCAGTCTGGTGGGATACCCGAGTGGTGAAGGAGCTCCAGCTCTGCAAGACATGGAAGAATAGTGCAGGGCAGCACAGAGAGTGCAAATGTCTAAACCAGACAACATTTGTTTCTGAAGAAGAAACTTTATTGTGCCTCCACATGCTTTTAAAACAAAGGGCAAGTGAAGACTTGATTTTGATTCAGTGAAAAGGAAATTTTCCATTGAGTTCAACAGGGCTGGGATTTCATCCAAGATCCCCACATCACTCTAGGACACTCACGTAGCCCGCATTTCATCTTTTACAATGAGTATTCAGTTTCCAGAAATTATCAATTTTCTGACTTTCTGACTTCATCATCTGTGAATCCCCTGTCATGACTTCTTTTTATACAACACATTTTTGTTCCCTTTTTTTTTTTTTGACTTCTTCCAGTCTCACACATATTGTCATTATGCCCTTAAAGATCAAAGAACCAGAGCATAAGGTAAAAATATCTCATTGCAAAGAATAAAGATATTCCCTTTTATAAACTTTATTTTTACTTTATTACTTAATAAAGTAAAATACTTGGATAAAATCTGGCAGTTGAAGAAATGCAAGATACGTTCCTGATTCAACTGGGGATGGGATTTCACCCCACATTTTTATGAGGAATATTTAGCACGCAGGCATTCCAGCCCCCCCTATCCCTCCCACCCCCATCATATATTTCAAAGCAAGAACAGAAGGCAACGCAAAAGTAGCTGCCACCATCCACCAGATAATTCTTTCAAACATCTCTCAGCATTCTAGACCATAATCTAAACTTATGTCCACATAACAAATAACAGCCCTTTGAAATGAACTGAGAAACTGTAAAGCCATTAAGAAAATGTGCCATTAAGGAAAGGATTTTAGCATTTCCTATGAAAAAGGTTCACAATGTATGTATTTCCACATGTTCAGAGAAATGATTAAAGTGTTTATGGCTTTTGTAATTGGTCTCTCTCAATTTAAAAAATATAGGCTTTTTTAAAGTTACATTTCTCTGCCGCTCTTTGCCTGGAATAACATTAATGAAGTCCCATTTTCTCAGTTGCTGAGGGTAGGAAATAGGGAAGCGATGTGTTTAAGAGAGCGCATTCTTGAAACATGCCGTCTGTCTGCCTGCATCCTGGAGACGCAGCCTCTCGCTCGCGGGCCCATTAGGTGCAGCTCCTGTGGGGTCTCTGGGGCTGCGGGGATTTGTGTGGTGGTGGGGATATGGCAGCAGGGAAGGGGGCTCACCGACCCTCTCAGGTCATCATCTTTCCCTATACCACTGAGCATACTGCCACAGAGAATGTGAAGGAAGATAAGTAAAGATTTTTCTCCTACGTTTCCACTCCCTTTGGGTTCAGCCGAGCCTGGTCAGCATGATGAGAAAGTCAAATCGCAGCATCAAATGCCTAAAAGGGGAGAGGAGGAGGGAATCCACAAGGATCTCCCCTTCCAAGCTCACTGGTCCCTTCCTAGGAGAGCTCACGCTCTGCCCAGTTAAATGCTCTAAGCACACAGCTCCACTGGCACAAACCGCACAGCCTTGTGTTCTCCGAACCAGTGAACAGCAGCGGGTTGGTCCTAAAGGCCAAGGCCACTTTTATCACCTGCCAATCACACGCTTTGCATTGATTTGTGGCACATCCGGGTCAGCCTGGAAGAGAAAGAGGAAGATTTTCACCCAGTTTCCAGCTGAATGCATTCATTTAACAGATAAGAATATAGACACAGATGTATAACTTTTTTTTTTTTTTGGTAGCAACTGTCAATCAGGTCACATGTTATTTTCTTCATTCCATTATTTTCTTTTATAGTGTTAAGCTAAAGCTTTAGGTTTTGTTCTAATTGTAAAAGCATATATCAAATGTTTCGTTATCTCTTTTCATAATATCCTGGGAGAGGGTGTTTTACCTTTCCTTTTCTAAATTAGCTTAAGTAGAAATTGTCAATCTGGAATTGACAGGTATTTGTTACAGTCAACAACGCTTTGTTCACATTTTGCTTCATCCACCAACACAGGTGCTGCTGTCAGGTGTCACAACAGTCTGGAAACTTATTAAACTATAAAGAGTAATAATACCATAATATAAAGGCAGGAGGGTGAAAATCTGAATGTGTTTTCGCTGGCTTGAGCTAGGAAATTCTGTCCTGGGTGTAGCCAATCTGACAGCTCTCTGCCTATTCCCTCCCTGCTTCTTTTTCCAGGACTGCCCTAAAAAACATGGGCACCCCTTCACCCCCCTCCCAAAGCTACCAAGTGTCAGTGAGACAGACGCATAACTCGATCCATGAAATTCCTCCTCACCTGTTGAACTGCTAAAGGAGAATGGGCACGGATTTGAGGGGAGCTGGGATTACTCTGGTCTTATTACAGAAAGGCTGGGCTGGTTGCTGGATTATATTGCAGAGTGTACTGCGAGGATGCAAATGCTCACAGGCGTTTCTTTTCAAATCTACCCTAGATACAGGGAATTTCCTAACTTGTTCAATAGTTCCTGGTTTGTGGGTTTAACAAAGGAGGCGACAGTGGTCTTCCCTGGGCTGGTAGTGTTACAGACCCTGGGCATGGGCACTGTTAACTGGAGATACATTCCAGAAATGGGCCTGAATCTGAGACAGATTCAATTCACATCAACCAAATTTGCGGTTGAATGTGAACAGATTAGAGCATTGACATCCACAGGCCGGGAGTAAATCCAATGGGTTCTTTGGGCTTCTTGCCTTTCACTACAAAGAATGACAACAGCAACAAAAGCCCAGAGAGGAGAGACAGAAGTGACATCATCTGCAGAAAGGTTTTGCCTTTTTCTGCCTGAAGGGCTTTTTGATTTCCAGCTCAATGTCAGGTACCTCAGAAACATGATACTGGATCAAATGCACCAAATGCATGTAAGTGGAAATATTCGTGGTTGTGCAGAGGAAGGGACAAGTTATGCTGCCTTTTTTATGTCTATTCAGGCATTTGTAGAGACCAAACAGCTTCTGGCCTAGCTTCAAACAGCTGAGACATTGGTCGAGTAATTTTGGAAGTCTCAGTCTCAGAGGGAGTATGGCAGTGGCTGGGGTTAAAAGCCATGCTGCGCAATCTCCCTCTGCTCCCACACCTCCCTCCTCTAGCCTGTCCCCGAAACCCCATTTTCCTCTTCTGTGGTATGGGAGAGCTGGTGATTTGGAGCCAGCTACGTATGCTTTATGTTTCCTGAAGATTAAAACCAGTGTGTAATACTCCATAGCCTGTCAACAGCCAGCCTGGGAACGAGACCAAAGGCTTGAGAGCCAAAACCAGGCTGTTAGAGCAATCAAGGCCAAGATGTGCTTCTTACTCAGAAAAGCTAAAAGAAAACTGGCCAGGCAAGAAGTTTGTCCTTTGCAGTGCTGGAAGACTGCTGCCCCCGTCCTGTGTCTGATTCCCCCTGAGCCAGACTACAGACAAGTAAATCTGCAAGAGAATATATTGCATGTATGTTTAAAATACCTCTGCCATCAGACAGAGAGAAGGCTGCTGTCTACAATAAATATCAAGAGTAGGGAGAAGTAGCCAGTGATTTGTGTTCCCTTTTCTTTTTTC
>WBMW01000696.1:1007215-1034835 GCA_013396635.1 Penelope pileata | reverse complement strand
GGGGAGAGGGGGGATACTACTAAATTGTTGAGTGAAACTATCTGCTTGTGAAGAACTGAACAAAGTGGTATGTGTTCCCAAACACTAAGAACAAGTTGTCAAGACACATCCTCAGAGACAGAGGGTCTTTTCTGTTGTTGCCCAAGAATGTCTTATTTAAAATGCAATTCCTTGTAAAGATGCAAATGCTGTTTTTTTAAACTGCACCAGTACTGAGAACAAAACAAGCAATAGAGGAAATTAAAACAGTGACAAGGGAGGGAGTTCTGGCAAGTTGGCTTTCAACCAAATGACCTCTGGATAGATCAGCTGGGAGCCAGGAATGCATGAGATTACCACGAACTGGATAGATTTATAGTTCTTTGTTTGGTCTCTTGGTGAGTGTCCGCATACAGCCAGTTACATGATGGGCAATGGTGAGGGGAAATGGTGGGAAAAAAAACAAATCCAGAACCCCAAATATTTATTACAATTGCATAAACAAATGTAAAAAGAGGGAGCTATTTAAAGAATTGGAGCATCTATTTCACTTTAACAATAAACACCCTTACTAAGAGGAAATTTTGTATAGGCCTTAAAAGCTAATTCTCTTAAGAGAAGCTATGTAGGTTGCTCTGAAAGTAATGCCCCCTATTTATTTCATGGAAACAATGACAGATGCAAAGAGCACAATAACACTATTTGACAGAGCACATTCTCAGCTACAAAACACTGTTTTTCAAGATAGTCACCACCACTTGCTATGCATTTTCACTAGCGATGAGCAAGAGCCTGCATGCTGCACTCGTTAACATCTGTGTGGCCATGCAAAATGTGGCTTGTCTTTCACATCGGTGTTGCCGCTGCTGACACGCACCACCCACCACCTCACTGTGCTCACATCCACTGTTTGGTTTCCATAAACAACCAGCAAGCGTCAATGAATGTCAGTGGGTGCCATTGTTTCTGCATGAAGGAATTAAATTCCACACCTTTGCTTCATCCGCACTTCCATGTCAGATGTCATTTGGTGAGACTCTCCTTCTGCTGCCATCTGTTGCACAGCAACAAAATGTAATGGGATATTGGTGGGAAGGCTCAAGCTCTACTGCCATGCCACCACTGTCCACCTCTGATGTCATTCACCAATAAAATAAAATAGAAGGCATTACTTTCGGAGCAACCCTCCTATTTGGACACTGCAGATACAGGCCCAGTTGAATTCTGGATGTGAAAGTAACACAAGAACCTCTAAGTCACAGCAATGGGTGTTTGGGCTGCTGTGTTCTCTGCACAGCCTTCCCCCGAGTTGCTCACATGCAGAGAGAATATCCCTCCGTGGGCTGCACCAGCTGAACACGTCCATAGGTTGTCCCAAAGCTCTCCCAGAGATTGTAACTCTAGTAGTTTAATCCTGAAAACTTTGAATAAGTATTTCTATTTTTACATCATCTGGGTGATGAGGAACATCTGAGCATTTGTGGTTTACATTATCCAGATCAAATACTAATATTTTGGTGTATTATATTCCAAAGACACTAAAACGCAAAAGCAAAAGGATTACAAAATCTAAGTTATGAAGCTCCCTGAGCTTAGTAGCGTCATCAGTGTACTGATTGTACATCTGAGAGTATCTTGAAAGGGCAATGAGTATGGTGAATTTAGAAAAAAAGTGATCCCAGGGTCCTCAGGACATGTAAACCTTGGTAAGTAACAAAGCACACAATTTTCCATGGGGTTGTAACATGCTCTAGAAATAACAGGACCCTAGAATTTTGAAACCGGAAAATCTTTAACAGCTAGCAAGGAGACCTTCAGACAAGGCAGAGGTTCTCACAGCAGTTTGGTTTTGAAATTACATGTAACTGTTTGCTTCTTTTTCATATGCACTATATACACCGTATGGGCACATGGTATATTCACTACTGCTACCACTGCTACTTCATGTATCATTATTATGCATTTAGTTCTTTTTGAGTAGCGAAACAGTGCTTGGCTCTGTGCTAGCTAAAAATAAATAAATAACCGTATATCCCAGGACAATATCATTGGTAACAGCATAATGGTGATGTCTGTAATGCATCATTTACTATTGTCTTTACATACTATCTTATTCTCCCTTCATGTTAAACCAATGAATTATATTCTCCCAGTAATTTATTCACTTGTCAAAACTGAATGTTAAGGAGCCCTAAGGTTTGCCTTAAAACTATAATAGAATTTAAACGGCAAGTATTCAAAATTCACCTTCAAGATTTGGACCTTTTGTATAACCTTACAAGCACTTTCTGAGCATTATCATTTTGTCGGTCCAATTCTGACCTGATTTACATTCCTCCTATTTCTCTCTTCAACAGGTATGAGTTTTCACGTATAAGCTACAAGTTACTGTATGCAACAGTTGCTTTGAAGGTACTTTGTGCATGCAGAATAAACACATTTACTGATTTTCAGAAGACATTTGCAAACAGCAGTGTCATGACCCATGGCTCGGGGAAAGTTTTCTAGAAGCCACCACTGATTTCTAATAGAGTGGGTTTTCAAGTGCT
This sequence comes from Penelope pileata, assembly GCA_013396635.1. Classification (NCBI taxonomy): domain Eukaryota; kingdom Metazoa; phylum Chordata; class Aves; order Galliformes; family Cracidae; genus Penelope; species Penelope pileata. The sequence continues at coordinate 1,032,307 of WBMW01000696.1, read as the reverse complement.
CTCTTTGTGGCTTGGAGATCCTGCCTTTTTAATAGATGTTGGAGAGTCCAAAAGGACAGTGTGCTTAGGAAGTACCACTGTGTGGGTACTGGGTGGCCTGATGGTTTGGGCAACGCGAGATGCTCTCTTCACAGATTCCTGAAGAATTCGGCTAACATGAAGGGAATCACTCATTCCTAAGGAATTTGAAAAAAAAGTAAATGAAAAGGTGTGAGGATAGTGGAGGCCTTCCTAAGGGAGGATGCAGTCATAAATCTTCTTCATGAATATAAAGTTCATCTTAGAACTCATTAAGTAATTCAGAGCCGGAGAGAAAATTAACTTCTGTATTTTTAGTCTGATAAGCAGTGTACAACAGCATGCTATATTTTTATCTAGCAAGAAGGAGTCCGTCAAATACAAATGTAACATGTACGGCGATCCTTCATTCCAGCTCTAACACAGATGGTTATCCCTATAACAAATAAATAGGCAGGCTCAGAATCAAGAAAGGATAAGAAAAATGATAAGCAAAAGAAAAAAAGAAAAAAAGACCCAGCGCAGATGATCTTGTGAGACACTACTTGATCCAACTCTCCTTAAGACCTCATATCTCAAAATCACAGTGGGATAGCAGAGCCTGGGAGCACTTACTGGGGAATACAAATACGGATAAGCGCAACTCAAACTACCTGTTAAACACACAGTCATATAGTATGCTGTCAGGCAGGCTCAGGGTGGCTTGGTGCTTTCAGCTCTACGGTATGCTCTGTTTCCCCTGGAGCCTTCCAACTCAGTCTATCAGGTTCCCTGCAAATTTGGGCACTCTTAAACATTTTTTTTTTACCTGTCTAACTAACTAACTAAAGTTTTACTTATTATGATAGTGGCTGTGTTCAACAATAAAAGTAATCGAAGAAGAACAGCTCTCCCGTTTCCATAAAACAGGAGGTCTGAGTCTTTGTCTTCATTGTTTATGAAACATTTCTGTGAAGCAGCTTCATGTTCTGCTCTGTTCAGGTCTGCCAGTGTTGGCAAGTCCGGACTGATGATACAGCATGGAGAACGCCAAGGTTAAAATCTATATCCTGTACATATATGAACGTCTACTTTTCTCCCCTGTACATATACATACCTCTAAAATCTTCCTGCTGTCACATGAGTTCTTGAGGTGGTTATCACCTAAATCTTCAGTGCTTCCTAACGCTGGTGCACGAATGCGGTAAGTGAGCAAAACAAGATGAAGATATTAACATCTTTTGGGGCTGTGTTGAGGGAATCAGGCAAATGCAAAGGAGTGCAGCGTGAGGTCCCTGTTCTTGTACCTCAGGTCTGTAAGCTAACAGGATCGCATCAATTCTTTCCTTGAGTACAGGATGTCTGAGGCAAATGTCAAAATCTTGTCGTCTGCCATAGGTGCTCACTGTGGGGTATAAGGGAGGTGTGTGCTTAAAGCATTTCCTGCGATTCAGGAGAAGCAGGTTCTGTCCAATGTTGCTAACTTGTGGGGTGCCCTTCCTTAAGTTATTTAAAAGATAGTTTCAAAGGCATGCCTGGAAATGTGGTAAGTGACAGAGAAAGGTATTCATCCGGGAATGCTTAGAATAAGTCAGCTGGAGTCAGGATTATTAAATTCTGCTGTCAGTGGCTTGTAATGCATAACTTGCATTGATGTGAGTAAGCTGCTTCGTTGTGGCCTCTGTTTATATTCTGGTAGTCAGAACCTGTAAGACCTTTACTAGGCAAGTTTCATAACATTTAAAAAGTAAATTAGCGATAAATATATCAACGCTTAATAACATTGCAGTAATATCTTCAGCCAGCTGCAAAGAATGTGTGGATAATTCAATCTATAGATTTACAAATAATTTATTCGGTTATTATTTTAACTAGTTTTGCAGTATGAATGAATTAAACAGCTGGCAGCTTGCCGGCATGCTCATTGCTCTGCTCCTTTCTCTCCCACTACTCAGGCAGCTATGGCTGCTCTTGCCCTGGCTGCAGGCATGGCATCCTTCTTGCTTCCCAAGCCTTCTCTCCCAGCCGGTTAGGGAAGGGCGATGCTGGAGAGCGAGGTGATCTTTCAGGGCGATTTGAAGACGTGCTTTCTTCTATGATTTACTAAGTGTTCTCAGAAATATTGTTTCATTTCATAACATCTCCAGGTTTTTTGGCAATCTTCTTTGCTCTTACAGTGGAGCAGGTTTCTGAACGAGGCTGATGAGATTTCTAATATACCCTGAGTTAATTTAGACAGCAGGTTAGTCCCCTCAACAAAACTGTGGCCCATATACAAGTCAAATCTGCTTTTTTCCTTGGGCAATGATTTATTTCCCTCTTAAATTGGCTGGACCAGTTAGTTTTTTATTTTTATTAAGTCACACTATTCTTAAATGAAACTATTGATTTAAAGTCAGCTTAGTGAGGATTTAATTTGTTTTCAGGGGATTAGAGCAGGTAACATGGGATAATTTTACAATAAAGTGGAATAGAAGCATTCCTTCACATTACCCTCACCTTTTTTTCTTGCCAGGCTGTACAGACATTACAAATTTTCTAGTGAATTGTGGAAATACATTCATAAATCAGGCCTAATTCCTCTGCCTGCTTAAGGGCTATTCTAAAGAATATTTTCCTTTGACCTTGTCCATGTTTGTCCTTCCATGGGCAGATGCATCTGATAATTTCACACAAACATAGATTCACACAAAATATTTTTGTCTCCACGGAAGGAATTGTGAACAGGGGCATTTGTTGAGAAATACAAGACCAGGCATGTCTTTTAATACAGGGGATACAGTGTGCTTTTCAGAGTTTTAAAATAGCACTGTATTGCTCACAAACACAGGGATGGTTTAAGTTATTTTTGGCATGCCTCTATAGCATATATAGTGGACATGTTGGTTTTTTTTTTTTTAATATAGTATGTTGTTTTTAATCTCTGCTCCATGTAGCTTCACAAAACCTCTTCCCCCTTATGCCATTCTATCTTTCAACCAAATCTAACACAACTGCAACCATTTCAGGGCTTTCACTCGATCATCTGCAGCCTGGTTTTGCAGTTATTGCACACAGTGACTTGAATAGGGGTGGTCTCCACAGTCCCAGCTACAGTTAACCCAAAAACAGGCATCCCCCTTCTGACTGTTTCCTCTTTCTGGTTGTATTTCTTGTTTTCATTTGCTGTCCTCTACTTTTGACATCACATCTTTGCTGGGGAATATTAGAAAGCTGTCTTGAGGGGTGTGAAGAATATTCCTCTCCAGCACTACCAAGCGGAGTAGGAAAAAAAGGCTCAAATTTTGTTCTTATATCCTTCCTGAGCAGAAACATTCCCACCACAACTTGGCTCCTGGGAAGAAATCTTGTTTTGCACCCCCCAGACTCCTTTTAGGCATGGAGATGGATTTAGATGGATTTATCTCAAATGTCGATAAGGGCAAAAAAGAAGGTGAAGGACAAGTGACGAAGCCAGACCAGACAGGTGCTTATGAGAGGGCAGAAGCCTTCCCTTCCCCAGGGTAAGACAGAATGGGAAACACCTGCCTTACTCATGGCTCCCTGTGATTTCTAGGTCTCACAGGTCTTATTTTAGGATGGGAGATCTCTTCACCGTCCCCATCCTTTTCTTTATGACACCATGTCCTCCTGCAAGCGAAGGCTGCTTTTGCTCTTTCCCTATTCTTGCATCTGCCCTGAGGAATGCCTGGCCTCTGAGGGTTTTTTTCTGTCTCTGTTACTTAACAGTTGGCTTCTGATTAGATTTGCTGCTGTAGGTGTTGCTGATAAAATTTCAGCAGGCACACATGGGCCAAGCTCTACATATATTTTAAACCAGATGCAGCTCACTGTTTTTTTCTTTCCCTTTCTTTTCTTTTCTTTTTATTTTTTTTTCCCTGCTGTATAAATGTGAGATCATAAGTAGAAGAGAAAGAAGAAGGAACTGTTTCTTGGAAGACAGAGAAAAAAAAAACAGCACATATTCTCCATTGCCCTGCTTATAAGGACTGTATTTTATTATTATTATTTATTTAATGGGCAGGGGAAAAAAAAAAAAAAAGCTTTGCACACACCACACTCCACAATTTTATGAGATCCACATCTGGAATCCAGAGCATCTCAGGAATCAATCTATCAGGCCCTAGTCAATTGTAATAGTGCACCTGGGGTGAAATTCTGGCTGCATTAAAGTCAGCTGGAATGCTGCCATTGCAATGCAAAGAGTGATGGCTGATGTAGGCTACTCCACATTAACTCTTGGGCAGAGTGAGATGGCCCATAAGTTGCCAATATTTCCAGTTTTGGCTTAAAAGTCAGGGAAAAAAACCTAAATCTCATGTCTCTGTACACAATGAGAAAAAGTAAGTTATAATGAAGTCATAGTGATTGTACATTTTGCTGTTACTGGAATAAATGATCCAAATACTTATGAACTTCTTTCTTTGGTAGAGACCTTTAGGATTAAACACAATTATTGTTTGTTTTACCTCAGATTCACCATATATATCTGTGTGTGTGCATGTGTATGTGTGTAAGCCATCCAAATTCCTGGTATTTCCTTGTGCTTTTTCAAAATCTTCCACTAGAAATGCATTTCCCAGTGTAAATAGTATATTCCCATTACCTACCCATCAGTCAAATCTACTCATTCCTGAAATTCAATTAAAAGGGTCTCCTTGCCATAAATCGAAAAGGATATTTTATTGTTACTTTGTAAATTGGAAGAATGAAAATTAAGATAGGGACTCTGATGGAAAGAAATGGGTACTAAATCATTATGATATTTTGCAGTTTATCTGCTCATTGCCATTTTATTCCAGCTATTTTAGAATGGGAAGACAATGAAGAGACTTGTGCACTCTATGTTAGTTTTATTTATTTTTTTGGCTACTCCAAGTACTTCTCTAAATCTTTTTTTATGATTGTTTATCAAAGTTTCTCCCAAATGTTTCATCAAATGCTATCCCTCTTCTTTTATTCCATATGTTAACTGCTTCCTGTGTATAAAAGACAGTTTGCTTAAATTCCTTCGGCTCTTGACCTGTTCTTACCCTTGGCAGAGATGCTCTGTAATTTGGGGATTTTTTTGCTGAGCATCAATTGAATTGTCCTAGTGTCAGATAAAATGAACAGAAAGGCCACATATGTGTCATTTAACTTGTGAACTTGGCTAAAGATACAACAGATTTCATGAAATGGTGCGAGGTGGGGAAGAACCAGAGGTTGAAATTAAAGTTCCCATGCTCTGACTACTGATGAAAATTGAAAGGAATAAGCATGCTAAGAGGCATTTATTATCAGCCACAGTGACTTGTACTAAATAATAAAAATACCCTTGCTCTGAGGAAAATACAAAACCCAGTCTATTACACGTCTTTCAGATTTAGCAGGAGTTTTACTAAGGGGGGAAAAAAAGATCGATCCATTTCAGTATAGAGATTACAAAGGGCCAAATTCATTCTGTCTGATTTCAAACCCCACTCAAGCACCATAACATTGAAAGTTTTATTTGAGCTAAACTGTTATTGCATTCTCCCTAAAAATGTCTGTGGGAAAAGAAGGGTAGAAAGGATGTTACAACTTGGCAGAGCAAAAAATCACATATTCCAGGAAAAAATTGTGCAAGGAGAAGAGATGAGGGTAGGGCATCTCTAATAAAAAATGAATACAGCATACATGATGCATACAATATACATAGAAGTACATACAGTACATATATATATATGCTACCTGTTCAGTAGATGTTAGCCAGAATACTGTATACGATCAAGATTTCGTTTGAGTTGAATGCAAACATTTGCAAGCATACACATAAGCATAGCATGTCTACACAGCGAAAATGTGGTTTTAAATCAAACCTAGGAGAAAGATTCATGCAGCCAGATCCTTTGGTAAAAACTAGTGCAGGTTGACATAATAACCCGTACCATAAAATCTGGTTATCTCTAGTTACCATGCGCCTTGCCCGCAGAAGCGCTGGGGGGTCAGGCAGACCCCTCGAGGCCTCTTTGCTGGGCTCTATGTGCGACAAGAATTGCTGTTGACTTCCGTGGAAGCTGCGCCTAAACAAGGGCTCGTGGGGAGCACAATGCGGCTTGGGTCGCTCCCAGTGCTGGGCACTGCAGCCGGGATACACGTTTCCCTTCCCTTCAGAGGTCTCCCCACCAGGGGAGGATTTTTCCTTCCTTTGCTCTGAAGATTAAGCACAACAAAAGGTGTTTTCTGTACTTCGAGGTATGCAGCACAATTTCGCCTTCTCTCTAGCTGATGTACTAATGTGTAACTGTAGGGTTTAATTTTACTTTACATTAATCAAAGAACAATAAAGGCCATAAAAACCCCACTAAGAGGCATTTCAAGTTAAGATCCAAAGCTAAATGCCATGGGATTTTGCCCATTGTCTTGTTTAGTCCCCCTAAAGAGAGCTAGATAGCATGAGAAAGAAAGAAAAATTGAGCCCGTGTTTTTGCATGGAGATGGAGAAAACACATAATAAATTAGGGGGAGGGAGGAGTGAAATAAAGGCCAGAGGTAAATGACGTTTAATTGTGTGAGCTGCTCTTCCTCTGGTGGTTCCTGCCAGCTGCTGCTCCTATTGCTACCTTCCTGTTTTAAGATGAAAGCAATGATGGTAGACACGTGCAGACACACAAAAGAACCTATTTGGACTGGTGTGTCAGCTCATCTTTATCAAATGTTGCACAGGTATATTTTGTTGCCATGCTTCATTACCCCAGAATGGCGTGCCTGAAATGTTTGTCTCTTCTATAAACCCAATAGCTTTCCCAGCGAGTCACATTTGACAGAGCAATAGACAGGTATTAGCTTGCTGGCATCCGTTTGTAAAGCCTGGGCAATTACATATATATATATATATATATTATCCATCCACCCATTCATCCATCCACATATATACACATACAGGGGAATACATACATACATATGTACTTATACATATCTATATATGTACACAAAGAACATGAGAGGTAGATGTATTATTCTTACTATTCATATATGGAGAGAGACTGGATGTGTATACAAGTAGTACAGAAGGGATACACAACACAAAAATGCATGCATACGTAGAAAGGGGCTAAGCTAAAGCAGAACTTGTACAAAATTAATACAAGAAAAACTAGTTTTAGATATAAGTGTCCTAATTAAATAAATAAAGAAACTTCAGTCGGGAATCTGATATTGAAAAAGATAGGTGGATATTCTCTTACAAATATTTTATTTATAGGTTTTTTTCACAGGGGAAAAACATAAAATATGAGACATATCACTTTAGTCAGGAACTGATGTTAACAGTAGCCCAGTTCTAGAGAAGGAGGGAATGAGAGTCAGAGGAAGAATAAAATGAAGCATTTTTTTCTTTTCCTGGGGAAAAATGCATTATTTGGAGGAGAAAGCTGTGAGGGGAGAAATCAGCCTCAGAATGATGTGCTTCAGGGGCCTTCTGCATGCACAGCCAGCCAGGAAGGATTTGCAAGCATATCTGCGGAGGGAGAGAGAGATTCAATAACAGCTCGGCCACCTTCATTAGTCTGAAACTAATTCACATGCAAGTGCTCGGTATATTACTTAAATATATCAGATTGTTCACCTGTAACACACTGATCATATTTTCATCCTTCATGGAAGGATGAATCACAGAATCACAGAATCACAGAATCACAGAATTGCAGGGGTTGGAAGGGACCTCAAGAGATCATCGAGTCCAACCCCCCTGCCAGAGCAGGTTCCCTACTGCAGGTTGCACAGGTAGGCGTCCAGGCAGGTCTTGAATATCTCCAGGGAAGGAGACTCCACAACCTCCCTGGGCAGCCTGTTCCAGTGCTCCGTCACCCGCACTGTGAAGAAGTTCTTCCGCATGTTGGTGCGGAACTTCCTGTGTTCCAGCTTAAGGCCATTGCCCCTTGTCCTGTCAAGGACAAGCTGAGGTTCTACTTGCTTCTCTCTGACGATGCTCTGGTTCCAGCTGCACCGAAGATGCGCACACACCAGGATGCTCATATCACTAGAGCAGAGGAGGGAGGGCAGAGTGCACTACCAAATACTCTTTCAGGTGGCAAGCAAGTTGCAAACATGGGAATCGTGAAGCTGGTGTCGCTTCCCTGCTGTCCAGGGAGAGGGCTAATGGCAGGGGGTGGAGGGAGTCCGAATGCTTCAGAGCTGTAACCAGCATGGTAACAGCACTGAAATGACTTGATGGATACTATTTCCATTATTATTGCTTTAATGTACCGCTGTGGACACACTGTTCTGTACTGCAAAAAGTAACACAAGCAAAACACAGGTCTTATATATGCAATTACATCCACTGCAGCTCAGAAAGAAGACAATTAGTGGAGTGCATTCCCCAGAAAGCCATTCACTGGGGTCAGAGTTCGGAAGGAACATTTCCTTTCTCCTCTCTCCTCCTAGAGAACCAGACATTAGCAGCATCAAATCATCAGCACAGCACTCTAACTAAAAGGAGAACATTATGGGTAAGTAACAGGCAATGTAATTGCCTAAACAAACAGAGTTTAGACAGAAAGACTGGTGCTGGTGTTTCTAAAAGGCGGTTGTGGATAGCTATTTTTTGCTGGTGGTACATATTTTCAGTAAGTTTTGTTGTAGTTGTTTTCCTGGTGTCTAATGCTAAGAAACAATATAATACTGAGAATGTTGCCTTTATTTGTTGCCAAAATTAAAATGTAAATTTGTACTTTTTAGTAAAATTATGAGTGCCTGCTAACAAGAAAGTGAGAATCAAAAATTATCTGAAGTCCTAGATTTGAAATTAATCTTTTTGGGGTTTTTTTGAGTATTAAAAGCATTTGTGAAGCTAAGTTCTTGCCTACTTCAGTTTGCCATAGTAATGCTCAGTTTGAAGTGGAAGCAGTATAGTCAGCTTGTGAGCTGCTGTCCTTGCCATAGGAGTGGAAAGGAGGCCAGAAGTACCAGCACTGCTGTAACACTGCTACATTTCCAATCCATTTGAGCAGACAGACGTAGTTTAGAGGGGGTTTGGCTCATCGTTTTCCAGGCAGTTGAAGTCCATGATTCCTCCCTCTTCTCCAAGTGTCATGCTGCAGTTGTCCTCCAGAAGCACATTGGATGAGGCACTACCTGTTACTGATGACTGCTGAACAGCTGCTGCCTCTCAGTTCTTCACCTGTTCCCCCTGAGGCTTGTGGGCTTGCTTGTGTGAGGGAGGAGGCTCGTCCTCAGCTGGAGCTGATACAGGAGACCCTCACAGCTGGGGCAGATCTCCCCTTTGGGAGCACATCGAGAGAAGAGACATGGTAGCTCGTGTGTAATGTTGGCAGCAAACCCATCACTTGCTGTGCTTGGAAGTTTAATCCCTCATTTGTTTCTCTTGTCCATTTTCATGGCAAGCTTTTCAGGATGTGCAGCCAATCCAAGCCAGCTTGTTTGCAGCACCAAGGTTTCTGATTTGAGGCATCACCATAATAGTCTCATGTTGCTGCGAAATTTTATCCGTCCTCATGTGAGGAAATATCACAGCAGGATCCACTTCTCATCATCCCTAGAGATATTACATTTTCACTGCAAATAACCTACAGCCCTTTGAGGTTCCTGCAATGTGTCAATTCGTCCTCAAACAGCACAAAATCAGAAGTAGGGGATTATGGGAACAGGAGGGAAAAGATTATGGGTTGAGGGGTAGAGGAAGCTGCTGGGAAGAGAGAGGAGTGAGGCCATGTGGAGCTATAGGGTGGGTAGGAAACCTTGGGTTCAATTGTAGTACCCACTGTGCTTATAACCAACACCATGAGGATTTTCTTCATTGAAAAGCCTCAAGCTATACAGGTGCTCGGTTCTTTGTCTGACGAGGTTTTTAAGAGTGAACAGTAATTAAAGCAGTGGAATCAAAGGCAAGGGAGAAAGAAATCTGCAGATGCCCAGTGCATAACCCAGAATAATACTGGTGGGATGAGTTATATTTTATGTTACCTGTATATTTCCTTCCATTTAATGATCTCTCTTGTGTTCAGATTTTCAGGAAGGCTGAAGGAAATTGCTGCGAGCCCCTTCCTAAGCACAGATAATGGTGGATGCAGTGCAGTGTTGGGTTACTCTTCAGCCCTGTGTCTGAACTCCATGCATGTGTGCATCTAATAACAAATATGTATGTTGATAAGTAGTATTTTATGAAAGAATTATTTGCTTAAGATATTATTTTGGCTTGGACATCTGCACATGTATTGAAAACTGGCAGAGCAAAACAAAGTAATTCTAAAATGTACATGACCATATAAAGCTGGTGTAAGGGAACCTGTTGGGACAGTCATGGTGAAATCAGACTGGAAAAATAAGGGTTGACCTGTTTGTCAGAAGAAAGAAGCCAACGGATAACATAACAGTGGAATGTTACTGCATTAAAATGGTTATTTTCAACTCAGTCTATTTATTTTAATTTGAAGGCTTGAAAGTCTTTAGAATTATTTAGAAGTCATTTTAGTCTCTCTAGCTTTGAGCATTTGAACTTGTTTCCCTTCCCTTCCCTTCCCTTCCCTTCCCTTCCCTTCCATTTCCTAAGGCAATGTATGTTGAGTGAGCTCCAAGAAAATGAAGTACCAGGGAGAGGGCAGAAAATAGTGTCTGTTATTTCATGTAGCCTAAGAAAGAAGCAACACCTTGGAGGTGAATGATAGATATTATTATAGAAGAGTTGTAGCTCAGGGCAGGTGAGTGGTGTGTTAATGAGGAGCCACCTCCTGCTTTCTGACAGATGACTGTCATTGTTCAAATGCTGCCATCAGATTGATTAATAACCGGGTCGTCCTGCCCTGCAGTTGGAGTAGACTGTCTTCATTCTTCTGCTGATTTCTCTAATCTGCTGACCTGAAGATGACCCAATAGAGGTGGAGCTGAGATTAGCATTTCATTTCTTGTGGAACAACAAGAAACAATTCAGAAGGGAAAGAGAAAAAAAAAACCTAACCAAAAATTCAAAGACTGCTCCTGCCCCCTGTGCAACCCCCAAACCTATTCAGCATGCGTGAGAGTGAAAGTCTTGGTCTTATGAATAGGTAGTTTTAGTATTTGAGACATTTATATTTTTAATAAAGATTTAAATCGGTCGTGTTCATTCCTGCAGTGTCAGCTTAACCTATATGGAAAGATGTATAGTGTCTCTTCAGAACACACAAAGGAAAGTAAAGACCTGTGTATTGAGGGGCAGGGGAATGAGCTGATATAACATAAAAATGCTTGCTTTGCCTTAATGTCTCTTAATGTTCACTAAATTCACTATTAAAAGACCAAATAGTAAACAGCATGCTTTGACAAGTGAAATACAGGCATATTATCCTAGATGACTGTTATTACGTGGAAAGAACGGCAATTCTCCTTTAAGATTTGTGTAATTTTCTCTCTTTTTTTGATTTAAACTCTTTTGAAAGCAATGGCATGGTGAGTTTACCTTTCTCCTTGTCATATGTTGGCAAGGTGTGATGGTTCTCATCTGCTTTGGGAGCATGGAGCACAGTATAATAGTCAACTTGAGCCAGAGGGATCCTCGTAACTAATTAGGATTCAATTTTCAGACTTTTTGGAACATTGCTTTGGCCAAAAGTTACATGAAAATATCCTTCAAATAGCTTGTGAAATTGGCTCATTTCTGGCACTCTTTTAAAATTACTGATCCTTCTATTACATGGACCAGCTCCACAATTTAGGCCTTTTTTTTTTTTAATTTAAATGCAACATTTATAACATTTTACAAGAGTACCCTTTATTCCTTCCATCTTTCTGGTGGACAAAGTCCCCCCCACTTTCTCATTGCTTATAAAAGCAATCAAGTCTTTCTATGCTGGAAATCCACAATAGAGCAGAAAGCTCTTACGGGATTTAGCTTATCAAGAGCGTAGACCTAGAACTGTTCCCATTTGATCACGTGTACTCCATTCCTGTCTATTATTTTGTAGAGGACTTTCAGCTGAGTTAAAGCATTCGGCCACTTCCAAATTGGTTGTATTGTTTCTACAGAGGAGAGCCTTCCATTTTTAACTGAAGCTTATGTTTTCAGACATAAGCAATGAGAAGCCAAAGCCAATAATAATCAGCTCCAAGATCAGCTTCACATCTCCACAGTGCAGTACAGTTCAGAATCATGATTGGTGTTGTAAACACACACAGCCTTCAGCATGCAAGATTGCTTTATGCTCACAAAATACATAACTAGGTGTTAGAACAAAACAAAAGCCAGGAGAAAAGGAAATAAGAGGTTTGTTGAAAGAAAAAAGTAGGTTGCTCATTTTTAATACTTAGTGTCTGTTGCACCATAGTTCAAGTCATTTCTTCATTGTGGAGTCATTTTTGAGCAGTTATCTCTGTCTGCAGAGTGTTACTTAAGAAAGGAAACTGATGCAGGTCAGTCTGCAGTAATTAAGGGTTTTTGAACTCCAAAGATTCCAAATAAAAATAATAAATCAGTTCTCCTTTGCTTAAAGCTGCATGTCTGTAATGTATTCATCATGTCCCATGCAATGCCTATAATGTGGTGCTTTACTCAGCGCTGTGAGAGCACTCCATGACCCTACATGAAGACTTAGTAAACTGACATGGCTTTTCAAGGAGCTTCAACTTGGAAACAGATCTACCCATTAACGACCAAATGGATGAAGAATCTCAGGTAGGTGTTGCTGTCCTCTCGTGCAGAACAACGTGCCACAAGTCACTTTCAGTTTGTGTATAAGAGTAGCCAGGCGGCAGTTTTGTTGTTATGAGAATATTTAGCACAGGCCTCCTATGGAAGTGGCTGTTTCTGGAGTCCAGGCATTAGCACATTATCAAGAAGCACATTTGAAAGGATGCCTTGGAGTTCCATGAGTTAAGGTGAGCTACTTCTAAAACCCTTGAAGTAACTGCTATGGAGATTCTCCATTTGGCTAAAGCACACTGTTAAATCAATTCTGCTATGTAGAGCTAAGTTTGAGTAACATTAAAGGTTTGCTTTAAACCCATAAAAGCCAGGAAATTCAGGGTTAAGGCTGACAATCCTGGCTGCAGCTCTGGTCTCAGCACATGGCCTTATGCCAAAATAACAACAATAATGCAAAAAAAAATTTCATTCAGGCTGCAGTGATATACTAGGTTTCAGACTCCACTGTGGCTTTTTTTCTTTACTACACTCTTCTCTTACTTTTCTTTACTCTCTTTCATTACAGCAGACACTTCTCAAATGTTCTGCTTTAGATACCTGAAGTAATGGATATCTTTCTGAATGTAGAAGCGGTGATATCACAGTAATGTAATAGCTGTGGAATGGCAAATGTTGTCTTTTCAGCAAAGCCTACTAACAGATCCTTAAGACTCCTATCTCAGGACTTGTATTGACAAACTGGTGCCCTGCTGTATCCTAAAACTGCTTTTCTCCGTTATCTAGCTGAGCTCCTACTATGTAAGCTATAACTCAGAAAAGAGATCATGCAAGAGTTCCAGAAGGCAACCGGGAGAAGTTTTTAGGGATAAAGCTGTGTTGCATGTGCAGGGGTGGGACAGAGTGACAAAGGAGTACAACGTTGGTACTAGGTGAACAGCCATGCCATCAGCTACAGAGAATTCATGAAGTGGATTCAGAAAAATCCTAGTTCCCACTTAGATGAATGGCAGAATCCTCCTTGACTTCAAGTGGGTCAAGTTTTCAGCTGCAGACCCTCAAGTTCACAAACAAGATGGTCAACATGGCTTTTGTGTATGAGTAATCTTGTGATCCCTTTCTGTTTATTTTCATTCCACTTGATGTAAAATTTTTTTCCAAAAAATATGGAAAAAAAAGGTAACGCTTGGATTTATCCTGGGGTGTCTTCCAACATGTCTTCTTTAACTTGACAGTTTTTATATTGGCAGAGCAAGCATTACCCAGAATGGTGGAGAGGTACACAGTGTATAGAACCTGAGCTGAGTGTTGGAGTCTCTTGCAGTAACTAGCTAAGTATTTGTTGCAGGTTTCATGAGGAAATTGATTTGGCATATTTAACATTGTTTCTTTCTTTTATAGGTAATGGACTATTCCCATTGCTCTGTTATAAAATAATGCGTGTATATATATATCTATCTCACAGATTTACAACTCTGCTGTTTCGCTAGGGATATACTTAATGTGGCATAAGTCTCTGGATATGACAATTAAATTCACATGACCCACAGACTACCTCACAACCCAAAATTGCCCTTTACATATTACAAGAGAATAGTGATTACTCTCTAATCACTTATTAAATCTGCTTTTCCAATGAAATTTTGTCTATCTAGGGCCTAAAAAACGGAAGGAAAAATCTGGTGTTTGTAGGAAAAAACAGTAATGTCACCGTGCCCACTTTCTGTACTTCTGCTAAGTGTGCTCTGAAGGCCAGTATCACAGTTCTTCCCATTCACAAGCTTATTGAAAGAAGAAAATCTTTTGTTCAGAAGGATCTTATATGCAAAAAGTGTCTAAGCAACTCTGGAAATGGATCTTTGATCTGATGAGTAATATTGCACTGAACTAGCAATTAATTACCATGTCTGTTATGTGCACTGGTATCTTGTGCCAGATAAATGTGAGCCTTGGTCCCAATGATGACAGAACTGGTACTAGGGCATAGATGAGCAAATATATAATCTGTAATAGAGGCAATCTAAGCTCTGCATCTGCCATCGCCTTGTGGTTTTGGAGAGCTCAACCACTGGAGAAATTCAAAGTCTTGGTCACTGATTTGTTACAACATTTTCTATCATTGCCATAAACTGGAGGTGCCGGAGCACTGTACTTTCTGCATTATACTTGAGATGCCCAGAGACTCTAAAACGAGAGACTGAGGCTTGGCTGAGTCAACTCAGCATTTCATTTTCCTGAGGCAGATAAATACATTTTCATTTAATTTACTGTGGGAAAGTCTTTAAAAGAGAGGTCCCATGGCTCTTTTGGCGGTAGTGGATTTCTGCACCTGGGTTTTTGGCCAAGGTTACTACGTACTAGCTGTCCCCTTAACTGTCATTCTTCATCCCAGATGTGACGGAATTTCAGTGATGAGTGAACTGATTTTTCTGCTTTGACTTAGGATATCTTTGGAAACAATGCCTAAAATAAATGTAAGATATCATTAAACACAGTGCAGAACTTTATATATGGGGAAGCGGTAGACAACCAGTCTGCTTCAACCTAACTTCAGAAGGAAGTCTGTTAAGTCATATTTTGTTTCTTCCTTTGTAAATGGAACTGTTTTTCAAATTAATATTTTTCTAAGGCAGAGTGAACTGTCCCTGCCCCCACAGGTCTTAAAATTAGCAGGAAGATCTCTTCATCTCTTAGCATGCACATACAGTTGCTCTGTTGTCCTCCTTATCTCAGGACTAACTCTGATTGTCCTCAGCTTCCCAGAAAATGCAAGTAATGACTACATGGAGGGCATCACCCATGCTTCAAAGACCAGACTGGCACCTGCTAAAAAGATCTGTTAGGCAAAGCATTAAATCCCACACCAAACTCCTGACTTTGATCTCAGCTTTTACCCGCAGCTCAGATCAGTGTGTTTATGTGTGTGTGCAGGCCTCCATGGCTTTCTCAAACAGCAATGGGCAAGATGCTTTAGTATGAAAAAGGCAAAAAAATGCCAGTTCTCACTGAGTGAAACTACTGTCTTCTGTGAGCTTGTTTGGGGATGAGCCAAAGCTGTCACTGCTGAATATGATTTTTGACCCTTCTCAAAGCTACAGGGGAGAAGTGGCCTGGTGAATAAGCCCAGCACTCGGAAGAGCTCCTGGCCCTTCTGGGAGCCACCTGTGTTACGCTGGGTAAATCCCCCATGGGGAATGCCTCAGCTGCTGCTCAAAAGGAAAGGATAGAAAAGCATTTCCTTCATCTGGAGGGGTGAGTAAAACCACACTAAGTGTGCTGCGCCTCTAGGCTCTGGTGCGGAGGCACAAAAGAAACTGTATATGGAAGTTTTAATGCTAATGTGACTAAGATTAACCTCAGATTGCACCCGCGATCTGTAGCTGAGATCAGCTACAGCTGCAACACCTGGGTCAGTTTCACTGGAGTTAGGGGATCAGTCTGCTTTGGCTTGGGCCTGTGCTTCGGTGTGGAAACTTTTTCACTAAACTGACTCAGGGTCTCCCAGGCCCACAGCACAAAGTTGAGGTGATGCTGGGGCCTCAACGTCATTCTGACTGCATTGTAGCTGACAGGTTGGTGCTGCAGGGCTGGACAATACCAGAAGATATCAGAGTAGTGCAAAGTCCGTAACCAAGTCACACTCATGGCATATCAGGAATTCAGAATAGACAATTTTTCAAAGCCATGCTAAAACATGTATTTCACAGTGGTTAAAGGGAAGGACAGTGAGCACACAACTCTTATCTTAACTCCACCAGTTTTCTTTTTCTTGAACTTGAATTCAACGTCTTTACCTCCACATGCCCGTGCTCTGCATATATTTATGGGGACCCATTCAACATGCACATTTTCCTTATCTGCCTGTGCTGAGCTTTTACTGGTGGGACAGTCTGGTTTTTCTCCTTACTCAATGAAGAAAAGAACCTTCTTTAGTGAAGAAGTATGTTGTTGTTTTTTTTTCCTCATAGCCACCTACCTACCCTTAACCTGTTTACTTCCCAGTATAAAATTATTTAAGGTTGCTACCTGATTAACAGACTGGTTTTGATCTGAAGCAATACAGAGTTGGGATATTGAAGACACAGCTCAGCCTGATCCCCTCAAAAGCAAGCTCCTGTTTTTGGGAGCCAGGGGGCTGGTAAAACATGGGTAAGTGTTAGCATGAGCTGGTACCACACTGTCAGGCTGGGGACAGAAAGGGAAAAAGGGCTAGAAGGGCCCATGCCTCACACACTTTGCAATCCAAACCCACTGTTTGGCAGTCCGTAAAATTATCCCCAGCCTTTTAAAGTGTCAGCATACAGATGGATCCCTTCTCCAAGCCATCAGAGCTCCTCGGGACAGGACGTCTCTGGCAACAGGAAATGCTCTATTCGTCCCCCGCACTGAGGCAGGAAGAAAGCAGGGCCAGGAGTCGTGCTGCAGGGCTGCAAGCCTGCAGTGGTGTCACCACGAAGCAGGTTGATCCCTGCCTGGCTCTTGTCTGATGGGGTGCAGCACCTGGCTGGGGCACCCCATCCGTGGTCATCCATGGCAGGCATCGACAGCAGGCGTTGGCAGCAGGGCTTGTGCCTCCTGTTGCACCCAAATGTGACATAGGTTTGTTTTGCAAGGATCAAGCAGGGATATTTCAGCATTGGCATCAGCTACCGACAGGATTTTGGTAAAGAGATTTTTCCCACCTGCACATTATAAAACCATAGCAAATGGAAACTGTAATCTCTCAACATTAAACAAATGAGGAAGCTGCATTCTGAAACTCATAAGTCACCACCAGCGTTTACCAAATAATAACAATTGCATTGCTGATGGCCCTGTCTCTCGCTGTGAGCACGCTGAATGACAGCAAGCAACGTGTGCTAGTGAGAGTACCTCATTTGCTCCAAGTACTGCAAGCATTCCTGTAAATCCACAGAGGCTCTTGGTAATCTTTTGCAGGTGGTCAGACTTTAAATATTAGAGAAAATTGAAGTAACATTAAAACAGGAAGATAAGCATTTCCTCTGTTTGTTTTCTATTCATTTACTAAAGAAATGTATCTTATTTGTGTCACCTATTAGCTGGTTTTGTGAAATCCTGATGGACTGATGAATTTTTTTTTTTAAGTTCCAATTTGCAACTTCACAAAACCGTATCTCTAGCTCAGAGAATAGACTGGAGAAGTAAGATAACTACTTTCCCAACAAGGCTTGATAGCTTCTAGAAACAATGATGGTAAGATTTAATCTGAATAAGTAGCAAGATTTTAAAATGTTGAATAGAGGTTATACAGATAAATACTATTTTTCCCAGCAGGCACACACAAAGGAAAAAGCTGCCTATTGATAATTACTAGAAGATTGCAATCCAGTTAACGTGGCTTGTGGACCTCCACCTGATTCACATACAAAAGAAGCACACAGGTGTTACATGTTCAGGAGGCCATATTCAAATCTCTTTTAAAGGGCTGTAACTTGGGTACGAAGAAATCTCTTCATCTCTGGCTTAGCTCTGCAGAAAACACTCTGCTTAACAAATCTACTGAGCCCAGGTGATCTGATACAAAAAAAATACATAGATGGAAAATGTGCATGGCAGTGACTGAATTTTTCCCTTCCAAGTGCTGAAAATACAACCCCCAAAAATATACTCCTCACCTTCTTGAAATAGGTCCATTGGAGAGAATCTTCAGGGTTTCTGTTTTAGTTTGCATTTCCTTGTAATCAGCAATCAGCTAACATGGCAAATGTCTTCTCTGATTATTAATGAGCATAGTCTTAGCCATGACCAAGACTGGGTTTGTGTGGGAAAGGAGAGGTTGAGGGTGGATTTTGTGCTACCACCGTGCTGTACTCTTAACCTTGATCATATGCACCTTATATATTCATCCCTTTAAAAATCTTTCACACAGTGATACACCCAACAGAACTCATTAGCCTAAGTTTATTGCAGGAGTTGGCTAGAAATACAGTTTCTGGGGTTACCAGCCTAGAACAGGGAAGCAGACAGGCTGGAAATTGATAGCATATTAAAAAAAAGAAAAAAAAAGTCAGGGTTAATTTTCTAGTGAAATATATACCTTGCAACGCACTTAAAATGGCAATTTCCCCCCCTTTAATTAATGATTTTGCATAAGAAGTATCTTTTTTTTCTTGCAGTCTGACTGTTAAAGAAAGAATAGAGATGTTTATTGCTTGCTTTACTGATTTTTCCAGAGATTTGAATGATATTCTGGAGCCTTGAGACAGATGATCTCCTCAGAGATTTACCTGGGTCTTTGCATGCTGATGCCAATCCAGTATATTAAATTGTTGATTTTTAACACAGGCTGGCAACCAACATATGAGAAGTCATTTCCTGAAAACCATCAAGCACTAGGGGCCTGTTAAGATCATTCTTGCTTCTTTCAGTTATCATGTATCATCATTTAGTGTTATATGGGATGCTCTGGGAAGGCAAACCCAGGGCCAAAGGTCAGGCCCTCACTGGTGAAGCAAAATTGTTACTGCCGCTTAGGTGTACGCAGGAAATCAATATGGTTGCTAAAGTGCCTTTGCTTAAGCAGGCCACTTAAGTAGCCTCCCCCCCACCAATGGCAAGTAACACTCAATTAACTAATCTACTAAGCCAGGAATACAACTCTCTGTCACTCTGATTAAGCTGTATATCTGACAGTGTGTGCTGCTAAAATCCATGTTTTGTGGCATTCCTGGTCACCTCAAATGGGGTAAGCACCAATCCGGAAACTCTTACTGTTGAATTGGGAAAGGAAGGTAGGAAGGCATGTTCCTTTGTGGTTACTAATTGCATCTTCAGGATTGGATTACACAAATTAGGCCTTTCTTCATCCTTTGATACTAGTCCTATCACTTGCTTGTTGACAAATACGGATAATAAGTTTTTACCTTACAGACATGAAGCTGGACCTTAGAGGATGTAAGTTTATTTTTGGTCATCCCCTAGGCAAGTGCTTTTATCATTCTGTGTCTTTCTTCTCTATCAAACGGAGATATTGCCTTTCTTCCAGTTTTAGTCTGCACTGCCTTCATGGAAATGTAAACCTCTGCGGTATGAGTTGGCTTCCACCAGCAAAAGAGGAGTCCATTTGAGGATACAGCTATGAGACATTGTTTGTCTGAAGAAGTCTTAAATGGAAAGATTGGAGAATGACCTTTCTAACTTTGCTGCTTGGTCTAGGATGGACACAAGTTCTGTTGCAAGGCAGGAACTGAAAAAAAAATAACACTGAAAAAGATATCTACCCACATTATTACCTAAAACGCAGATCAGAAAAGCTGGGAAGCCTGTTAATACCTCTGGAGGGTGCATCTGCTTATGGTGGTGCAGTGTGGGCGAAGGATGAGTGGGAAAGATAGTTTAATACTTTGAACATATATAAACAAACATATGCTGAATATATTTAATACATGAAGCTTCTTTTCAATAAATGTGGTGAAAATGTTGAGGTCAGGAAGGAGTAGTCACCTCATATTCTGATTAGCATATTAGAAGTGGTGAGGCAGCAAATGCAGATGGGAGCAATGAAACAAACAATGAGGCAGATCTGCTGTTCCTGTGGCTTTCAAACCTGGGTCCTCAGCTGAAAGGAGACTGTCCCATTCTGCAGAATGAAGGAGATTTGGACATTTGGCTTTGTCTCTCAGTCTGGTCTCTGACTATTGCAGTGTGAGCTTTATTGAGGCCAGTTTTTAAACGTGTTCTTAAAACACAGTTGTTTTTTTTTGGTGATATCTCATAATTAAAATTCAATGAACAAGCTGAGTGATAATAGGGGAGTTCTGGTCTGTTTTATGAGGCAATACTCTAGTTGCTGAGAGGATGAACTGGGAGACCTTCCTCTCTTACATGGGAATTGGGTAATTGCTGGGAAAACCAGAGGCGTGCTCCTCTTGTTAGTGTACTGTAAGCTTTTTGAAATAAAGTAGCTGGGCTCTCTCTCAATAGTGACTTTCATGGAAATGCCGGTTCCCAACGTCGTGACGTTTGGGCCACTGGAGTCACAGCCTGGGTCCAGTTCCAGCCTTCACATCTGGCCCATCTGGCTGCGTCTGCCCAAACCTCTGGATCCAAATGCTCAGGAGGCTGGAGGGATTAGGGATCCTTTGCAACTCAGATGCACTTCTAATTGGAAATGACATACCAAAAATATTTTTTAGGGAAGGAGATGGAAGCCTAAAAGCAAAATGAAATTAAAGGTCAATCTTCAACTTAGCAGGCTGATGCAGAACATGGATTTAATAATAAAAAAATCCATTCTGAGGAGGAAAGAAAAAAGATCAAAATTACTAGATGGGTAAAAGACAGAATTGCTTAATATTTAACAGCATCCTCTGACATATAAGGCAAGGGGGAAGCGTGAGTGAGTTCAATAACTTTAAAAAAATAAATAGAGCTAATAGTTGAGAAGCACTGGAAGAGAGACTGGCTGTGCTTAGACGCATCTGCTGTGAGGTAAAACAGCAGTGGAAAATAAAATATTATAGAGAATCAAATTTTGACAACATAGAGTGTTTTAAAAGAATAAAGAAAGAAACCTGCTCTACAGAATTTAATTTGAATCATTCTTGCTTCCTTATAGCATTTAAGCAAACCCAGTACAATTTCATATGCTCAGTTCGAGCTAATCAGAAGATGATTTATTAGGTTTTAAAATATTTCTCGTTTCTCTTGACATTTCAATAATACTGTTTTCCATACCTATACTGCTGTTAGTTTGGAGAGCTTTTAGATACCAAACATTTAGACAGGCTATAAGTAAATCTGAAGTCAACAGAACATCATTATTTACCTTTATTTTTCTTTAAGGACAATTCAATCTTCCTTTCACAGTTGATGCAGCAGCATTAATAAATTCTGAATTCTCTGCATTCAAGACAAAGCTATCATTGCTGCCCAATATTTTGGATATCTTGGTGAGGGGAAATTCCTAGCTCTTCTGCTAAGCCACAGGCTGTAGACTCATGTACATTTTTCTGAGGCCTGTTAAGCTTCCCTCCCTGTTCCCAGGCAGGGCAGATAGCCAGCGAGAAGTGATGAGTGCTTTTCATGGTAAGGAACAATGCATGAAGACTTTCCAAATTAATTTAACATTTGCCAGGAACGCTGTTGGCCACATCAATTTAAGATATGCTGGCAAGCAGGAAATTATACTGCATGACGATGATGTTTCTACCCCTTCCCCTCCCTGCTCTCAGCAACCAAGTCCCCAAGACCTCTATGGTGAGACAGAGGAAAAGAAATTTTGTCTTCTCACAAATTCTAATTGTAGTTTGCGGCTGGGGAGGGTCAAGGAGAGGCCAGCTGCACAAGCCTCTGTGGCAGGCCACAAGTCACCTCCTGGAAAGAGCTGACCCCAGTGTCACCCTCATGCCCGAGGTCTCATCTTGAGGATACTGACCACAGGGAAAGAGGTGGGAGCTGGGATGACCAAGAAATGTTGCTCCCTGATGTGGTTCTCTGTGGAGGGAGGCATTGGGTCTCATCCTCTGACCAAGCTGAACTCACTAAGAACTTCCCAGTTTAGGCAGTTTTACCCCCTTCCTCTTCCTGACATATCCTTCAGGCTTTGTTAGTTAAATATACATCTTACATTGTTGCACACTGTTATGATTTGCCACAGTTTGTGAGATTTCTGCTTCTGAACAAGGTGAACATCCACTGAGAAGCAGCCATGGAGGTGGCTGTCAGCTGTCAGACAGAGGCTGGTGTGCTGGTGGTTGCATCTAGAGCTGGAGGTGGCATGACTAAGCCCAAAAGTGAAATGGGAACTGAGGTCAGTGGGAGCTCTGCAAGACAAAAACAGGAGAGGCTCAAAGAAGAGGAGAGGCAGGGGCTGTGCACAGAATATCCAAAGTGTGAAAACTGCAGAAATGGAGTAGGAGATATCCTGAGATTTCTAGGGAAAGTTTTACAATGAATTTTGTCTCTGAACTGTACAGAAGCAATCCCACACTACAGCATTAGGGGTGACATAAAAACCTCAGCCAATTGCTTAAAATGCATTTAAGACATTTTGAGGAAATACGATGTAGAAATAATCAGGAAAATGGATAATAATCAGAAAATCGTTTACTGTTTATATGTAGTACATACCTTGCTGGTGTGCTTTGTCATGTAGAAAATACAGTCCTCTAGATACCTGTGCTATTCCTAATCATCCAGCCCCTGAAAATACCAACAAATATATTATCAGTCAGAAAAGACCCAATTTCCAGACCTTAGCCCTTAATCTTACTTCCTCTTTTCTTCTCACTATCCCTGCAATTCTTTTTCTGGTGATATTGCAACTGCAGAGCAGCTTTATCTAAACTTTATACTCTCTCAAAAGCTTTGCACTTAGCTCTTGGTATACTGTGGCCCATGGAAGTTTCTTAAATTGGCAGTGGGAATGTTTCAACGGTAAAGAGAGAAGACCTAAAAGCTTCAAATTTAATTCAAATGTGCAGTCCTGTGCAAGCATTTGCACATCTAGTTAATTTAACCTTCAGTGAAACCATATGACATAACTTTTGCTCTTACTGTGGTCACTTGCAATTGATAAGGTTAGTGAAAAAAATCTAGTAAAAATGGAAATGCTTCAGTGTCAAGAATTTCAGTCCCTCTGAGTGACTGTAGTTTAGGGCTCAGAGCTGCAATTGAGTTACTGCAGTTTAACAGGCTACCATGCATCAGCTAAGCTGCAGAAACACTCCGTGTGTGTCCTCTTCGCCTTTGACAAATGTAAGGTGATTTGACTTGGCTTAATCTATTTTCATTGCAGGCTAAATTGAATTACCTCATATTTATGATGGGCTATAAGGGCACTCAAAGAGAGTTATCTAGGTTCAACTGATCTCTGGTAACTTGCTTAGCCATGGTAGCTTGGCTGTGGGTGTAAACCCTGAGCCACCTTGTGCTCGTAGGAGAGAGCTGACGTGAACTTCAGTGGACACAGATTTATAACTCCCGATGAAGTAGTTTGGGATGTGGTCAGCCATTGACGGAATGGCTGGAATTGGCTTTTAAAGGAATAGAGCTGTTGGCAGGGCACCTTCTTAATGTGTTTTTGATCCTGGACCTTAGTTGTCTTCCCTGGCCATCAGAGCCTGTATTAGTTTGAACTGCAGAGGCTCAGAGGCTTGCCTGCCTTTCCTTTCTTCCTCAGGTTTTTCAGGCAGACATTTGGGATAGAGCTGGGCTGATAGCTTTAAATCCCTGTGGGTTTTCTGTGAGGCTGCTTTGGTAGAGTCAATTAGTTTTAAATTTGGTTGTTCTGCCATAACCTAAGTATTCTTAACTGAATTGTAAATTTAAATGTTAAGTGTTGCACTGAATGTTTAAATAATTCTAAAAGCACTTGGAGCATGGGATAAGTGCCGTAAAAATTTAAATAAATGAGTAAATTAGTTAACGGCATATGTGGTAATGCAAACTACTACATGTGTGCGAAGAGGCAGAGCTACGCTCGAAATGGTTGCCAGAGCTTAAATTTCCTTGTGACATGGGAAACCTTTTCATATTAGCAGGGTGCTTGATTTATTTATTATTTTTTTTTAGCATTTACCTACTGTATAACTGAAGAAGAAGATGAAGTTGGCAGTTTAGACTGTCAAACAGAGGTTTCAGCTCAGCAGTGAGGTTCGAAGAGATTAATCTGAACTCAGCTGTTTACGTTACTGATCTCATACCAGCTGGGTTTGTGGCATTAAGATGTCAATAGTACAACAGAATTTAACTAACAGTTTCATCACTGACATCATCTTTGAAGGTACAGATGATTGCCTCCTTATGTACTGGGACATATTTCTTTAGGACAGGACTCTGTATGTTTTCGTGTGGGAGGGAGAAGAAGGAGAGGGAAGAGGTGAGGGAGTTTTGAAGTAAAGCTAATTAGAAAATGTCCTAACACATAAGTGGCTTATTTAAGCAGGCTCTGGTAAAAAGGTGCTCATTTTCACAGGGCAAAAAAAGATTTATTTTTTCTTTTCCTCCAAGTCTTTCTCCATTCTTTTAGCTGGCACCAAAACAGAATAACCAAGGCAATAATAAACTACCCTACATGTAGCAGCATTATTATTTTTAATGGTTCAACCTTGAATGGAGTAGCGAAGCCTCTTGGAAGGGCAGGAGGAGTTGATAATGGAGTTTCTTCAAACCAACCACGTCCCCCCCAACTCGATACAATAATTATTAATCAAAGGTAGGTGGACTGCCTTTCGATGAGGATCTTTTGGTAATTCTCTTGGTCCAATGCAAGCACTGTGTGATATTCAGAGTGGGTAAAGATGTCATTGACCCGGAAGGCTGATCACCAGTTTTCTTCTAAAAGAACACGAAAAGAAAGGATGAGAATACTAAAAGAAGCAAAAGTACATCCAGTTTAAGGAGTTTAGCGAGTTAATCACTGTGGAGATGGTTTTATTAATAAAACAGAGTTTCAGTCTATTCTACACACAGAATCAGTCTCTTGTCAAACTGGCTTTGCTCCTGCCCCTTGGTGCTGAGGGGCATGGTGGGGA
>WBMW01000696.1:929574-1004601 GCA_013396635.1 Penelope pileata | reverse complement strand
TTTCCTTTTCCTTTTCCTTTTCCTTTTCCTTTTCCTTTTCCTTTTCCTTTTCCTTTTCCTTTTCCTTTTCCTTTTCCTTTTCCTTTTCCTTTTCTTTTCTTTTCTTTCCCCTCTTTTTGGAAGAATTGGGAGTGGGGAGAGAATTTTCAGGCTAGCTGAACTTATTGCTCAGAACAAAATTTGTTCTAGTCCTTGTGTTTGTTATTCTGGCAGCCTGCGATACATCAGTAATCTCTAATTCCCTTACTCCCTAGGAACTGTCATTATTTTATGTATTGACTAATACAGTTGTCTCAGGGTAAATTTCCCCTGAAATCGAAGTTTACTTCTTGCATTAGAAGTGAAGTCTACTCCCTTTCATAACTGACAGATTCCTTTTATAACTTTGCATTTATTGGAGGCAGTCAAACTAGAAATGTATGGGATTTTTGTTTGGGATGTTTGTATGGGATTATGTTGTTGTTTTTAATGAGGTATTTGCTGTACTTTAAACTGAGCAAATATGAAGGTCAAAAACCTGTTTCATGATTTCAAGATTTTTCTGGAATATGAGGCCTGAAGGTGTCAGTAAATAGAGAAGGCAGAGGCTTTGTAAACAGGAATGCCTTGAGAGCACTGATGCCAACAAAACCTTCTGCTTTGTTTCCAGTAAGATTTTATGTAGGCCCGACCTCTGAATGAACATTCATATTTTATATAAATTTAAAGACATTCTAACAAATACTTTACAATACAAAAAAAGTGAACGCATACATATATGTATTATTGGTGGAAAAAATTGAGATTATAATTTCACCTGGATAGAGGCAGCAAATGGAGACAAACATAAGATAGAAGTCAATCAAGAGTTTTATTTTTATTTATTAAGAATTTTCATTTTTATTAATTTATATGTCCCACTTTCTGTAGGTTCTGCTATTATACATGTTGAAATTTTACTTGAAGCAAGTCTGAAACTGAGTGACATCTTTGCTGCAAGTGAGCAGGTTGAAAATAGAAGACAAGATCCAATCAGACAGACTAATTAGGGTATGCAGTCAGGATAGAGTCTTGAATATTCACTGCACATTTTTTGGAAATACAGTACTGTGCAAATCCTTGCAGACTGATTGATACCATCTGCCAGCCAATCATCCTTAGTGATCACTGAGAAACAACTAAAACAATTAGAAATCTAACATTATAACAGTTTCAGGAACTGCTTAACTTAAAAAAAAAAAAAGGAATGAGCCCTTAAAAATGATATTTCATCAGCAACCATGTAATGTCTTGATTGGAAGGCTGAACTTCATAGCAGAATTTTGCATGATCATTTGCTTCAGTATTGCAAGAGGAAAATGCCTTCAGAGCTCAAATTTCAGAGGCTGAGCAGTAATGGGGAATGGTAGTGGACAGCCATGAGAACAAAAGAAAAATGCTCCCGGAATGAAATCTCTTCTGGGTGTTTTAGTCATTAAAAAATTCAAAGCAACATCAATTTCCTAGGCGCACTGCAAAATAAGAGGCTGCAGTCAGATGGCGGGCAGTCCGAGACTGTACTGGTACCTGTACCTCTTCGCTGCCTGGCATCTTCATTTCCAGCACCTGGGAAGGCAGAAGAGCGCCTGCTATTTCTGAATTCAAATGCTGGTATCAACAACGTGAGATGACAGGGCAACCAGTTAAACTGATGGCACCTTATTTCTTGTTATGTCAGTGATGTATCATCTGGCTACCTTCAACCTTTTTTGACACCATTATGTAGGCCAAGCACATAAGGAAGAGTTATCTCTTAGACTTTCATTCATTTCCAAACAGTCCAGTTTTGACTGTGATCACCCTTTCCACATACATTTGAACACGTGACATTTTTGTTCTTGTGGATGTGCATGGAAACTGCTGGGCCTGCAAGCTGGAGTGATTGGAAAGATGGCTTGGTTTTTTTCAGTTACAACTGCTTGAAATTTGGGGGGACAGATGGCTTTAAGTGAGTTTTTCCCTTCTGATTGAGGGAGTGAATATAATATCAGAAAATGTAGGTAAGTAACCATCTGAAAAATAGCAACAAATCCCAAATATTGAGTACAGACACGCCATGCAAGGGGTAACTTGTAGTCACCCTACTCGTTCAGTGCTTGTTATCTGCTGTCATACTCTCCATGAACAAAAGCTGGGTTTGATTCATCCATTTTGTTAACTTTCTTTGCTGCCATTCCACAATATTTGGTGGAAAGTGAATGAAGCTTCTGGCTACTATTGACTCGCTGCTATGCTTCCAGCTCCTTAATATCAGTTTTTGCATTGTTCACTCTTGCTTTTTGAATCTTCTTCTCTCACATTCTATTCTTCTCTCCACCTCTTCTTATATTCCATGTTCCTTCCGACCTCTTAAGTTTAGATTTTTGTTTTATACCTTTCATTTCACTTATAGTTTTGACCTTCTTGTTGATTTCTTGGTATTTTATCTTCATTCCTGGATTATAACCTGTAACATCTATGGTTCTCTAACCTGACTTTTCAGTGTTACTTTTGAAGTGGGTAAGCAATAGGCCAACTGAGCAGCTTATTCTCTATAATGAATATACTTCATGGTATACTTGATAGAAAGTCCTTGATAGGACTCTTTTACAGTAAGAATAGCTCTGTAGTAGCTGAAACACTGTGTTCTGTGCAGAATAAACACTTTGGTTCACTGCCAAGTTTCTGTTTGATTATAAAGAAATTGGAAAGGGATATCCATCCAGGTCTAATAAGGCAATTGTTCATTTCTTTAGGGAAAAAGATGAGGGAAAAAAGAAGTTATTAGAATAGCCGATACATTTTACATTCTATGTATTTATTTGCGTATCTGCAAGACTTGTGGGTAAAATAGACACCTGCTAAACGTATAGTGTGACTGACGGTAAAAATGGATTCTTTTCACGGGTTTGTTCTTTACAACGAAGCAGGCTTAAGAATTTTGCCATTTACGTAGCACAGCATAAATTGTTTCACAGTAAATCTGCTTAGCAACTTTATTTGTGGAAGAATGATGTGCATTTTCTATGACATCTAAGACTTTGGGTCTTTATTTTGACAAAATTGTGGTTTTACTCCCTTCTCCCTCAATTATTTATAGTTAAGATTCATTTAGCAGTTTATCTAAAAGGTAAGTTTCAATAGGATTGCATTGTAGTATAGAATTTTGTCTTTAAAGCATTAATGTGTGGTATTTCTATGCAACGCTTTTTGTTTATTCTTTTCCTTTGGGCTTTCAGATGCAAAGTAAAACGAGATTTGGCCTTTTTAAAGTATTTAATTGTTGGGATGGTGAATCTGTAATGAAAAATCAGGACACTTTTATTATTTTGGCTCCAGATGCTGTTTTCTCCCCAGTTAAGACATGCAATCATGGTTCCAGGTCCCCTGTCCATTGGTGTATAATTCTTTGTTTATTAATTGTATTATTGCAAGATTCAGAGCTCATATATAGGGTCTAGCTGGGCTAAGTGTGGAGGATACAATGAAAAGACATTATTTCCCAATCTTTCTTGCCTCTGACCTGGGGAAACTATTTGCCCTTTCTTCCTATACTTACTTCTTAGTTACTGCTGAACAAGGAGATGATGTCAAAATGCTACCTTGTGCAAACCTGATGTGGAAGAACAAACTAGCCCTAGCAGCAGCTGTTCCAGAACCCTAAGGCTCCCCTCCTGCCTGTCTCCTCATGGGCAACTGGCTGAGGCATATATGCACATTTCTGTGAATAGCAGCCCGTGTTCTCCCCTGTTTGATGTAGCCCAGACTTGTCTTCTTTCCAGTTGGATGCTTATTTGTCTTTTCTTTCTATCTCCGTGCTTTTTGGCAAGTTTCTCTTTGTATTTGGGGCAGGTCACCGAAGAAGCTAACAGTGGGGGTGTGCTGGCTATGAGCTCATGTTCTTCAGTGTTCTGTTGAACTCGGCTGGTTTATTTGCTCTTTTGATATGAGTTTGCCTTTTCCAACGCCTTCTGAAGGTCTCTACTGGGTTGCCAGCTCCTTACTGGTACTTTGTGCGCTCGCCCCCAGGGATGCCTTATCTTCAGGAGCACTGAAGGAATTGAGTTCTGTCTAAGAAATTATTCATGAAGATTTTCCAAGTTGCTCAGAGCTTCAGGTGGAGGTCGTAGTAGAAACACTGTGCTGAGAAAATCCTCTGACCACTCTGGCATGGACCAAAAGGAATTCTTTCCTACCTTCTTTCTACCTTCTTTCTTCTATTCAAGCCTCATTGCTTTCTTTTTTTAAAAAATCTGAGTTTTTATTTATTAAAAAAAAATTACTGAAATAGACCCGAGTCTCATCCACAGAGCCTTTTCTAAAAAAACAAGGGATTATGTCAGAGACTTTTTTTCTTGATAGAGTGAATTAGTCACTGCTAAGCTAAATGCTACATTACTGTACATGTCCAAATGGTAAATTTAAAAGCCAAACTGATCCTTCTCACCTGCAGCCAGCTGTAGGACTGCTTGGTTTAGGCAGGTGTGACTGCTTGCAACTGAAGGCCATGATATCTTGCTGCACTTTCTAGCTAGTTTATATTGTGCAACTTCTTTGCTGCAGTGTGAAATTTAGTAAGGAACAAAAAATTTCACTCTGCTGTCTTTGGGTAAAGCCACTGCTACTGATGGATATGTAAGGATGGATCCTGCATGGAGAATTCTCATTTCTGACTTACATGGTTCAGGTAAATGGTTTATCCAATATCACAGCTTAGGGTACTCAAGGGAAAGCTCAAGATTTCTGTACTAGATCAACAATGTTTAATATTCTAGTCTTTGTGGTCTTAGTAATGTGGTGTGCAAGTGTGCAGGGCAAGGAAGAATATGCACTTTCCATTCTACAGACGATAAATGTTTTAAGGGCAAAAGTATCTTTAAGAGACCCCTTAACTGCCGGGAGCATTGGAAGATTTGTTGCTCTACAAATAAGGTGTTGATCTAAATTTCAGAAGGATTCAGTGTAAGTTACAGCTGTAGCCCTTAATTTCTTTGTTTATTTAGGCATGTCACTTTAACCAAAGCGTTAACCACCTCAAAGACTACTTTCTCTATGACAGCCTTGAATAGCTTGGAGCTGCTCTCTTTATAACAATTAACGTTTGCTCCCCTTGTAGCAAGCAGTTCATAGGAAAGACAAACATCTTTCCTTTTCTCCTAACTTACTGGCTTATACAAAGCCCTGACTGGGAATACAGTGCTACAGGAACAGGAAGGCATGCACAATGTTAGTGACAAATTTTATGCAGTGAGAGAAGACAGTTTGCATAGAATATGAATAAGACCATACATGCCATATTGGTAAGACTCTGCTGCAGGAGATAATTTTGTGGTATAAGCATCACATTTTAAGTATTTACTGTCCTTGTGGACACAAGTTAAAATTTAGGCAGAATTTGCTCAGACGCCTGCTCCTGAGGTGCAATAAATGGCACATATGTTCTTTTAAATGTGAAGCATTTTTGGAAATGGCATGATTCTTGTGTTGAAAAGAGAAAATGCACAGTGGACTGCCCAAGACACAAACTTTGTGTCAGGCTTTTCCCCTCCTCTGCTTCTCCTGTCAAGTAGAGTTGTCCCTGCCACATACCTGCACATCACCTACATGCATCAGCTTGTAAGCAGCTCCTCAGTTTTCTGGGCACAGAGTGAAGAGTGATTTGATGTGAAAACCACTAGTTAGGTACAGAAATTTGGAAGCATTTCTTGTGTGAAGAACAGTTAGGAAGTAGAGAAAAAAAAGATAGAACCCCTGTCCTATACTCTGGCATCTATTTATTTTGCTCAAAATTCAAAATGAGGAATGGGGAAAAAACCCTTCCAATTCATCTTAATAAGATGACCATAAATTGGCAAGTCTCTATTTGTATTACTCTGTCTACTCCAGCATCCTCAGATAGAAGTCAAATTGTTGGCACAGACACATCCACTTTTCTTGGTCTTGTTCCACTCTGCTTCCAGTATTAGCTTGAGGACTCTATACAGGATTAATCTAACAGGAGAAAAAAAAGCATTAAGCAAAGCAATAAAGATAATTAATCTGAGTTTGAAAGAGATGCTTTCCCCTTCATCTGCCATTCCTTTGCTACAAACGTGCGAACATTTTTCCCTACAGTGGGAGGCTGAGAGGTGTTGTTTGCTTTACTGGAATATGGCTTTCCCCCACACACATCATCTCCACTCTATTTGCCCCAGTCTTAAGGGCTGTCATCAAGGACTGCCTTATATGTTACTGGAGTTCACTGTTGTTTCAGGCTAATCTCGGATATCAGCTAAAGCCATCAAATCAACCATGTGCAGCTGTGCAGTAAGTCTGGGAGGATTCCACTCCATACTAAGTTCTTCAGCCTTTTTAATTTTTATCTTTCGGTCTTGTTTTGTTCATGACATATTTATGAGCAGCAGGGTTGAGATGAAAAGTCTTTATGTACACACACATGCAAAAATCAGCGCTATACTTCTTTTTTTCTCTTTTAATGATATTTCATTCCAACAAGCTCTTTCTATCTAGCCAGGGCTCTGCTTAATTAGATATTTAAATGATTGGAGCAATGCTGTTTCTTTAACTTCTAACTGCGACAAACACACACGAAACATACTGTTGGCGGCATTTAATCAACAGCAGTCAATTTATCA
Source organism: Penelope pileata (assembly GCA_013396635.1). NCBI lineage: Eukaryota > Metazoa > Chordata > Aves > Galliformes > Cracidae > Penelope > Penelope pileata. The sequence goes on along the minus strand of WBMW01000696.1, from coordinate 997,969 downwards.
TTTTCACAGTTTTAGTGAGTGGTTATGAATCACTAAAATCACAGGTATTGTAGATGCAGCGTTGTGGCACTATCATTAACAAATATACAGTGCACAGAGGGATGACTTGGTAATTGAGTGGGACTAATAAGAATACATCATTTAGCTGTGTGTGACAAACTGTGCCTCAAAACACAAGCATGGAAAATTCACGTTTTGCTTAATAAATAAATTACACAGCCAATGTATTATACATAATTTGTGTCCTCATGGATTTGAATGATATATAATGCATGGTCCAAGTCATTTATTTATTAAGACTAACTATATATATTGTAGGTGGGGAATTTTAAACTCTAGAGTAAGACCTGCATAGGTAACTGTTACAACTACTGAGTTTGATTGGGCAGCAAATGAGGCTATGCAATTGGGGAGCAGCAAACACAGGCAAGTGTTTCTACCGTTACAAGTTCCAGCGTGTTTATAAACTTCACTTTCCTCCATTAATTTGAGGGAAAGGAGAAGTGAGGTTGAAGTTTTACTGGAGAGGGTGGTTGTGTGCTGTTTATTCAGCGAAGGAAAACGGTATTTCCTCAATAAAAAGAAAATACTGATTGAAGCAAGGAACTGCTGCGTTGGGGTAATAACCAACAATTCTCTGTAACGTTTTGGAAAGAAGTGATTTTACACTTGTGAACTTCTAGGCCTGTTGGCTGATACAAGAAAGATATCAGATAAAATAACTTGCTTCTCTTGAGCATCCTGGAGAAATAACGAAGGAATATTTGACCTACAGATACTTTCAAAATAATTTTCAGTAGGTGCCCTCATGTTTTTCAGCTACTATGCTCTGCAGCTGACCTGTGGGATTTTATTTCAAGACATTCGGATTTCTCCGAATTTTTTGTGTGTCTGTCAACTCTGATCTCATTTCAGGACTTTTCTTCTTCTACTTAGCTGACTGAAGTGTAATAGCTCAATACCTTTATCCAATTTAAATATGTTTTAAAAATTAATGTTTTAAATTTAAAGCATGTTTTTATTTTTAAATATCATTGCTAATAAGCATTAAATAAATAGCTCTTACTAACTTGCCCTGAAAAGCACTGAACAGTCATTATTTCAGGTTCACATTTGAATGTATTTGTACAGTCAACAATTTCTACTATAAATTTCCTCTCAATCATTACCTATAGAATGCATAAATCTGCACGCAAACAGGTTTTTACATGGAGATTAAAATGCTCCTTTTTCTGATATTGGTGGAAAAGCTTGCCATGTTAAAAAGGACACGCTGTATAAAACCACTGAGAGTAACCTGGGTTAATCTGTGAGAGGGGAAAAGCACAAACTTTGGGAATACAATCAAGATTGATTTCACAGTAGTTAAAAAAAAAAAACAACCCCCCCACACAAAAATCAACAAAATATCTTTCTTCTCTTACCCTCACACAAAATCAGTGATTTTGTTGCTTTTTTGTATGTTTGTAATCAATTTGAAACTTTGCCATGTCTTGAAGCTGCAGAAGCTTTATCAAGATCAAAATTTCCTTGGCACTGCAGAGGTGTGCAGGATTCCTGTCCTTTTGTGAAATGAACAAACAAACAAACAGCTTTAGCTCTTTCTTTACATCCAGTTTTGACATAAACTTAAGCTTCTCCAGAGGAAATCAGTGAATTTGCTTGTGTGTCAATGTTTGAATTATGCCTAGTAGGCAACTTTCTGCAGAGTGTGTAACATTTCTTGGATGGTTCTTGGTCAGCTGTTACTGAGAGACAAAGCTGATTGCATAATGCTTCATATAATGAAGCCTATTAGTTGTCAGATCTCCATTACTCCTTTCATTCTTTAATATTATGCTTGGAAGATGTTCAGTGCAGGTAGTTTCTCCTTTTTTAAAAATTTCTTTTTCGTCAGTAAACTGTGATTATTTTAGCTAAAGCTTTTCACAGCTGAGGGGATCACAGAAGCATGATAACATCCTGCTGTCTGGTTGCTCAAAGAGTACCACACAAGGGGAAATACCTTAATATCTATCAGAATTTCAGCTTCACATCAAAAATGAAACCAATGAGAAGCTTAAACATATTGATCTATCGTCAAGTATGACTAAATGGATAACATGAATTTCCTATCTTCTCAGAAAATAAGAGCACAAGGCCTTTGGGAATTTCACACCTTGGTTGTGTATTGTATAAGCCTACAGGTGTCATTGATTTGTTTTCTTGAAGAGGGTTCTACCTTATTTTAAAGCAGGCTTTTCATCTTTCCTATCTGTGTGGTCAAAGTGATCTTACAGTTTGTTGTGTAGATGATTTAATTTAAATTCACATTGAAGCATGACTATATTTGTCAATAATTCAGCCAAGTATTTAGCTACTAACTCTTCCCTGATTTGTCACTACTTTTGCATTTTTTCTTTTAGCCCTACTGCAATTTCTCCTTCATTCTTTCTCTGCTAGAAAGCCACCAAAGCTGAAAGAAGAAATTCCAAAGAAATGCTACCTAAGAACAATCATCTTACAATATTTCACTTCAGATGGAAGAGTGTACAATTCCAAAGTGTACAATTTTCATAGTTCCGAAACATATCAGTGGGAACACGCTGATCCCTTATTGTAACTGACCTGGTGGGGCTGGATAGTGGGTCATGAAAACCCTGCATGCCTGGGCACTGAATATGGTCCGTGGACAAATAACTCTAGTGATCCCAATTGTCTGTGAAGGTGCTGAGTGACAATGTAGCATGGCAGTAAACTTACTTCATCTTCTTTCCCGGTAATTTTTGGACAGCTTTCAGCAGTGGGGTAGGCTGCATCTGTCTGCTCCCTCCCAACTCTGCACAAAGAAAATAGTGAGTCTCAGGGTAAGACATGGAATTAATTGCAATGCATCGTCCCCTCTTTTAATGCTTGTAACAAGCCAATGAGCACTGTAAGGACCCTTGGTATAATAATGTGTAAAAAAAAAAAATACTGATTAAAGCTGGTGGGTAATAAAACGTCCTTGGTATAATTTGAGTCATTTCTCTTTGTGGTTCTATTATTAACCCTACAAGAGCCAGTGCCTGCCTTTCAGTACACTGCTTGTTAGTCTAGCCTTTCTGATCCCCCAGAATTAAACCTGTGCTAACAGGCCTGCAAGATAAAAATGCAGGCACAGGGATGGTTAGGCCCCTGCGGTCACTGAGATAAATTAAATAATTTAAATTGACCTAGGGGCCTGTGTGTAGAATAATCCTCCACTTAGATGACCCAGTGATTCTTAACTCATTTCTAAGTCTGTATCCAGTCAATGTGAAAGTGTTAATGTTCCTGTATCACAGTACACTGATTACACTTATCTTTTTCATGCCCAATAACCAGAGACAATGATTATATTATTCATAAGATATTTTTACCTGAAGTAATAAAGCATGTAGCTTTAGTTATTATTTCCTAATCTTTTTTTTTTTTTAACTGTACCTTCCTTTTTTCCCAGCTTCAGGGATAACCCTACAATTTATATTAAAAAACATTCTTCCCTGCACACCTTTTTTTTTTTTTTTTATCTCTCTATGCTAAGCTGGTATAATTGTATCAGCAATGGTATGTTTATGCAAATATTCTTGTACCTTTTGGGGAAAACTACCCCTGCAGGGCTGGCTGAAACATCTTTTCTTTTTAAATTGAAAAATAAAATTGGAGAGGGTTAATGCAGGAGAAAGAGCTTATATCAGCACGTCTTCCCTTACCTTAATCAGGTAATACACAAGACAAAAATAGTCTGACATGTCCACAAACAGTTACTGCGCTGCCCCACCATATGTTGCCCTAGTGTTCCAGATGGACTGAGAATCTGTGAAAGTCATGTTTCATGAGCATTCCCTTCAGGCTCCCGGGAACCTCCAGGACACAGCTGGAGATGTGTATGCATATACCAGTGCTGCGGTGTGGGGGTGTGCATGTGTATGTGTGTGTGTGAGACAGAAAGAGCATAGACACTTGGTAAGCAACCAGACTGGTTCTAAATAACTCTTGATACAACTAAAGGAGAGGGAAGGGGGGATAAATCTTGTGTTTGACTTCATGTGGCAAACCAAGAAAATTTCCAAATGGAATTTCTAGAATTGATTTGCCCTCAGATTCTTGAATCTGGGAGACTCTATTCTTTGTTTCATTTGTTGATATGACTCCACATAGGATGCCTCAGAAAGATGAAACAAATGTACACTCAAGTGATGCATGGGTCTAAGCACTACCCCAAATAATCAGACAGGAAAATAATTGTTTTTCTGCATCATTACTCTTTCGTGCTACTTGTAGCAAAAGTATTTCTGGCCCAAAAACTGAAGGCAAACAGAAAGCTCCAAATCTTTCTACAAGATCATCAGCAAAACTGGGGGTTACATTTAAATAACAACATCCTAAGATTTCTCTCTCCTGGGACTTTCAGTTGTGTTCTAACATGCCAATTAGAAGATTTTTCTCTGGCCACAGATATTTGAATATTAGATGTATTTGATGTGGTTGCTAAGAGTTGTTTGTTCTGCTAAAATCTGTGCATGACTGAGTTAGTGTTTGCTAAAAGATGGCTAGAAATCTGACCACTAATCTGTGTGTCCCTGGGAGTATGTGGCAAAGAGCATGTGCCAACCCTTTGTGTGTCCCTGCTTTAGGTCTTATAGCTGCCCCCACTGCTCACCTGTAGTTTGTCCAAGGATGCCTTCTCTTTACCCAGCAGGACTTTTTCCTTTTGCTGGTTTTCCTCACCTTTCCCATGTGTAAACACTTGAACTCTATTTTTATCTTTCAGCAGGAGGACAGCAAGTCAGAGGAAGGTGTGCTACTCCATTTGCGTTCCTGTCCCAGCTCTGCAGCAAGGCAAGGCAAGTGAAACCCATATTATCCTATATCTCCCTGCACGTAGACAGGAATGCTCAGTTGCTGCTGTACATAACAGTGTTTTTTAATATAGGTCTGAAGTTATAGGCAGACAGTTGTGTGCAGGAGATGACAGGCATGGTGGAATGATGCCCAACTCTTTTACTGTAGTTAAACTTAAGGTTATTTCCTATGATGTGCTCTTGTGCCATGTAAATTTTGGGAAAATAGTGAAACCCATTGATGGCCATGACATTAAATTAAGCTTGAGATAACTGAAATTTCATGGCCAAAAATGAGCCTTTTGTTGAAGAATTCCCAGCCAACTATATTCTTAACCAGTACCATAATACAGAAAAAAATGCAGTTGTTGAGTGACTTGGTGCCAGCCCTTACCATTCTATGTATAGTCTGGTCCTTTCAAATGACAGTGTTTTTACAGCTGATGTTAACCCAAAGGCAAAATACAACATAATTTCTCTGTATTATGTAGATAATCAGTGATGTTTGCAAGGCTACATTCAACATGGGTGGCATAATTGACCATTGCAAGTTTCTGGAAGAAAACTGTGAAACCCAGTCCTGGAAGTCTTCCTAAAGAAATCTGTTGCCTCTCTGAAATAAAAAATATAATAGGTCTATTAAAACACATCTCTTGTAAAAGCCACCTGCAGTTTCTGTCATGCAGAGGTGCTCACAAAGCTCTTTTTCATGAATGGAAGATGACTCTGACCTTTGTAGGTAAAAATGCTTCTGTGCACAGACCATTTATATGTTTTTACTTGGCAGTGAGCCCACACATCCAAATTTGCACTGGAAGTAACTGTGTTTTACTTGAGTTTTGGGTGGTAGTGACAGAGCCCTGTGTGTCCTGCAGAGGACAGTGCTGATGATGGTGGCAGCCACTGGATGGTTTCTCACCCTCCTCAATGGAAGCAGCCCAAAGAGAAAAGAAAAAAAACGTCCCCAAAAAGCTCTCCTCCAGATCTGGGAGGGGGAGAACGGAAAAGTTCTGTGGAGGAGATAGAGGCTGATGAGAGAGCACTGCATGTTGGTATTTGGTTTGGCTACTGTGGCCCTGAAGCACCACCAGCCCTGCCTGTCCCTGCCCACCCCTGGGGCTCCTCACAGCACAGGTCCTCATGTCAGTCTCTGCCCTCAGCTCCTGCCCGACTGCAGCTCCCCACAGCCCTGTCCTGCCTGGCTCAGCCATGGGCTGTACTCAGACATGTCCACTCACAGGCCATGGCCCATCCCTGTCCCCAGGGAGGATCCCGGTGCCTGAGGCTTCAGCTGCCCCAGAGCCCCCCCTGCCCTGCTCCTGGCTGGAGCAAGGACGGGGCCTGGTTGCCAGGCCGTTCCTTGTTGGACTCCGTGGGGACCCTCCCACTGCTTTGAGTCCCCGTGGTGCCCTGACACCAGTGGACCAACCCTGCTTTAATTCGTCTTTAATTCTGTGCAAAATCAACACACACTCTCACACAGATATTATCAGCTGACATAGAAGCTGGAAGTAATATCGTGTCCATTTGTTTCTGTAACTTGATCATATAAACAGGGATATTATTTTAAAAATAAAGAAATGAATAAAAATCCCTTAAAAAACTCAATTCCATTTTCCATTCATTCTCACCAGAGAGGAAAAGGCCTCGGCCTCATCCACAGCAAGCTTCACCCCCCTGTAAGGCACTGTAGCCTTTGCCTTCCTCCCCTTCTTCCAGGGGTATAAATTAATATCTCATCATTGACCATAATATGCCCTGTAACTGTGTTTATTATTACTGCATATTTTAGACAGGTGGTAAGTATTGGCACTTTTTATTATGCTGATAAACAATGTTAGACTGCCAGGTAAAATGTGTTGTCAGGAGTGATTTCTCACCTCCCCGCTGCCGCCTGTGGATTTCTCCCTGGGCTCCCATAGTCAAAACCAGGCGTGCAGAGACCTCTTGCCAGGCTCCTCCTGCACCTCCCTCCTCGCAACGGCAGGAAGGGGGGGACAAAGGGGCCTCCCTCACCCTTTTTGCATGGATGCTTTTGACGAAGGTAAAGCAACAGCAATGTGTAATGAGTAGAGTGGTGAGCATAAATACACTTGTCTTTCCTGCCTTCAGCCCTCGTTATCCCCATGGACTCCGCTTCTCTGTAGCATCCTTTTCATATATTCCGCGACTAAGAAAGGCTTTTAGCTTTGTTAAGAGCTAGAAAACAGCAATTCCTAATTGTGTTAAGGGGAAAGGTGTTATTGTTACGTAATCCCATTTCCCCCTCTAAATGCAAAAGCGTTTTAATAAATGGTGATGCAGCTTTTTCTGAGCCTGCACCTTTAGCAGGTCTACAGTGGAAGCCTGGGGTTGGGCAGCCAGGATACATGAGTGTATTTGGCTGTTTAGAGTAAATCCTTAGGCACACACACCGCTCCTTACATAATGCAACTTGACATGTATTAAGTTCACACATAGTACTTACACATAAGTGGTATTGCCTCATGTGTATCAAATCCTTTCTCAAGTGTCTTCCAATCCTTCTTCTTGCAGTATTGCCTATATTTATCAGCTTTGCTCCTCGAACACCTTGTAGAATGCCACAGAAGGTGTGTGGGACTGGGCAGCATGTCTGCAGTGAGTGCTTAAAGGGAGGTTCCTGAGCATCAGGCAATAGGGAGCAAATTGGCCTTCATGGTGCTGGTGGCAGTAATAATATATTGTTTCCAGTACATAAATTAGCTTGGCTATGTTTTCAAAGCACACATCATATGTACAAGTGTACAGTGTCTTCTCTGGCAAGAAAAACAGCCATTTTTCCTCTGCAAACCACACATCCAATCAAGAGATGAATGTAAATAATTTTATGCAACTTATTTATAGGCCCAGTTTTATCACACTTGCAATCCCTAGGCACTAAGTGAAAAACTGTTATTAAAGGAATTTTGGTTTATGACTTTACAGAAGACCTCAGAAGTTAGTAAATGCCAAACTTGTGTTGTTTGTGCATCTTCTTTCATTTGACTACTTTGTGCATATACAGTCATTCATTACTGAAGCATGACTTTATTTTTCCTTCTTTAAGAGGTTGAATATGAGTTCTCTAATGAAGAAGTCTAGGACATAGTGAATGTCTTGAAAGATCACAGGAAGGAAGTGCTGATAGGTGATAACTGACCTTTGTTTGGACTTGTCTTAACAAGACTGATTTTGGTTTTCATGGAGTAGAGGTGTGTCACCGGTGTTTTCTTTCCTCTGGAGGGGCAAAGAAAACTTTTCTTAATGTCCATTAGGAAATGGTCAAGCAACTTGGAATTAACAAATGTTGTGGATGGATCTAATGTTCATTTTATTCACTTCAAGTGTTTGTATTACATTTCAGATTTGTAATCAGATTTGTACCAACTACAGTTACTGTTCAGGTGGGTAAAGGAGGATAAGCAGAAAAGACAGTAGGACTTAGAAAGAAGACATAAAGTCTCAGAGTTCATTTCCCTTCCCTATTGAGTGCTGCTGTGAGGTCTGGAGGGTGTCACAATCTCTCTTTACAGTGTTACGTGAGACACTTAATTCCCAGGTTGTCTTGCATTGTATGAAGATTTTTTGCAAAAGACTTCCTTTTGTATTCATCCTTACCAATCACTTTTCTTTCAGCTACTACTGTTGTAGCTGTGAAGCTTAGAAGAGCCAGTACTTTGTGAAAAAACAAAGTTTGCGGCTTATGGAGCATAACAGTGAGCAAGGGACAATGCAGCACAGCAGCTCATGTGGCCCTGTCCTAGGTGCATCTCTTTTGACAATGCTGTACAAGTCACACTGAATGAAGTGAGGACAGAAAAAACACATGGCAACAGGTTTAGGGTAGGTAATGTATGTATCTGTTACATACATAGACTATTAGAGGAGATTTGCTAGGTCTGCAAGTCACTGTTCCAGAAGTGAAGCTCCTTACTCTTGTCCTGGGACAAAAAAAGTACCGTGATAATCTTTCTCAAGTGATCACAAAAATGATGAGACCCTTATGTCATGTGATGTGCTAATTAAAAACCTAGAAATCAAATCCAGTCCAAACTCTTAAATCTTTTCCTTACTGCAGGAATTCTGCATTGTGAACCATTTGGACATGCTTCCTGTTTTGGGAAGAAGAAGGAACTGCTCTGTGCTGCCATTATGTCACCTCTAGCACATGTCCACTGATACTATGGAGACATTCTGATGAGGGATGCAGTACCCTGAATGTGAAATTCTCTGATAACTGAATGGCTAAAAGCTAGATCTGGATTTGGATGCCAGTGGCCATCTCTATTTAAAATGCAAGATAAATTAATCTCTCCTCCCAACACTATCAGAATCCTGCAGATGGTGTTATTATAAATAAGTTTGGTTTATCTAAAAATATTAGCATTTAACTGTAGGAATGGTTGTTTTCATGTGTGGTTCAGATCTTTATGGATGCTGGGAGTTCCTTTTTGCCTCCAGCAGGATGAGTATACGAGAAAAAAACCCAAACAAACAAACAAATGATCCCACCAACACTGTTTTATTTATATTTACAATCTCTTCTAGTCCCTTACTTATGAATATTTAGCTAAGTAACTGAAATTATTGAAGAAAAAATTGTTTTTCGTAAGTGTACAAATAAAGTTCACAAAAGTCTTTTAGGCTAAAGCTACCACACTCATTACCATAGCTTGATAATTAAACTGGAAGTAGAGAATGAGTTCTTTGCAGAAGAACATAAAGGTTAAGAAATCATTTTAAGGATGGGGTGTTGGGGTAGGTGGTTGGAGCGAAGGTGGTGTTGGTAATGAAAAAACCTCCTGAAAGAAACCAAGCTCCAATCAATTTCTAGACATTTCTGTAAAGAAAATGAGGTAATCCAATCAAGGAATGCAAACAGAGCCATTTGGTTAGATGACCAATTACACTGGGGCAACAGTGACTCATTAATATCTGCGCCATATGTTTATGAAGAATCCAAGGGCTACATTAAGCAAACTTGAAGCAACTGAGACTTAACAGGTAACTCATGGAGAGAAAAAAAGGCTTAGAGAAATGATTACCTTTATTCACTGGAAATGGTATGCTTCCTTTTTTGAACAAAGTTGTATTCAATGTCCTTGATCTGGTATATTAATGATGGACTTTGTTTCAGTGTCTACATTTTGCTCTGAATAGTTTTGGATAATTCAGGTTGATGAGCTTTCTGTTTTCTCTTGAAATGTAGTGTGTGTTCCCTAAATGAAAGGAAACGTAAAGCTCTTTACATTTATACAGTCATTAATTAACCTGCAACAACCTAGTTGCACCAAGGGACTGAGTGTGTTAAAAATAGACATAGAAGTCAATGACAACTTGTACTAACTTTTCTGGGTTTTGTCACTGAAGCACTTAACTGCATTTAATTGAACTGGCTACCTGAAGTCATAATGATGTAGTATAATATATTAAGACTGTCAAGGTTTTAGTTGATCATATGCTTATTGCTTTCATAGTCCACTTCATATTTAATGCCCTGTAATGCATTTCCCCTCCAGGCCTCGACCAAATTCTGAGAAGCCATATGTTGTAGAAAAGTCCTGTGCTGAGCAGTGCGTGAGGGATGGGAAAACTAGTTTCATTGTTCCTGGTAGTTTGCTTTCCCTTTGGAACAGAAACCAGTGAGCTGGAGAGACTGAAATTCAAACCATGCTCACTGTTATGGTGTTTGGTGCAGTCAGATAGTTTGGTGTTCAGAGGGACAGAAGATCACAGGTGGCTCAGGAGTGTAGAAAGCTTTTTAACAAGAGAAAATTCCCTACTATGGATAATCCAAAGTCAAACATAGAAGCTGAAAGTACCAGCCAGGAATGCAATGCTGTTTGAGGGATTTGTGCTTTTGTTGGCTACCATTGTAACCTGGGGAGGGATGGAAGCTGTATGACTAAATGTGTCTTTAGATACTTGTGTCTGACCTGTTAATCCACAGAGCTCTTGTTTGGTGCTAGAGACACTCTCATATTTCTTATGTAGATTGCTGGCTATTTTTATTATTGACTGTATGCAAAATCAGCTGCTCTGGTAATCTGAAGGCACTTTGAACTGTTCATGTGCTTAAGGACAATAGGACACACTGTGTCTGCAGCTAGGACTTACTATGGTAGACATACTCCAAAAACATTAAACTGCTCCAAAAATATAATATGGAGGTAATTATACCTAATTCTTATACCTTAATTTATATAGCTTTTTTTAGAGCAGATGTGGGAAAGTCAAACTCTACTCTTGCAAAGGAAGGATTTGAGCTTGGATTTCCTACTTGTTTCCTGGACATCCATGCTCCAGGGAAAGCTACATGGCTGCAGAACCCTAGGGGAAATAAATGTGAAGCTTCAGCCTTGTTTGAAGAGCAGGTCTTATACCACTTCTTTTGCTTATAGCAAAATTCCCCTGAGCTCTCTTTGTTTTTTGGCTGACCATGCTGGCTTCTTTGAATTCCATCTGTAGGCAACTGCTGGCATCTGACACGTAGCTGGCATTTCCATTAGGTGCCAAGATGTCTAAAAGCTAAAGTTTACAGTGCTGAGTCTAACCCCTTTTGTGAATCCAATTGAGTTTGCTTTTTGCCTAGAATTAATAAATGCCACAGAAGTCTTCAATGGGCTACGTGTTTTTTTGGACTACTTCTCTTTTTTCTTTACTACAGACTCTCTCTGTTTTAAAACTAATTTCACAGTCTAACAGACTTTACTTCTAGGAAAACTTTTCAAAGAATCAGTCTACATTTTCATTTTTTCTTGAAGTGAAATAATACATCACCATACCTAGAGGTTTGTATCCTCATCCCAGCCTCAGTACTATAATTTTTTTCCTACCCCAAAGAATAATGCCTTAGTGTTGACACACTTCAATCCACCAGATGCCAGCTGTTAAGACCTTCTGTGACGTGAGATCATGCTCTTCCAGGCCTGCTGTGTGAGTCAGCTGAAAGGACTCCACAGTGCTGGTGGGGAGAGGAGCGCCTTATTTTCATTCTCCAACAAAGTTGTTTTCTTCCTAATTAAGACAGTGGAAAATTTTACTTTGTCTTCGTTATTGCAATATAGAGGACAGAAAAAGAGTGAGTTGATTAGGGCCTTCTATGCACAGTGTTTTGGCCCTGAGTATTCTGCCAAATAAGGAGCAAAAGGTAAATTTTTTCCTTTAAATATATCTTAATTTCTTTCATGTTCCTTTAAAACAGTGGAAACTGAATTAAAAACATGAGCCACTAGCAAATAACGTAGTTTTATCATTGTTCATAAAGAACAATATATTGATTGATTATTTTTTTGTTTATATAAAGGGAGTCGACTGAAACTTCAGGCTCAACAGCAATCGTTATAAAATACAAAGACTTTAATAGCTCAGCATCTGAGAAAGTGTTCCAGCAGAAAGTTCCACTGTGCCTCAGTCTGCCTCCATAGCCTCCTCGGGAAAAGCCAAGAACAACAGCAAGGTTTTGCAGCACGACTTGAAGGTCAATAAATCTTGGCTCTGCTATACCAAGGAGGGAAATAAAAAGGCTGGAATCAGGAACCCCTCACTTAGTGTCCTGTGGCCATGCTTCCTCTAAGGTAATTCAGGGTCTGTCACTCAAGGCAGTTCCACTGAACAGATCCATAGGAACAGGTGGTTGCTAAAGCTGCCCAGATTCAAATCTTTTAGGATTTCAAAGCCCAAAGTCAATATTTAGCACAAATAATTGGAAGGTGGCACAAAAAGGCAAGCAGGAGGTACGGTTATGGCTGAACAAAGAGGCAACAGTGACCACAGAGGCATGCGTAGTGTGCATTAGCAGCAGTGCTTCTCAGTGTAGAGCTGCACCGAGTTAGGGGCTGGCTGCAATTAGCAGAGCAGATCAGAAACAGGAAGCTTTTGGTCAGCAACAGTTTGGGTCTCAAAGGGTTTCCGAACATCGAAGTGGGCTCTACTGTTAAAAGGCCCTCCCTGAGGCCACTGAACAGTCTAAAAATAGCTCTGTAAAATTCAGGCTGGCAACTGCAGTCAGGTAGACTGTGTGCTCCCTGCATCACTTATGTGCATAGCTCAAGTCATCGTTCTTACATAGCATTCTCATTTGCACAGCATGTAGATGCGGAGATGGAAGAAAGCTTTGTTGGGCAGAGCAATATGAGACTTCTCTGGGTGGGAGAATAGTCATCAGTTGCTAATGATTTACTGACACTGTCGGAGCAGAGGTAGGCAAAACTGCTCGAGCATTTCTATCTGCTTCCCCTGCAGCCTTGAGAATTGCCCTCTTCAGAGCTCCAGGTTGGTGGCAAAGTCTGTTCTGCTGTGTTTACATCAAGCTCTTTTTTTGCACACACAGTATTTCCCCCCCAAAACCGACATATTAACTCAGATGGGATCGGTTTTTGTCTGAACTGTTGGGGAAGAGCGCACATTTAGAGCAGCTGCAAATGAACTAAATGTTAGCTGGAAATGGTCAGGCACCAGTCCAAGCTAACATTAGAACAACAGAGAGGGTGAAGCAAAGTGCTTATTTTTTTGCTGAATCAATAGCTCTGTCCAGGTTGACTTCAAGGTGTTGCTTACTTCATTGCTGTGCATCACATAATTAATTTTTTCTGCATTTGGAAATCCAATTTGTGCTGCAGGCTTCCCACTGAGGCTTCACCTAGGTTTTAGTTTAATTTAGCTAGAGACTTGGTGTTTTTTGTGTGTTTGCTTCCCCTCCCTATGCTTCTTAATCTAACTCCTCATCGACAAAACAAGGAAGCATTGCGGTTAAAAGCCTAATGGAGAAGCTGGCTCTGATACGCGGTATTCTCACCCCCCGAGAAATCTTGGAAATGGCGCATGTCTACGGTAACTAATGCAGCCTCTGCAATGATAAATTTATTCCTTCATTTGCGAGCAAAATTGTTGCACATTGCTGAATCTTGATGACCTGTGCTTTTTTTTTCTGACAGTTTTTCCCCGTTTGCATAGCACTGTGCAAGTTTGGAAAGAACTTAGGGCTTTTCAGGACTGAAGGATTCAAGCAGTCACATCTCCAGCTTTTCTGTACTTTGAGTATTATTTGACTCAAACAAACAACAAGAAGAAAACTATTATACAGTGCTCTGTATGGGAATGATTTGAGATGCTCAGCAGTCTTGCTTCAGACTCTTTCCTTAAAAAGGTAAGTAAGTACTGCTCCACTCAGTCTCAGATTTCCAGTATAAAGGCTGGTTTAAAAAGCCAAGGCATTGGAAAATAAGGTAGATAGATGTGGGCAATATATTAACCTGGAAAAACTGCTAGCTATCATGCCCCACACTGTTGTATATTATTATTAGTTGCAAAATAGCATGGCTTGAGTGTTATTACTGCATATTAAAGAACATTTCACTTACAGTTATGAAATAAAAAGAAGTGCTTACAACTTACCTACCAAACGTTCACTTTGCACACAGAAGGGTTTCTTTTTTTTATCTTTCTTCATTTAAAAATCCCTGCAAACAGACTATTCTGCTTTTCAGCTTCCTGGTACCTTTTAATTTCAAGGTGCCAGTGAAGAAGGAAAAAAAATACATCTTAAAGTCTACTCTTAATTAAAATGCCTTCTGCTATTGTGAGTAAGAACACTGAAATTGAGCAAAGGGTCAAATTATTTTTCAGCTTAATTAGAGACTTGGTGATTGAAGAACTGAAAAGATCTCTGTCATTTTTAAGAGCATTTGGGACACTCCTGAAGGAATATGGGGAGGGAGTTCCTTGGGTCAGCGGAACTACCCTCATTCTGTTGTAGACAATTGCATCAATAATAAATTCAACCAGTCTCACATGAAAGCTAGTCTTGATTTTGCCCCCACTACTCCTACTAGAAGTCTTTTTCAAGTGCTTATTCTTCCTTTTTAACAGCAAGAGAGCAATTAATGGCAGATTCTGCAAATTGAATGACTTCCATCTTTGGCACAGAGATATCACATACGGTGCGTGAGTTATTAATGATAATATGTGGCTGTTACCTAAGACATCTTCATCAGTAGATCTTCAAGTTCTTTAAAAATGAAGTAACTGTCAGGGTCTCCATTTTGTATACAGGCAGTAAGAGCTTCAAGGAGTGACGTGATGTACTCAAGGCCAGTTCAGCCAACCCACAGCAGAGCTGGGATTAGAGGCAAGTCTGAGCAGTTCCAGGCTGCTGCAGTATCCAGTACGTGACACTGGCTTCTCCCTAAGGTTAGAAAGGGATCCCTCAGTTGGCAAGAAAACAGAGATAACTACGGAGGCCAGAATTTTGAGAGAACTTTGAGACTTAAAATGCATGTCACCCAGACACAGCAATGCAAGGGTGTCACAGAGCTCACTCTGAAAATCTCAAAATATCCTATAGCATTTAATTTTTTCTGAAAGCTACAGACCAGGATGACTCTGTCTCTCAGTCACATATTTATTAAATATATACACATACAAGATGATGCTCTGCCCCCTTTTTTAGACTGTTCAGTTAAGCTTATAGTTAGAGACTTGTTGTTGCAGCAGAGAAACAGTTAGAATTCCTCCTCAGCTGAACTCCACTGAACTAAGAGCAACACAGATGCAGTAGTCAGAGATGATTCCTTCTGGAAGTTGTTTACTGCCTGAACAGAAGAGTCCAAAGGTGACAGTGAGGCACAGAAAAATGATATGACTTGTGTCATCTGTAATGGACTTGGAACAGACCTGAGTAGTTTTTGCTCTGTGAGACGCCTGCAAGGCTTCCTTAGGGAGGATATTTCTGTGTGGTTTTACACTTGTGTTTTTAAGAAGAATTTAAGGTCAGATATTTAAAATCTCTTTTGTGCTCACAGTTTGAAGATAAAAGCAATCCAGGCTTGATTTTGCCTCCTCAGGTCTCTCTCCAGGTATAGCTTGGGGCATCTGGATCTTTGAACAAGCAACTTAAATAAGGGCTTTAACTTCTGATTGGGTGGTTGAATGCCAATACTACTCTGGCAACAACTTTGTGCCAGGGCAGAGCTCCTGTCCATGACCAAGCAGTTCATTGTTAGACAAGGCAGGTGGTGCCTCAGGGCCATGGCAGCCTCCCAGGAGAGAGCAATGAGATGTGGATGGCAACTGCAGTGGGAAGGTGGGAGCTGCTCAGCTGCTGCTGTGCTGTGTCCAGGTATTGCCCGGTGTCCGAGCCCAGCAGGGCCTCCGGACACAGTCACTCCTGAGCCAGTGACGGATCATACTGATGTCCCTGATTGTACGACGTCGGTTAAGTCCTGCCATGGCAATCCTAATTACCAGTCAGAAAGCAATCAGAAAAAGAGAGCCACGTCCTCAGTTGAAAGCCAAACTTCCTCCCCAAAGTCTCCTCCTCTGAGTTCGATATTGCTCTGCTTTGACCTTTCTACTACAAGAATACCCATGCTTTTGCTGGAAGAGAGGATTGTAGGATGGACAATCCAGACAATGTAACAATTTAACTTCAGGTTTTTTTGCCTGACTTTTGCCTCATTCATTTGGTTATTTTTTATCTTTTTTTAATTCACAGTTATATTTTTTTACACTCAACATACTGATGGAGATGGAAAGCCTAGTTCGATGGTAGCCATGCTGCACAGTTTGAAACTAGAAAGGGGCCACAATTTCTAAATAGCACGCTGTCATTGACCTCAGTAATGTGGCTTCTAGCAACAGTGGCTTCCGATAGTAAGCAGTTTATTCACTTTTTTTTTTTTGATTTGTTTTGTGTAATGGTGCTATCACAGCCACTGAACTGCAGATATCCCGTGTACCTTGGATATCAGGGTGAACACAGAAATGAAGATGTGCTTGTACACACAGATGCACACACACATACATACATAGGAACACACGTATTCCTTGCAACTTCAAAGCCTTGAAATTTTACTGTTTAAAATGAATTAAGCTTCTGCATGAGCAGATATACAAGCTTCAAGCTTGTTTCTTTTTAAGAGTAATGTCAGAGAACAAAAGGAAAGATACTGTAAGGTTTCTATTGTTCCGCAATGGAGTTTGAAAAGACCAATTGAATTGAGGAAATGAATGTTCTAGAAGAGTTTCCAGATCTTTATGCTCCAGGAATCTACATATCGTTAATAGAGAACAAAATTGTTTTTGCATTAAAATTTGAACATTTTAAAAATGTTTGCATCTAAAGAGTCTCTTTCAATGTCTTTAGATTGTGATGTTTCAAAATCTTGATACTGGACTGAAATCTTCCATCACATTCTCATTTGTAATTAAAATATTGCCCTACATATGATGATGTACTTATAAGTTTGGTCTGTCTCCAAATTTTAATTGCCTCTCAGATTACCAAATCTCAGTCTTTCTATATAATTCAATGTATAACATTCAGTACATGATAAGATATGGTTAGAATTAAGAAGAAACTTACCTTGAATTACAATTAAGCCATTTTTCTATTCAAAAAGTATCCATGACCAGACAGTGATATGCTCAAATCTATTGATTATTTCAGGGAACTCTAGCACTATGTGCTTTGAAGTCTGATGTCCATTATCATTTTTACTAGTAGCATTCATCCAGTTGTGCAGAGAGCTAAAAGGAAAGGACAACTAAAAGGACTGGAGCCAAACATCTTCAAAGGCAAATCATATTTTTAGTTTTTTTCAGTATTCAACCAGCCATAGGTTTTACAAATACATTAATCAATTAGCTAGTGAGTGACAGAAATGCTGTAATTAATATGTGGTATCTGAAATTAAAAATAAATTTGGCTTATCTATGTGACAGTGAATTACGCCTAATGCCATTTCCAAGAAATATGTTAAAAGAGAATTTATAGTGTAACGTCCACCCTGTTTTGTAAGGAAAGCAGATGTTCATTAATAAACAGGCTGACCACGAAGCACTGGAACTACCATCTGGATGGGATGTTGTACAGGTTTTTTTCCTCCTTTTAACAATTTAGTCAGGGAAGTTCTGGTAGAGATCAGGTGATTTTTTTTATTTTTTTTTAATAGCGTGGTTGGATATATGTTAATCCTCTTTTCTTTCCTTCATATAATTCCTCTCTTCAGGACTTTAAACAACTAAATAAAAAGAGTGAGCCATAAAGTATTCCAGAAAGTTCTGAAAAAAATAAAATAAAGCCAGCTGTAGTGGTATCTCTTGTTTCTCACTGGTGGTAGTGTCTAAGGTTCTCTACATTTTTATGCCTCAGCCACCATACATGGAGAATGTTGTGTGCGTACTTGTGCTCTTGTTTTTCTGGGTTGTAGCAACACCTAGAAATACCAAGCAAAATCAGCCCCCACCTATGCTCTGTTCTGCACCTGTGTGCAAGGAAAGGTTGTCCTCACCCCTGAAGAATGTGCCACCTGAAACTGTTCTCTTGTAGACACTGATGTTCATGGCTTACAATCCAGCTGTGATACCAGTGACATGGAATTGCCTTTTAGGTGGATGATAATTGTTGTTTGTGCATACAATGAGATGTACAACAATAATAGGATCTTTTTGCATATAATGAGGTATACCAAATCCTTACTTTAGATATGGAAAAAGAAGGCTCCAGATAAAGCAAAGAAATAAAAACCAGATGTCTTTACTTCTGTATGGGAGCAGTGGTGCAGGATGATGCTTTCCATTTTCATTTCAGTGTATAGATTTCTTTAAGATCTTTTGGGGGTCCCTGCTTCTTGCTCACCTGTAAAATAGGTATAGAAAAGTATACCTGAATTCTGGGGTGCACGAAGGCTTTGTCTTGCTCTTTGAGATTCTGGGGTAAAAGAGTGCAATATTTTATCACACAGCACCGATGTTTCCACAATGTTTCTAACAACTGGTGCAAGGGAGTAATGCTACACATGTTAGATCAAGCAAGGAGCTCTAGATGTCAGATAATTACAAGTATTTACTAAGTAATTAATGTGCTTGGACTTCACTTAATATTTGTATACCTTCCCTGGTCTGTTTTACTGCATGCTATCAAGACTCCTAAACACATTCTTAGAAACCAAAACAAGAAATGACTTGATATTAAGTGTGTTACCTATTCTGTAGTCACTACTGGCTGCCAACAATTCATCAGTATACTGCTTATTAATTTTCTGCAATGTACTGTTTATTGATATTGCTTTTATTGTGGTACCTCACCTCAGCCATGAAGGGAGGACATGCACCTTCATCTCAAGCTAATGGCATTGCTGCCAATGCTGCAGGGAGGCTGAAGAGCAATGTGACTAATAAAACACAACCAATAAAAATATGAAGGAAAAAATGTCCCTACTAGTATGAAATGCATATTCCGAGTGCTTGCAGAGCGCCTGGAGCTGTTAATCATCACTCCATGGGCACCCCTAAACAACTCTAAACAACAGTTAGGAAAGGATCAGATGGCTGTTTAGGGGACTCGGCAGAGTGGTATTTGTTTGACTGGCAGGTAGCCATGCTTATAAGGTGTGCAGTGAATAACAGCAGTTGCTGGTACACAGCGATGAAGGTTTTTACTCATGTGCTCTCTTTAGGACTCTTTTCCTCTTTGTGAGGGGAGACGAAGGAGGAGCTGGCTTGTCGCAGGCTGCAGAAGGGCCTGCTGGGCAGCACGCTGAAAAGGGCAAGCTGGAAACAACAGCTTTGAGCTGTTTACCTAGGCCAGCTTCTCCTGAGGGAAAAAGAAATATCTGCTTGTACCACTGATTAATAGTTCTTCCCTCCCTGTTTCTCGCCTGCATTTGTCACAGAGGAAGCTAGTGAACATCCTCTCCCCTCTCCAAGTGCATATGTAAACTTTCTTCTCATCTACCACCCATTAATCATAAACACTTTTGTTATATGGGTTCCTACTCCTCCCCTACCTCTTTGAATCAGCTCTCTTGCCATTCCTCTCCCTTGACCACTCCTGCCAAGGGGCCATGGCACCAGGAGCTACCGTGCACGAGGTGCTCTGTGGGTGCCCAGGCAGCTCCTCTCCTGCAGCTGGATGTGCCACCGCCTGCCTGCTGAGGAGGCCGAGGCCTGCTGGCCAGCAGGCTCTCCAGGCTGGCTCCATGGTGCTCTGGCACCGTGGGACTGACTTGGCCAGCATCTATCATTTTGCAGGAAGTAAAAATTTGCATGTAATCATCATCAGTCATTCATTATCAGCCCCTCTCAGCCTACTGCTGGGCAAAGCCTTCTCCTCTGCTTTCTTCCCTTGTGCTGACTACTTCCCTTATCTATTTATATATTTGTTTTTGCCAGAACTTTGCCACTTTTAGAAGTGAAGCTGGCCAGTGATGCTAGAGCACCATTGGCCAAGATGCAGTCCTCCTTACCTATCACAAAAAGCTCTGGTTTACTGCTGGTGATCCATTTGTATTGAGCTACTTGGACAGCAAACTGGACTAGCCTGTGATGCCTGAGTTTTAGCAAGAGGCACGAACATGCATTTGTGCAGGCTTCAGTGGGGTCTGGTGGTCTGAGCACACACCTGAAATCCCTGGTGGGATCCCACAGCCTGAACTGAAGCCATTGCCAACTGGTCTGCCATTACTCATGCCAGCTAGGAGCCTGTCTGTGCTGTAGCTGTGTCTTTGATGGACATAAAATTTGTCAGATTTCACGTGAGCTCAAACGAACAGCAAGACTGGAGTGTTTCAAGTGCTTCTGAGGGAGGAGTGGATTTAAAAAAAAAATCAGTGAGTCCAATTCACATAAGCATCCAGAGGCTTGGGGACTGGGCCAAACTTCTGTGAATTGCAAATACTGAGGGATTAGGCTTTCCCGAGACTTTTTTCCTAATGCTTCCTTGTTTGAGGGAGGTTTTTTGGCAGATATTTCTCAGTGTTTCTTCACAGGTCCAAAAACATTGGGAGCTCTCTTATAGGCAGACAAAGTAACTTTTAAATATTGTGTTTCGTAGCTCTATTCCGAGTGAGAATAAATAATGTAGTGTTTCAAATGACAGCAGGAAAGACCATTGCCTTTACATTAGGATTCTCAATGTCACTAGTAAATGGAACACTCTAGACGTAGGTCCTTGGAAATTTCTTGGTGCCTCACAAACCTCCCCAGAATTGCAGCAGCTTTATTGCCAGGTTCTAGAAGAAGTAAAGGTACCCGATCACACATTTCTGACACACACTCCCCACCTCAGAGTGCTGGAGTTTCTGCTGATGGGTGCTTCTCACGCTATCTGATACCTGGTCATGAAGATGTCTGGCTGCAGGAGGAACCTCAGAGTAGTTTTCTCCTGACTCTCTTCCTTGAGAACAGCAGAAGGCAAGCCTCAGACCTGTTTAGAGGAGACCTAATAGTCTGCCTGTGAATGTGTATGCATATATCTTTGAGAGCAGGGTAGCACAGCGCTCAGAGCCTGCACATGTCTGGGATGTGGTAAATGGGGCTGCATTTGCAGGTAAGAAATGTGCTTCTCCTCTGCAGAGAGTTGAGGTGGAGGAGCGTGCTGCAGTCAGTGCTGTTGCTACCCATGCGGCCTGTTTTTCCCCTATATTTAGCACCAGGTAGCATAAGTCCTTGTACCTTGATGAGAAAGATGGAACATGATCCTTGCAAAGTGCATGGCACAGGGTGCTGTGGGGTAGAGGATTCCACTAGCAGGCTATGAATTAACTGCAATGTTTAAAGGGAAGAATTAGCTAGTTTGGCACTCCTGCCAAGGGCAGGAGAAGCTGCTGAGATCTGTATAGTCAGAAACAATGGAGCTTCTTTATGGGGTATCCTTTGAGGATGTTAGTAGGTGAAGGAGCTCCTACACAGCTTAGTAGAAACTTTTGCATTAGCACTATGCAAAAAAAAATGCAAAAAAATATTTAGTCCTTATGTGAATCTTGCTCTATGTGCATAATTTCCATGTACTTAATGGGATAAAAATCCTTACATGTGAGATTTTCAAAACAGTCTCTGCTTACCTGCATCTTCATGCTACTAATTCCCTTTGAAAATTGGTCCATTTCTGGATGTGGATGTTTCCACACCTGTGTAAGCCTAAGTGTTGTTGTTTTGTAGTTTCTAGGGACGGTAGCTAACCTGAAAGTTGTTGATTTGAGGCAACATGAAATAGGCTTGTTGGAGCCCCAAATCAGAACAAATCTTAACACTGAAGACAATGAAGATTGAGCCTGGCTTCCTTCTTTGTCACCCAGAATAACAAGTGATAATGACAATAACAAGAGAACAGATGCCTACTTGTGTCTGCAGTGTGTGCCTGGCCAGGAATAATGATGGAACATCTGTATGGGTGACAGAAAAAAAGAAGACCTCACAAGGCTGGCATTTGACAAAAGTGAGATAGACTTTTTCCTTTGTTTTCAGGGGTAAAACTGGAATGGAAAGTGAGAAGTAAATACTTTACTCTGTCCCTCCCCTGCCAAATCACTTTTTATCAAAATGAAATAGCCTCTTCCAGCCTCCATGACTACCTTCACAAAAATATTCCCTTTCAAATGGAGATAAATTTACTATATTGGTAATGCTGTTTGCTTACTTTGCTTTTAGTGAAGATATGTAAACGTAATACTTAATATGACATTAGTATAATGGCTTTTTCCTCAGTTTTGCTTGAAGACTTTTCCATGTTACAAAGTTAATGCAGGGTTAAAAATGGTTACCCATCTTTATTATACTTGCTGGATTTACCTGAATGTGCATCCAATGTGAATACAGACCTGGCATTTGTATTTTTTGTTTAAATATTCTGATATAAACACAAGCCTTACAGTTTCAATAGTCTGACTGATTTCCTGTGTTACTTGGTGTGGGTTTCATTTGATTTAGCATTCAGTCCTACAAGAGAAAATAAAAGTGAAAAACCTTAGAAGCCTAAGATGAAGGATGCTTTGAGAAAGAATATTCTCCAAATTGTTTACTTGCTATGAGCTTTCACTTTTTGGATTCTTTCACAAATTTCCAGCAAGTAAATTTTTATCTGTGCTCACAAGTGCTGTGGAAGAACAGCAATATGTGCCTGATCGTGGATTTTTGTTACAAATGGGAAAGTCAGCCTATTGTTCCTAAGCTGTAAATGTAAATCCATTTATGGCTTTGTAATTTTGCAATTTTGCATGCTATTAATGTGAGATCAGTTTGCAGTTTTGTAGCTCACATGGCCTTAAACCTCAAAGCAAAACCGGGAGATTTATGAATTCAGGTGAATCAAAGCTTCAGAAAAAGCTCTCATAGAACAGAGATTTGCACAATTCTTATCTTCTGCCAAATTATTCAAACAGAGAGCAAAGAAAATCTTTTATATAATGTTTGGAAAGTGAGGAAAAAAGGAATAGGAATGTAAGCACAACAGTTGGTAATAAGCTCCTTCACCTCCCTGTAAGAATTTTGATTGATGGATTCCTCTGCAGTCTCCTCCATTAGGCTAATTTAGAGTCACCTGCATGTTGCATGTGTAACTTGCTAAGCTTTTCAAATTGCTCCCTTAAGAAAGAAGTGCTCTATGCTGTGGCTTATTAAGCCCCCTTCTTTGATACGTCTCAGTGCCACAAACGCCTTAAAATGAAATCTGAGAACATATTGGATGGTGGGGACTTTGGAGGTTTAAAATACCGGTATCAGTTTCTTCCTTTGTCTTTTTTTTTTTTTCTTCCTTAAAGTGGTTAGTCTTTATAGATTATAAAGCCAGAAGGGACTACTGCGATCATCAGATCTGACCTCCTGTGTAACACAGGCCATAGGCTCTACTGAATTAATTTCTGTCTGAACCAGAGCATATCTTTTCGAAAGTCAACTTCTCACTTCCCAGCATATGAAAAGGTCTCCCATGACACCTATAGACCTTTCATAATGGACAGATTCTTCCCATGATACAGACAAATTGAGTTTTTCCTGGGAGGTACTGCCCCACTCTGAGCTGATAAAGGAAGACCCAGGAACTATAGGTATGCTGTGATTACTTCTTTTGCACTCTCTGATGTTCCAGGAGCTTGTGCATCTTCTGCTTTATGAGATATACTTGGCCTAGGGGAGCTAAGTGGAAGGATGAGGGAGAAGAGGAGGTGCATAATGGTATGGCCTCCAGCACTATTATTTATGACAGTATCCTTCCAGCAATCTGTGCCTGCATAGGGTGAAGGCATGGTTTCAATTCTGCCCTTGAAACATGGATTAAGCAATGTTGCTAATACATATTTGTCCCTGCGGCTGTCAAACATTTCACTGATACTAGACTCTGTAGACAGCTTAATAGCTAGGTCTTCTGTCAATGTTACTGCAGCAGTGTCTCCTTTGCTTTAAGATGCTGTTCAGATTTATTCAAGCAATAGGTGTAGCATGATGCTTGGTAAATAGCAGCACCCGACAGTATACTTGTATCATCACTGCTTGCTGACATCCCAAGTGACCAGATGAAATGGATAGACTATGGAAACCAAGTGCTGAGAAGGATCCGGTGAGTCAAAGTTGGAAAGATCATCTGTCTCTTCCCTATTTATGCCTCCTAACAGAGTTACATGCAGAATGTGTTATTATTCTAGAAGTCTCTGAACAATAACTACCATCCAGAGGAGCTGAAAATGTGTGTATCCAACAATATTGGACAAATGCTTTTATTACTGCTGTTAGCATGATGTTTCACTGGCACTGATGCAATCAAAGTGTTGCAGGCTTTCACATAGCACTTAGTATTTCACATATGACCTCATTTAATTTTTCTGGATGCTGGAGAATAAAATTATCTGTGCAAAGATATGCACCGAAAGCATTATGGTGTATGCCCACACATGACAGCAATATTTTGCTACCTATTGAAAAGCAAGATACAATTGATGGATAACGTTTTTCCGAGCTGCAAAATGACAGTAGGCCTGTATGGTGGAAGGTGATGAATATTTGGCTTCTCAGTGCTATTGCCACTAACTAATGCAAGAGCAACGATTGGTATTACCTCAACTTCACGCTTGCTTCAATTCGCAACTTTGGCTTTCCAGGCTATCGAGCTTTTTCATGATAATTTTCAGCTAGATATGATTTTTTCTCTTCATGACTGGTGATTGGGAAAACTGTCATGATTTTCTCCAAATCTCATCCCATCAGATAAAAATATTTCCATGTGTTATTTTTATTCTTCAACATGTATTTCTTCTGCCTTACATTTACAGATAACTAACTGTCCACGACTGGCAGGATATGAAGTGTTTAACACATCTGAGTGCAGGGCAGACTCCGGGTTAGAGGTCTGGATTGTGAACGGAGCCTTTCCTTCTCTGAGAATCACTGGGCTGCTGCAGTATTTGAAGCAGCAAACAACCCAGCCAGCTGCAGAAGCCATGGCAAAATGCAAGCACACCCCCATCTAAAAAGAAACCCACCCATCTCAAATGATGCAAACACACAGATCTTATGGATTTCCTTTCATATGGCTTGAACTTCTCTTTTCTTTCAAAAGAAATAAAATACCTCTGGACCCTGCTTAATACCATTTTCTGTGCTGAACTGAAAGTGCCAGAATGTTTTAGAATTTAACTCCTGTGGTACCCTCTACACGAACTACAGTTACACTGTACCGTAATTTCAAGTTCCTTCAGCACCAGTGGTCATGTGCATAATCACACCTAGAAAAATCCTTCCTCTGTATGACTTTACTGTGGTTTCAAACTTTCTTTTGCTAGCCTCCAGGGACTTAAAGACCTTAGCTCTGACCTACATTTCAGCTAATTCTCCTACTGAGTCCCTCTTTGCTTATTCTGCTTTACCAATAATACCTTTATGTCTTTTTCCTGCCTTTCTGCGTACCTCCATGATCTATTGATACCTGTTTAGTCGACTCTAAATTTTCTGTTTGGCCTTGAGGCAAATGGAAGAAAAATGCACTGTGATTAAGCTTACGTGTAATATAAAGAAATAACATTTTTATTTTGTCTTTCATTTCTAAGGCAGCTATTTGGAAAGTAGGAGGGGATATTCCCTACCTGGTATTTCTGTTTTCTAGAAAATGGAGTCTGAAGCAGGGGGCAGTATCAACACATCTCATAGATCAAAGAAAACTTCCAGATTGATTTGTTTTGTTAAAAAGGGTCAAAAGGTCAGTGTCCATATTCTTCCACAGACCTTTCTGCTTGCTTACTGGCTTTTGTGAACTGATGGTTGAAATAAATAATATTGGAAGACCATAGTCTTTTTGCATGTTGAGTAGTGAAAAAATCAACTTCTAAAAATCTGATGAAATGAAATGACTTTATTTATCACTAGAAACCTGGTAATTTTGGGCAGATCAAACCTGAATTTCCTCTTAGTCTCAGCTAACCTGCCAAATAGAGAATAGAGAGAATAAATGTACTCATAGATCCTTACTGGGAGCTGCTCTTTGTTTTCTTGTACCTCTAACATCCAAGCTGACACTGTTTTTTAACATTTACTAGTCTCTCCTTGCTGACCTTCATAGCTTTGCCAGTCCCCTTGGGCATTAAACCTACTGTGTCCTGGTTTATTACCTAGTCAACCTCCCATTTTCTCACTGATTGTAGTTTGGTAAGATTAGTTCAATGTTCAGGAAAGAAAAACAAGCCATGGGATCAGCCTGGCCAATCCCAAAGGCTGAGTACTGAATTACAAGTAGCAAATACTGGGAGTACTACTCACAGTGAGCAGTTTACAAGCAATTTGTAGGCTGAAATTGGTTTGCACAAAACATTTATTGGACAGCTTCAATTAGAAAAAAGCTGCAGTTTGTTCATGAACTGCATTCATGAGTATGATAAATTATGCGGTACAAACTCTTTGCCCACTGTTAACTTCTCCAAGGGAGACACAAGATTCTGCTGATGCCACTGGAGAGAGCTTAGGACCCATCACCCCTACTGCACAAGAATATTGTTTAAATGAAAGAACTCATGTGAAATGAAGCAAATGATGGAATAAACATTGCAGATGTAATTGAAGGTGCATGCCAACTTATATGAATTAAGAATGAATGTTAATGTTCTTTAGAACAAGAAATTACCAGCCTGTACCCAGTCCCCTGCAAGTTCTTAATTCTAAAAATATGATCTTTAAGTTGTTGAAAATGGAAAATGTGGCTGTACTATGTCATCCAAAATATTTGACCCTTCTTCCTTCCCCTCATTCTCCCTCTTCCCTGGACTGCTGTTGATACAAACTGAACGAAGAAGGAAGCGCAGTCCAATTGACGTGACATCTTTGTGACAGTCATGGTCCGTAGCTCTTTCATTTATGCAAATACCGTTGCTCAAGGCAGGTATTCCGATGTGTCAGCTGTATGTAATGTGAGCACTTTGTAGCTCAAATGACATTCTTCCTTTGCTCTGATAATTGTCCTGCACTGTACTCTCTAATGTCTGTGAAGCAGGTGGATCAGGAGCTGCTGTTTCAGGTGTCCTGGGTGAGGAGAATAAATGCTGAACAGCGTTTTTTTTAGCTGAGAGTTTGTTGGTGATGAGTCATAAGGTATTCTGTTGGGCCGATTTCCATAATTACAAAATAAGGTGAGAAGGGACTTTTGATCAGCTCCTTAAAAATATAAATTAAAGACTTTCTAAAATGGATCTACAACTCTCAGTAATGTCAAAAGCAGCTCCTCTCTGCCTCTGAGGACAGCATTTTGTTCACAGATTGTAACTTAAACTTATTTTTATCTGAAGTACTATGTTGCAAAGTCTGGGAAGAGATTTATTGTGATGTATTAAACCATCTGTTCCCAAGGACTGTGCTTCACATTCCAGTACTAGCCAATGCTTGTGATGCTGTGTTTTTGCTTCTCAGAGCTCCTTTGCTGTTTTAACTTGCTTGTAGGGAACAGAGAGTTTTCTCTGACTTGAAAAGCAGATGTACTGGTCAAGACTTGAGTAGACTACAGAGGAGCTCAGCTGCAGGGATACTTGCATTTTTTTCCACTAATATTTTTCCTTTCCTGTCCAGATTTTAATAAAAAGTGTAATCACTTTAAAAAAAAAAAAAAAAAAGAAAGAAAAAAAATGAAGAAAAAAAAAGAAAAGCAGCAGTTTTTCCAAGAATGCAGCAATGAATGGAGCAAAGACTTTGATGGTGGGAAATATGAGATTACTACTTTTGAGAGAGCTAACTTTAAGGTAAACCATATTTTAGTTTACTTCAATAAAACATGTGGGACAAAATGATGTAGATCTGTAGGTGATCAAAGTTCAAATGCAGTAAACTATTTTTCTACCTAGGGAGAAAATGGCAGGTACCACGAAGCTTTTCTTTCTCTCTAAATATTGCACCCACACTCAGAATTTTAGGAGGTTGTTCAGTGTAGGCATCAATTTGCTGTGATTGGAAGGAAATAAAATTTGGAGAGATAATACAACATTTGCCGAAAAAAGGCAGGGTTGGTTGTACGTAACCTATTCACAAAATTTGCATGTTAAGTTTTCAGTTTGAACCATTGACCTCATTAAAATCACTATAGAAATGTCAGAAATGTGGATGTAAATCTTCTGGTTTTTTAATCTTTTTTTTTTTTTTTTTTTTTTTTTTTTTGTCTCTTGAAGTCAGTGTTTCTATTTTTAGTTTGGCTTGCTTCAGAACTAGGGTGAGCACTGTCCTTTGCTGAATACACTTAAACTATACAGTTTCTAAAGGAACTTACTTTGTTCCTAGCTCTTAATATGCCTACTTGAAGACATCATGATGAAAGAAGAAAATCATGCCCTGCCCCCCCAACATCAGGGTTATGTACCTGTTTAATTCTCCCACTGCTTTAATTTATCCTGGATACATAGCACAAAAATTTGCCCTGACCATTGGCACACCATGGTCTCCTCCATCTTCATGTTTCCTGAATTCTGTACTGTGTTCTTCGACATCCCATGGATGCTTGAGGAAACAAAAAGAGAAAGGCAGTTTTTGTTTGTCGTGCCTTTTCCTCATCTGTTCTTCTGCCTGCAAAGTATCCTGTTTTTCTAATGCAGAATATCCCATTCCTGCCTGTCTGAAGAGCAGGAATCTCCTTTTTCCAGCAGGAGACCAGCAGTACTTGTGGAAACCTGAAGTAAGGCAATGCTTTCAAATCTCTAGCCATCACAGGATGGATGGATGGTAGGTACAGCTCGGCAGACCTCAGTGATCCATGCTGATGTGTAAGTGCTAAGGCTTAGGCACATGCCTTCTTGCTGAGAAGCTGTGTGGAGGCATGGACCTACATTTTACTGGCTCACTTTCCTATTTGTATGGATGTCATACAAAACCAATATCTGCTCAGCCAGAGGGCAAGCTGACCAGAAGAGTTTCCCAGAGCTCACTCCTCTCTCTGAGGAATGTATCTTGTCATTCCAGTCTGGCTTGGAACATACAGAAACTGCATCCTGATGAAACACCAGGGACTTTGCACAAGGAGACGCAGTCTAAATACAAGGAGACAGGGCATATGTATCTTATCTGGGCGTCTTGTAATCTTCCAATAACATTCTGGACTTACCTAATGGTATGTGATATAGCTTGGAAATGAGAAAAGAAGTAGAGATCTCATGCTACCTCCAAAAAATTAGAGAGGAAGGAAAGATTGTTCTGCAGTGTGCTAGAAAAGAAGTGAGGGGGTTGTATTTTGAAGAGGAACAAGGAAATGCATGATTTTGACAACCATATTGTTACATGTACTGAGGCCCACTTAGCTGCAGGAGCAGAGGGTTCTTATCTGCATTCCCCACCACTGTGACCTGCTCAGCCTAGATGGGAACCCAACTACTCTGAGGGGCTGGAAACAAGAAATGCTTGTGCTTGCCACCGCTCCAAATACAGAACAGTAGAACAAGAAGTTTGTTTTGACATACATCTGTGATACATTATCTGTAATTTAATCATTTTTACAGCTGAAACACTTGACATTTTCTGGGTAAGTCTTGCAACAATGAAAAATACTAGTGACCCTGTTTCTCTCGTATACCTTTCGATATGCACACTGAGAATGCAAGTAGTACAGTGCTACTTACACTGGGATGAAGCAGCAAGATTTTGGGCACAATTCCTTTGGTACCACACAGCTTTTTGAAACTGATTTCACAATGTCTACTTTTTTGATTTATTTTTTTTTAAGTTTATGGTTTTTTTGCATCCAGGGTGAGAAATGTTGTAGAAGGGTAAAAGTGGACCACTGGGCACACAGAATCAAGTTGATACACTAAAAAAGGAGTAAATGTTCCCAAAGTCTACCTGTTGTAAATCAACAAAGGATGGGAAAAGAAAGAAACAATATTTCATAGTTGTCTGGTTGGAAAAGTAGACATGGTTTTAGGTGGGAGAGATTTACTTTTTGTTGTGTTTATATATTGCCTAGTCCAGCATGGATTTTCATGCACAATCATGGCTAAAGTGCCGATAACCATATATTGACTTGCACAGTTGGTAGATTATGTGCAGTAAAAGAGAAAGCCAGCAATCATCTCCAAAACACCTCCCAGCAGCCTGCTATCTAAAAGTAGCATAAGTTGTAAGCATGCACAGGTCATACAGTTCCTTTTCCTCATCAGCATTTTTGTCCTTGAGCGCCCTGCCAGTCTCTCTGTCCTTAACTTTATGAAGGTATCTGGAATGCTTGTGAGACAGGGGTTTAGCATGGCTACAGGCCCATTTTCTGACATCTGCACTTTAAACGAGATGTGAATTATTTGAAGTGTAGCTTATGTTAAGAAAATAAGTACTTAGTATAGGTCTGCAGGAGAAAAAATTTGAGGTACCCTCTGACATAAATAAACCAATCATTCTTCAAGGCTTACTTCTTGTTTTGTGAGAGGATAGGCTATATCACACTCACAGGAGGGCTCCAAGAAGTTTCCCTTTTTCTTGGAATTCTATCTTTGATTTCACAGGAAAGAAACACTAACTGGGGCTATCCTAGGAATGAGTGAGAGATCCTAAGGGCAACTCCATTAATTCCCAGGGTACTTCCTGACAGTTATGTTGTCCACATAGCTGAATTAGCTCTGCTTATATGGTTCTAGAATTAATGTCCTCTGATATAGTTCTTGTTATTTTGTTATCGCCAAACTGAAGAAGCCAGGAATCCTACAAAAATAATATATGTTTTGAGTATTTCCATGACTACCAACTAAAAGCATAGAAAATAGATTGTTTACCTTCATTTCCCTAGTTGCTTGCAAAACAAATATTATACAGGCAATTATTATAGAGTAAACTGGACTTCAACCACACAATCAAGGCAAAATTGGAGCTATTCATAAGCAAATATTTAATGCAACTTGAGCTTTCTGAGTTTTTTCTTTTAACTTGAGTGTTGCTTTGCTAATCTTGCTAGAAGCACAGAATCATTATTTAAGTGCCTGCCTGGGTGCTTAGTAAAATCAGGACTGATATTTTTCATTATTGCAGGTTAAGGTTTCTACCTTCAGCGGTACTGGAGACAGCAGTGAAACAGGGTTATGTTACACTAGACCTAAGGTTAGTTTTGCACTGTCAAGTATTTCATTTACATGCTCTAGTTTAAAAGGTAGCACTTCTGAGTGATGGAAACCTCTACTGTGCAGCCTTGGTATAATATCTGGAATATTGTACTTTGGGAAATGAACCAGAAGGCATGTGTCCCGGCACGACTGAACACATGATCTTACATTTACAAAATAGTATCTCATTTTTTAATAGATCTTATCCAGCAAAATATTACAAACAAGGTGCGTATATCTTCCTTTTCTGAGTACTAGGATTTGGAGCCAGTCTCACAGTTCAGCTTCCTGCTTCAAAAGGATTTTCACTATGTGTTCTGTGCTAACTTACCTATCTGCATTTTTTCTTTCTCTCATCCTTCTCTTTATAATTCTGGAAAGAGATTATGTAATAGCTGCTGTGGCAATCCTGTTTTACTGCTCTGATAGGAATTCACATGATTTTTTTAGTTACACAAAATCCCTAGTTGCTCTGCTGTCTTCTGTCTTTTATAAACACTGGATTTATGAGGGCTGCTCTTGCATGTCCTACTCTTCCCAAAATAGAGCCCCCTCCAGAAGTTCTCATGCCTGGGGAAATTCCAGCTTAGAGCTGGTAAATCTATTCAGTGGTCAAAAGGGAGAAGGGAGATGAAAACATTTTCAGAGCTGGAAATGTATAATAATAAAGGTAAGTCAAATTGTGAAGACAGAATCACAGTGAATATCAGGGTAAGGTCCTGAGAACTCGCTGTCAAATGAAGCAATTTACAAAACATTTACACCTGCTTTTAGGAACCTAGAATTTATCAAAGGTTTTGAAGCAGCAAACAGCCAGCACTAGACAGAAAGAGTCCTTAGACAAAACTACTGATGCCAGCCAAAAACCTGAGCAGGAGTTATTCCTAATGTTATTTTTTCCCTAGTGATTTGAATGTAGATTTGTAAATTTCTTTTTATGCACTGGAGGAAATGAAGTTTTTGAATTTGTATCTGGAATGCTCCTTCACTGAAGTATACGTATTTTTCTAACTTGCAGCTATACCAAAGCATTTGAGAAACTCTCAGTGCCACTGGTGATGTAACTGGATGTTTTATGTATCTTGTGGAGGGAGTTTACTTGAGCAGGACTTTTCCTAGAAGATATTATGTCCAACAATTTCATCCCTGGAAAATAGTATCTACTGATTTTTTTGTAGACTAAGCTGTAAATGCACCTGGTTGGCCATGTCTTGAACATCATAAGGATCACTTCATCTTGTTTCTGAGGAAGATTTTGGTGGTGAAGCTTCCACACAAAGTAAAATGACCTTGTGCAAGAATTTCAGGGGCACACATTTGATCTGAACTATGCCATTTTGCTGTGTACCTGAAGGGATTCAGGTGAAAGAAAATGCAACAGATGCAAGCTTTACTTTTCTCTGCAGTAAAAAATTTCAGATCCTATCTTCTACCTGTATGAAAATATTGATTAATCAAAGTATGTAACTCCAAAAAAATCACATCCTTTAATTATTTTTTTTCCTTTTGATATTTTTGTATTGGAAGCTTGCATCACAAAAAAAATCTGAAATGATTCATTTGGAAGAAATCCATGCAGTACATTTTTCTTCATTGCTGGAATTTTTGTCTTCATTTTTTTTGCTGAAACAAAATTTTGGCAAGAGCTACTTAGTTTGGACAGTTTTGAATTTTCCTTTGAAAAATGATTCCATCAGAAACATTTTCAGCCAGTTGTAACAGCAGTACCCTCCACATTTTTGACCATTTTGTCTCCGCACTTACCTTCAAGGAAATATGCATTTATTTATTTATTTGTGAATGTATTACTGTTAGTTACCGTAATATTGAATATAATTGAGAATATAGTAGTCAATGTACTGAAATTACATGTGTATCTTTTCTGTTATTCAGATAGAAAAATACAGAATGCAAGATTCAAGTGACTCTCCTAAGAGTGCTTCAACCCACATCAGGGCATCACAGCCTTACTCCAGTTCATACAGTTATGTTTTCTTCTGTATCTACCTTAGTATGATGGAAAACCACCCCAGTCTTCTTTGACAGCAACAGTATGAAGCAATGCAGAAAATGGAGAAAAATAGACTTGAACCTGGTAATCTTGGATAGATGCAAGCACAGGAATATTTCATTAAGGCAATTAAATATGCTAGTTTAAAAAAAGAAAAAAAATTCAAAACAAATTGAGGAATGTGTCTTAGACGTGCCTAAGTTTGAGAAACACAAGGTAAATTTTTAGGAATCCTACATAGATTGTGGAATTGAAATACATTGACAAATACTTATAATTAAAACTAAAAACATTCAGATTTTACATCTATTTAGAAAATACTGTAAAATGTCTTAGCATTTTGAAATAAGCAGAACTGGGATTGATTTTCAAGCTGTAGCATGGAAGAAATATTCCTTTAAAATAAACTTCAGATTTATATAATAAAACTTCAGAGTCTGTTCACCTAGAAATCCCAAAATGTGCCTTTTGCCTTTTGCATTATAGAGCACATTTGTTGGCTTTTTCTATAATTTTCCTATATTTTTTCTATATGTTTTTTTCCTTCTTCACTATTCATAAAATGGAGAAAGAAAAGCACAATCTGTGTATTCAAGTTGTCAGTGATAAAACATTTATTTCTTACCTTTCATGACACACTGTAATAGACAGGTAAAAGCTGGATTTTTTGTTTTATGAAATTTAATTTGTTCTGAAAAATGGAATATAAAATTATGTCTGTGCCTTTTTCATATAAGGCAACTTTGAAGTATCCGTTGTGATTTCTGGATATTTTCTTAAGAAGTATATGAAACTTTCTGTATGAGTCTTAGTTGAACCTCTAATACCTTTTCCACAGATATCTATACTTGCATTAACCATATTTATTGTAGCCTAAAACTGTGAGTATTTAAAGCTGAAAAGATAAGGCATGTTGACAATTCTGTTCTTATATTATTTTCAACAGATATTGTTAGTTTTGCTAAAGATGATTTTCTTCTTTCAAAATTCCTTGAATGAGATTTTAAAGAAATATATATGCATTAAAAGGAGTTATGTAGCTTTGACTGAAGATCAAGGAATTTTGATTGCAAATAAGCCTTCATGAGAGACGCAGGGCTATTTTTTCTTGTCTTGTCTGTTAGGGACAGACTCTCTAGATACGGTGTATGTCCTTCTGGAGCACTGTAGCCAGAGACATACAGTGTGCAATGCTTGCTGGTGCATTGCCTTTGCATTGTCCTAAAGGGAAGGTTGTAATGACTTTCTGAAGGTGAAAGCTGTCTGCAAAGTGGATCGACAGAAATGAGAGGAGACAACGTCTGAGTTATAAGTATGTATAATATAAATTTTTGTGGCAGCATAGTAGGAGCATTTCCACATCCGCATATTTTTAATTTTGGTAGAAAACCATTAGTATTTGAATTGCCACTAAAAAGCAACTAATTTTCCTGGAAAATGCTGATTGGAGAAGGACTTTTTAATGAGCTGTATTCAAGACATTAGCTGGAGGGTTGTTACCTTCAGTAAAGATCTCTAAATAATATTTTACTCTGTGAAACAGAATTGGGCAATCTGAGTCAGGCTCTGCAGTCTGCAGCTCAGTATTTTGATGTCCTGGGCTTCCAACTGAACTAACTTGACATAATATACCTACCTTCTATGTTCAGTCATAAAACCATGGATTTCTGGAAAAGCCTTCAGCATGAATGGCATCTCCATACTGACTTGTCCACATTTATTGTATTCCTTTCAGAGAGTATCTTGTCCAGAAGTTGAAATTGTCTGAGAAAAGGTCTTTCTGTCCTGAAGATCACTGATCTTTTGATAACTGATTCATGCTTGATGAAGGTAAAAATGATCTGATGCAAATTCCTGATATTTTTTCTTGTATCCAGTGTCCAATTTTAAAATAATTACAGCTAGATGTAAGTACTGCTTTCTATTAATATTATACATTGACGATATGGATATGGATCACAGTAGTTCATTGGAGTATTTTCATTTGTGCCTTCTTGGTCTTCTGAGGATGGGAAAGGAGAAAAAAAAAGATTTCCATGGAAAATCAGAGTTCTGGTTGGAATCAGTGAACAGCAGCATAGCCAGAAACATTGCTGTGGCACAACTTGCACTTGGCTGAGTTCTACTCAGAAAGATGGTTATATGACATAAATGATTTTTTTTATATGAACCCTCTTTATGACATTTCGAGAATTATGAATCAGATCTGATTAATAACCTTGAATAAGTTGCCAGATGAGACAAATTAGGGAAAAAAAAAAAAGAGCTTTAAGATTTTAATCTCAACCAGTTTGTGTAGCTCTGTGCAATGCAGGTGAAGAAATTGATCATGAAGAAATGACCATGTTGTTGGGTAGGATTTTTACTCCTACTTGTCCTTCAGCTTATTTTAGAACTAAATTTTAGTCATTAAATTGGTCAATCTATTATGATACTTTCTGTTCTACTTGCCCAATATTAGCAGTTTTGTCTATTTCACTTACAGACTATTTTGCTTTAGTGACAATCTTAGCTGGCTGATTTAGCTGTGTTTTTACTGGAGGTTTGTAATAGTCACCTACCTCATATCCAGAAGACAGAGATTTACAAAATTGTGTTCAATTTCCATTGTGACTTAGGTGGGGGTCAGGAAGATGTTTATAACTTTCTTAATAAACAGATTGTTATGTAAAATATATTTTAAAAGTTATACCTTGCATACCCTTCTGGAGAGCTATCACCTACGCAGGCAGAATTCATGCTGTGTTTCCTTCTCTTGTTTCATTTTTGGCTGCGGCTCCTGTCCTAAGGTTGCCTTCACACATGAGTATCATGGCTGGAGTTTTTTCTGCCCAAGCAACTACATTTGCAAAGACGACACTTCTCCCAGGTGCGTCTATTTTAAACGTCCAAATGCAGTCAACTTATGCCTGACTTTTCAGCACTAGTAAGCTTCAGAAACCTTCAGTTTGAATTACAGGTGCTGAGACAAATGTCAGACAGCAGATCTCAGCCTATTCCCATGGTTGTCTCTAGAATTTTTTCTTACTTTGCATAGCACCATTTGATGCTTCCCAGATTTCAGATGGAAATATTACAAATGACCTCTTCTTTGTATCCTCAATCTATTCCTTCTGAATCTTCTCAGGAGAGGATCTCAAATGACTTCCTTGCCCAAAAGTAATTCAAGAATCCTAGACAAAACTGTGCTTAATGATTTACCATGGCACCCTATGCTTGTGCAGCCTAAGTCTAGATTGGATGCTTTTAGTAGCAAATATGCAGATATTTCCTCTTTTATCAACAGGATGTGAAAGGATCAATGTGAATGTTCAGATTCTTAAATACTTCACTGGAGAGACTGATCCCAAGAAACTAGGGCTGAAAGACAAGTTCATTCCATTCCTTGTTTATAAACACCCCCAAAATCTAAGTCCTTTTGATCCTTCAGAACGGTGCTTTAATATAAGACAAATGCAAATTCATGCATTTTGAATTCTGAATACAAATTCAGAATTAGATTTTGCATGGATTCTGGGTTCTTTTAAAGTGACAGTCAAAAGAAAAATAAGTATTAAATCACATGAACCCAGGAAAACAAATTTAATGAAGAAATATGATAACCGAGGAAAATGCCCATCTCCCTCACCTGAAGATAGCATCTCACTTTCTGTAGATTGTATCACCATGTATGTGCTCTGGAGATCTAAAGCTGGTTTTTTATGTTTGGTAGTTTTTTAGATACAGTTTGTGTTTGAAGATACAAGTTGATGGTCACTTCCTGTCATTCTTTTGTTTATTGCACTGACTGAACAAAGCACTGCAAAGGTTCCACATGTACATGTTTGTAATTATGCAATTATTAGTGATCAAACACAATTGTGCCTTGAATTAAGAGCCCCCTTCTTTACACAGAAGATTTACTCTTTTTTTTTTTCTATGAATATCCACTACCAGTGAGAAATTTAAGTGAGGAAAACCTTGTTCTGTGTAAACTTAGTTTCTTCTGGTGGTTCTCTTCACTCTATGTGAGATTACTCTTGGAATCAAAACAGAAAAATATGCTATAGAAAGTGATTTGTCTCTTAACCCTGATGTCATTTGTATCAGTACTTATCTGAGAGAGACTGTTAAGAATGAAGTTATTTACATTATTTTGTTTAGGCACTTCTGCTGCAGAAATATTTATAAAATGAGGATTTTATTCCCCCTATTCTTATTTTGAATTATTTTAAAACGATACATTAAAAATCTTTATAACTGAGAAAAAACTAACTTGACTGAATTTTCACGTTTGTTTACTGACTACTGCTAGGAAGCCAAGTTTCCTCCATTTGCTGTAAGGAGATGAAGACATGACACCCAGGACTCTGGCTTTTTTTTCCTGACAAATAATTCATATTCATTCTGAGGTAAAATGTTCTCTTCAGTCCTTATCTAATTACTAAATAGATTCAGTAGCCTAAAATCTTCAGTCAAATTCTAACCTTAAGCCTTCGTATGGTATGGATCCTGCCCAAATAAGAGCTATTAATTAGAACGTTCTCTCCAGTTTAATCAGTTATATTTACGTTAATAAAGATAGGGTATAGACCCTGTCCTATGTTAACTGAACATTCAGCATTCTCTTCATTATCTTATGGTTGCCTGCTAATATTTGTAAATAGCGTATCAGCACCTTGATAACCACTGCATCTGCAGCTATATGTGATGTCTTGTCATGGTAGAAATAAATTACAGACTTCCACCATTTCTTTGTATTTAATTAGAAATTCTGTGGGAACTACTGTAGGTTAGAAATTTGAATTTGGAACATCAGGTTATGAAAACCAACCCAAGGGTGTTCATAGGATGTGAAGAAACAGCCTTGAGTTGCACCAAGGGAGGTTTAGATTAGATGTCAGGAAGAATTTCTTCACAGAAAGACTGGCTAGGCATTGGAACAGCCTGCTCAGGGAAGTGGTGGAGTAAGTGTTCATGGAGGTATTTAAGAGGAGTGTGGATGTGGCCCTTAGTGGATTTGGTAGTGCTAGGTGATTAACGGACTTGATGATCTTTAGGTCTTTTCCAACCTAAGTGATTACATGATTTTATGATTCCATAACCTTACTGATTTCTCTCGTAATTCTACAGGCAGGACCTCTTGTCTCAAATTCGTGAACCGACTTGCCTGTTTCTCAGTGTGCAGTTGTAGTAGAAGTTGAGTGGACAGTGTATGAGATATGGTGACATCCTTTACAAGACCTTTCGATAACTCCCATGATATTGTGATTTTGCTACTGTATGTTTCACCATGCTAGCAAACAATGCATCACCATTTCTCTCTATTCACAATAACATGCATAATAAAGCTGCTGTCCTACTTTCTTTTATATCTTTCTGAGGAGTATTCTCTATGTGAGTCCACTAGATACATACAGTTTTTTCTTTTTTTCTATCTCTATTTCTTGCACAGGACCAAGAACCTTGTATTTAAGGAAGGATCATAAAAAGATGGAGAAGTCCAACAGGAAGATTGCATTTTAATACAACAATCCATAAAGAAATTAAATCTCCTGGGAGAAAGAAGCCTTCGATTTTAAAGTTAAATTTCTAACAGAAGGTTTAAAGTTTGAAATAATAGATTTTTATATTAAAGCTAAGCTGAGGAATGATTGAAAGGTAGGGCACATAAAGCTTCTTATACTTCTCTGCCATCTATCTTCACTTTAACAAGTTTGTCAAACAGGAATACTTTAGATATCTAAACTCTTATGTCTAAGGAAAAATACTGGGGAATAACTGTGCAGGAGAATTTCAGCTGCCAAATTCAACACTTTTCATAATCAGGCATCAATCTTGAGTACAGCATGATGTACAGCTGTAGTGATCCTGGTGAGTGACCTTGTTATGGCCACTGAGAGAGGGAAGACATGTCTGTTGCTGTTACTTGATCCATCAACAGCCTTCGACACCACCAGTCCCTTGGGTGCAGCTAATTCACTTACAGAACCTGGCAGGGCTGAATGTGCAGCTCTGGGCAGGCTCTGCCTGTTTCTCTTGGACAGATAGCAGAAGACCCTCCCTTGTGGGATAAGTAGTTTTCAACCCCATCTTCTACCTTTTTCAACATCTTTGCGAGATCTGTCATCAGCAGCGCTCCCACACAGCTGCCTGTCTGCTTTTGCAGAGGCAGTCAGTGTTATTGCTCAAATGTCTCAGTGTTGGTGAGAAATAAATACATCGATGAAAAGAAGGTGGATCCAATTTGCAGGTGAGGTTTGCAGTGAAAAGGATTACTTCAAACATCTCACCTTTTGTTGAAGACTTAGCCACTGATCATCAGCTTGATGCACAGATCCAAGCTTCTGCTGAGGGTGCTGTCACTCATGGGTACGGTGCTGAGGAAAGGAAAAGTCTTCCTTCCTTGGGGTCTAGAAAGAAGTGTATGCTCATGTGCCTTGAGTAATGGACTAACTTCAGTGATCTGCCTATTGGTTATCTCTGGCTTACAGCACTTCACCTCATTTTGTCTTGGGCCGCCTACAAACAGTATATGGGAGTTGGATCAATATGCTGTGATCTGTCTTTTAGAGAAAGGAGGTCAAAGTGAAAATGTCACACAAGTGTTACATATGTGTTTTTGACTTCTCTTTTGATATTTCACTCTTCAAAACCAGCTTGGCATTTGCAACACTTGAAAGATATATCCGTGCCCACTGTGGTGGAGATGCTGCAAATGCTGGACCTTAAGAGAATGTATCTTGGAAATGGATGTAGGTTCTCTCCGCAGAAAATCTTGCCCACAAAGGGCTAAAGGAATCTTCAGTTTTCCTGCTGTAGAAGTGGCAAAAAATTTTCCTTTTACAATTGTCATGAGCAAGAAACTGCAAGAACAAATCAAATACTTCTTGAAAAAAGGAGTGCTTTTCTTCAGACCAAAATATTAATTTGAAACTTGATTCTGTGATGATAATAATATGCTATAAAATCTAAGACAGGCATCATTAAAAACCACAATTAACAATGGTGCAGACCTCAAAAAAGAAAAGATACAACAATAGTAATTTTGAATAATAGTTTTAAAATGACAAAAATCAATGCATACTAATATGTGTAGTAAAAAACCCCTCCACTGAATTAGCTGACAAAAAGTGAACAAACTACAACACGCCATGGCTGTAGAAAAGCTTTCATATAAAGTAAACCAGTGAGAATACAAAT
Source organism: Penelope pileata (assembly GCA_013396635.1). Lineage (NCBI taxonomy): Eukaryota > Metazoa > Chordata > Aves > Galliformes > Cracidae > Penelope > Penelope pileata. Next base: position 957,617 of record WBMW01000696.1, on the reverse strand, counting down.
GAGAAACTGCTGGCACATGTTCTGTGTAAAGAATAAGATGAAGTACACCAAGCTGCGTCAATTATTAAAACTGAAGGCTCAAACTTTGACATATGATCTAGAAATCATAAATAACACTTTCAAAGAGCAGTGTCAGACACTCTAATCTTCCAAGTTGCTTTAAACAGGAGATAAAGTTTGTAAACAAAAGCACTTTATTGAAACTTTCACCAGATCAAAGTGTAACCTTAGACTTAATATGAAATAATAAATGCTGCTATAGTCTAACACTGGGGAAAGTAACATGCTTAGATGAGCTGCCAGTAAACATTCAGTGCAAAGTCATACATTCACATCTGAAATGTGATTAGAAGTGTTTAACTGAAGATTGGAATCAAAAAGCATACTATTACACAACTTGACATTCAAATGAACTGCTTTTCCTATGTATCTGAAGCACTGGATATCAGTTTTAAACCCAGGACTTGATTTATTTACCAGTGCTGATATAATGCACTTCGGTACCCAAAGTGCACATACAGACACTCAAATCTCTAGCAAGAATTAAGTAAAGGTTTAAAGGGGAGCAGAGGCCTGCTGAGGCACTTCAGCTCTCCACAAAGGATTTCCATGAGGAAACCTTGTCCACATAGCTCAGTCTGTATTGTTTCCATTGTGCTTCACTGAAGATGATTTAGAGTTGTGTGTTTATTCACTATAGAAATTTGATAATATAGGTTTGTCCATTCAGTTGAATGGGAAACTCTTTTAATTCATTAAAATGGAAATAATTGTTGACTGGTTTTAAAACAGACAAACAAACAAACAAAAAACCCTCCACCACCAAGAAAACCCAGAAACCAAGACAAAAAAAACCATAAACCAAACCTTCAGACACTTCACTTTAGAAAGACCTTCATAAAAATTGGATTAAAAATATTGCGTAATATCCTGAACAGGTCTGTACATACTAGCAATTTAAACTCGCCCTTTTAAAAATGACACCAGGGAACTAGACGAAGCTGTCCATTATCCTCCTTTCTTTTTACAATTGTAATAGAACTTTTAGTCTTATTTTTCAGCAATGAATTATTGCATTAAGGAATGAAAATCAGAAACTCCATAAATATGTGTTCATTGTATGCAGATAACACATTGACTTGCTCCTGTAATACCAATCATAATCTGCCTGTAATCTTACTATGGACACAGCTGCAGAGCCTACCTGACCATAGCATGATCAGGTGAGATGGGATTCTGTTAAATACCTAAAGATAAACATTTGTTAAACCAACATCCACATATAACTAAAAAGGCTCACTTCCCTAAAGAGAGTGGGGAATTATTTTATGCTTGTCCTCCTTTTTCCTCAAAATTCTTTTGGAGCTATAGAACCAATGGATATGATAAACCTCATCTTTTTTTTTCTTCTGTTTCAGAATCTTTATTTCTTAGTGATATATATATTTTTGCTTTGTTATTTTTAACTTTTCATCGAGTTTGTACAAATGAAATATTTCAAGTCAATTTCTAAGCCTTGTAATCACTGTTAGGAAAAGGTAGGTCAACTTCAAAACAGTTTTTGTTATTTAATGTTAAAATATTACTTCATTTTACTTTGGTTGACTGTAGCTGCAGAACTGAGATACTGATCCTGTAGCACACTATGCATTGTAGGAAACAACAGTGACAAAACCTGTATTGTTACTGATTGCTACTTGAGACAAAAACCCTACTTCTGGAAGGGACTGGGAAAATGTCATGCATTTCTCTTTATTTACTCCATGAACAATTCTCAGAGTAAATTCTTAGATCTTTGTCTATTTATTTGAAAGAGATTGAAAGATTGGAACAGATACCCAAAATTTGGTGATGTCTTTCAAAGCCTGAATATTACTATGTCAAGGTGTTCAGCAATTAGACCAGCCTGGCCCATTGTTTTGCTGTCAAATAGCATCTAATGTGATATATTCAGCTAAACATCATACAAGCAGATTACATAATGTTTACATAGCTTTACAACAGGATTATTGCACAGATATATTGACAAAGCATTTCCTTTTTTTTAAATCAATTAACTCTCAGATTATTTTAGCAAAAAATGAGATAAAAATGGAACTTTAATTTTTAGAACAGGATTACTTTGGAATAGGATTCAATAGTGACTCATTCCAAACATATATTGATTTTCTCTAATATGTTACACAAGTTATAATTAAGTCTTCGAAGAACAGCTTCATTTCAGACAAATTTGTCATTTAGTTGTCAGAAAATATACATTCCATAAAACACTACTTTGTGAAGGAGTGTCCTAAATTAGCTGTTTGAGAAGGAGAGTAACAAAAAAGAAAACTGATGCAAATGTCTTCTGCTCCCAAGTTTTTCTTTTAATATCAGCTGGACTACCTATCTGCTAATTGTGCTCACTCATGGAAACGTTACTACTTTCTTCTGCAAGTGTCACTCAGAAACTGAGCAAGGAAGATTTCTACTAGAGAAGCTAAAATCAGCATCACATTAAAAAAGTTGGATAGCTATAATATTCACTTTCAGCTTTCACAGTTTTTGTAACATAGGTGATTATTTCCTGACACAAGACTTCCACTATTTTAATCCTCTATGATTTATTCTATTTATCTGTGTGTATGTAGTGAAGAGTAGACTGTAGGTCATAATGATACAAAATTAACCAAAGTCCAAGTTAGCTATTGTGTATTCAACATGATGCTGAGGACAGATAAAGCCAGAATGATGCATTTTATGTAGGTTCAGAATTTAATGTAAATTCCCAGCTGTCAGGCAGAGGAGCTCTTGATACTTCATTTAACTTTTTCTTGAAATAAAAAGTGTGATTAAGGACAGATGATTTGAAGTACCACTGGCATAAACCATAGCACATTGATAATGGTGAATAGAAGAACCTTGAAAACTATGGAAAATAAGATGACTTCTTCTGACAGTTATGGAGCAATGCATACATTTTAATTACATCCTTTATTAGGAAAATTTCAACCACACATAAACTGTTGGACCTTGCTCTTTCAGTGAGCTTGAGGCTGTCTGGGACCTAATTCTTGTGGCCAGTTAAGATGCATAAATTGAAACAAGACAATATTGTCCGAAGATTTTTTAGTCTTCTAGGGAGATGAATATGGTATTAACTGAACTATCTTAGTACTCCAAGATCAAAACAGGTTATAGTTTGACTCATCTCTCACCACTCTATGGTCTTGAAGTATGCATTCCAGCATTTTGGTCCTGCCTGTGTATCTTGTGCATAGACAGCAGACTTCAGGGCTGTTACTAAATCCCTTCCATGAACAGATTTATTTTTATGTGTGTAGAAATGCAAAAATGAAAAAGTCTTTTATGAGTCTAAGTGATCAATGTACCAGTCTTTATCTTAGTAGAATTTGGGGCAAATATAAAATTCAAAATGCAGATGAAATAATTAGGATTTGCTTCTCCACTTGATGGAAGAAATCCACAAGCATGAGTTCTGGTTAATTTATTGCTTTAAGTTGCTAGATTTTAGAGTCTGTTGTCTTTTGGACAAGCTGGAATTTCTGTTTTTTGTTCTTGTCCACCCCCCCCCTCCCCTCCCCCTCTTTTCAAGGATATTTCCAGAATAAAGATCACTATAGTAGTTGATTCTAGATGTTAGACTTATATAGTTTGCTTGGTGAGTTACGAGCCCAAGTGTCCTGAGCACACTAACAGATGAAAATTAACATTTTTACCACTATGGAGGTTCGTGTGTCTGAACATAATCCAACAGTCCTGTTTAATGCAAAATCTCTATTAAAAACATGAACAATGATGCGATTTCACCTAGTGTGACATCTAGTCTACATCCAAGTTGATGATGCAATAGTTAAACAGCCACTTGTGATTTACTATGTGTACAAAACTCATGGGGAGCTCTGAGCAAAATGCTCACTGGTAAGTCATGCTACCTCAATCTGTTTTCTTCATTATGTCTACTCCTGCCTCAATGGGTTAAATTAACTTGCTATATAATCATGACCATGCTGTAGTTTGGAATTAAGTTCAAGTGAACTCTTTTCAACAGTTGAAATAATTTCACAGGCTCCATTATCAAAATTTTCCTCTGCAAGGGTAGTGTTTTATGTGTCTCATGAGTGTCCTATAAACTCCCAGTATTAATAGTGTGTTAGTGGTGATATTGATGCATGATAGCATGGATATACCATGCACTGTTACAATGCTTTAAGACTGTAAACCATTTTTAGCACTGTTCTTTGCAAGGCTAAGTCTTGATAGTGTAATATAGCACTGCTAATTATATTGATCTAATTAATCTAATTAAATTGCAGCTAGATATGTTGTACATGCCATTTGTCTATATTAACATTATGTAAACCTATTCTACTTGTCTGTGCATTTTATATACAATGCCTCTTTAGCATTTGACCAGGAAAGTGATTGTACGCCTCCTGCTTCTTGTACTGGAGTGAGAGAGATGTGGCGACCAGGTGTTTTATGAGATGAAGGAAACCTGACTCATTTTTAAACCTGGTTTTGTTTGAGAAGACAAGGTATTTTCTCTTCCTGGAGCTTAGAAAATTTCTTCTCTGCTTCCTCACTTGTTTACACCACTTTTGACAAAAGCACACGTTCACTTTTCAGAATTTCTGTACATCACTTTCAAAATGTCAATAGACCAGTGGGCCCCTAATCACTCTGGAGTGAGGGAAGCATTACTGAACTGCTTTGGTATTTCTCTGATATGTGGAAGAGAAAGTATATGGGGAAAATTCACTCCTAAGGGAGCAGGGAGCTTCCTGCTGCTGCTCGCCACTGCCGCTGGCTCTGCCTTCCACCAACAGTTCCAGAGGAGATGCCTTACTGGAGAGGCCAGCAACAGATGAAATTGCAAATCTTTATCTACTGCCCGTGGCTTCTGGTTGTATAGCAAATGCTCTTTTCCTAGTTGCACTTATCCATTGTGCTTCTAGCAACAAAGGTAACCAGATGGTATCTCTACCCTCCTCCTAACACAGGACACACACTTGAATGTCATCCAAACACCCTTCTTCTGGATTTTCTTTTATCATCAATTAAACCAAGGCAACTATTCCTTTGGCATGAGCTGATGCTCCAGACTTCACATAGTTTTTTCTTCTTGTCTTTAATACAGAGGCACTCCATCATTTTCTATGATCTCTCTCTGGCATTGGGAAGACTCAGTTTGGTTACTACTCTGAGTTCGCTGTGTCACTCTGCAGAGTCGTGGCAGACTGCGACACATTAAAGGAAGAACACAACTAACTTCTTCCATGTCAGCCTTCTGCAGCAATTAGTGCTGTCCCTTCTTATTTGGCCAAATCAACTGAATGCTAAAAATATACTACTCTGGGCAGGTCATGAGCCTGAAGGATGGTTGAATACTGTATGCAACTGTCTTGAAATTAGATTTATTTAGTATGTTTTTTCTTAAGATTTAAACCAATAAGATCAAAATACTTTATTTGTCTTTAAATATGATGTAGATTTATTTTTTTCATACTCTGCAGAGGACATTTTCAGCCAGGCTCTGTTACTGCTCATATGGAAAAGTGAATGATCCAGCTTTCAGCAACTGACCACTGTCTTATTGTTGATGAAACTGCCATCACGTTTGTAACACCAGAAAAATGGAGTGGCAGAAGGGACAAAGAAAGACATTTAAAAAATCTCATACTTCTTTGTCCTGCATAAGAAGAGCTGAAATTCTGGTTTCATCAGCATACTCTTGCTAATGGCCTCAGTTAAAGTACATTATATATACTATATTATATATAATAATTATTTTCCAGGTGAAACAGTCTTCAGTTTCCAAAGAAAAGAAGTCTAGAAATCCACCAGGAATCTAAAAAGATCCTAGAAAGATGCACTATTTACCATGTCTGGACAAAGTAGACACAGTAAGGAGGAGGAGGAGCCCTCCTTTACACTTTGTGTTACCTACCTTTCTGTAAATGGCAAAGAGTGGGGCTCCGCAAGTCTGAAAATTTAAAATTCGAGGACTTCCGCAGGTAGCTTTTTCCCCCTTTGCTCCAAGGTCTTTTAGGCTATGTACAAGCCACATGCACAGCAGAGAAAGCAGCCATAATCCTGCAGTTTATCTGTATGTGGTGTGTACGTGTTGGGTATATGACAGTGGGATTGGAGTTCGTTATTTATGGCTTTTGCTCAGGCTGCCACATGGCAGAGAGATCAGAAATAGCATGAAAGAGAATGACATCCACAGATGACCTGTTGAAGTCAACAGAAATACCCACAATGGTTTTAGTAGCCTGGGAGTCAGGCCCTTTAGAAAGAGGGATGGCATTAATATTTCTGAGGAAGTGAAATCCTGGGGGTCTGAAACAGAGAAAAACAACAACTAGCCTGAAGGGACTTTGGAGCGGAGCCAACAGAAGCTGCTGTCATTTCTATCCTGCTGTCCTTTCTTGAACTTGGCACAATCAGCTGATCTGCATGAATGTGATGTTTTTATGGCACTGGTTATAATTGGTAGTGATAGCAGCATGACTGAACGAGACAGCACACTATATGAAAACAGGTTGAAAGGAGGAAGGGATTCAGTTATAAAACCTTAAAACTCATTTAATCAGAGCATATTTTTTACTAATCAGAATATTTTCTGTGAATCTTGGAAATTGAAGACTCTGATCACAAACCAGAGAGTATGAGAAGGTCTCATTCATAAGTGCTTTATCTTCTCAGGAACAAGTCGATAAGCCTTTATTGTTTAATTTTTCTTTCTTGAGAACTGGGCAGCTGACATTTTTTCAAAGTCCCTTAATTTGTAGGGGACTTTGTGGGAGTCACAAAACCCCATTAACCGTATTTTTCATCTGGCTTTAGGAGGAATATATTTTAAAATGGTAAAAGAAAAAGACTTTGAACAGCTTCTGATAACTCACAGTTTAAGCATGGCTATAAAAAGAAAATGAAAAGGCAATTAAAAATGGAATATTTCTTTCTTCAGTCTTCCCCCCCAGCTGTAATTTGTCACTATTTCTTGTAGGCAGGCAGAAGGATGAGGCTACAGAAGACCATTTAACACTGCAAAGCTGGCTGCTATAAAGCACCAGCACTTGGCGTTAGAATAGGGGACAAACTTTTAAAAATCTTTATCATCCCCCATCACACAAAGTCACAAATGGTGGTTTTCTTGATTTTTTTTTTTTGGTTGTTTTTTGTTTTATTTTGTCTTGTTTTTCCTTGAAAATAGGAAGAAAAAAAGAATGGAAATTCATTAATGTCTCAGCACCACTAGTTGGAGGCAGTAAGGGTAGTAAGAGGCCATGTTTCGTCAAATTCAGTTCTTTTCTATCCTATTAGTACCCAGAAACCCTTTCATGAAGTGTGAGAAATGTACGCAGATTTATACATCCCAGAAGGTCACCAAAAGCGGGTTTGCAACACTTGAGGTGTCCTTATTTGTGCTTGCTAACTGATGTTTACACTTCTACAAAACCACCACTGGAGATGAAGGCAGGAGTTTCTCCAGTCCCTGCCCTGTGGAGGTCAGGGTTGCTCAGGTGGTTTGACTGCAGCACAGGGCTGGCTACGTGCTGCAGAACTGACTGCATGTTGGGTAGGTAGCGCAACCACTATTGGCCCACTGCCCAGCCATGCATGAATGACTGCTCCCCACCTAGGCTTTCTTTCACTTTCACTGACCCTGTCCTCCATAAGTTGCCCTATCTTTGCGTAGCTGAGTCTTCACATTATCAACACTTTGATAGTCGCTGTGAATCTCCTTTCTTAGAAGTGTCTAAGTAAGGGATCAGTGTATATTGTACATCCATTTTTATGCATATTGCACAGAGGGACCCAAGCAGCATCCCATGCTCTGACACCAGCAATACCCAGCTATGGTGTGTCAGCAAAAAGCCACTGCTGCTACTCAACTCAACTCAAAAGCTTATGTTTTACAAATACAGTACTTGCCAAAGATATTTGTTTGCAAATTTACTGAGAATTTGCTTTCAATACCGAGTGCTGTATTTTACAGCCATCTTGCTGAAAAGAACAATTCAGCACTGTGAAAATAGTACTCTTGCTGTTATCTCTAGCAGCTGCAGTCTCAACTTTCATTTGGAAAGGCCTCCTGCCCTCCTGACTGATAAGCCATGTAAGTCTAGAGGAGGCTACAAACCAAGGAGAGAAGAGGAGATTTTTATCCAGACTGTACCCATCATTACAGAAATTACCCCTCTGCAGCAGGGGGACAGGCTGAGGGACTTTGCTGCACAAGCCAAAGGAGAACCTCTGCCGGTAGCCCTTGCCTCGGCACGGTTGCAAGAGAGGCTTGTTTCCATGTCAGGGCAAGACAGCCAGAAGGTCCCAGGCATTCTTGATTGGCTTTTGCAGAAGGACTCTGAGGGTTGTGTGGGTGTTTTGGGTGAAGTGAATATTGATATACTACTAAGCAAATATAAAATAGCACCATTATTTAAACAGGGACTGAAAGCCATTGACACTCTCTCTTGCGTGTATACACATAAAGTCGTACTTATTTATCACGTGTTTATAAAGCAGCCACCCCTATATCATCTGAGCCCAAATTTTGTGAAAAGTTCACAAGGCCATATTTCACATGAGCCATATGCTGAGCTGAAGGCACATAATTTACAAACCTCTTAAGTGATTATGTTACCAACAATTCACATTTCGATTCTCAAGATAAAGCCCCAGCCTGTTCCATCTGATCAGCTTCTTATTCTTCAAGCAGGTGTCATGGTTTCTGAATTTTGTCCAGATGGCAGCTGATGTGGAATGAGAGACTGAGTGAATAAAAACAAATGCTGTGAGAAGAGCCAGTGAGCCTTTGCTCCTCATGTTACTGCTGGTGACAATAGATTTAATGCACCCATTGTTCATGATCTGTGAGTTTATGAGAGCTAAATGGTTAGGATTAACTCATCAAATTATAATAATCAGAGGAAGTGATTGAAAATATCCCCCTGAAATATATTGTGTTTGGTTCTAGTTCATCAGTGTTTTGCGATGTATGTCTTTCAGTGGAATGCATGCATGTGTATATATGTGTCTATATACGTATATATGTGTGTATATATGTATGTATATGTTCACACCCAGAGCTGGTTCAGCACTCGTTCTGCCAAGCATACCTTTGATCCCTTGCAAAGCAACTGCAAAGCTTGTAGCCATGACACTAACTGCAATGAAAGTTTCAATATGTGTGTGTGTTAAAAAAGGATTGGCCCCGTGGGCTGTCTCAGGGAGCTTGTAAGAGATAATGAGACCTGCGAGGGTCAGCAATTACCTGCGAGCAATTCAGGCTCCTTGGCTGAGCTGCCTTTATCCGTAACTCAGCTCTTCCCAGAGTAGTACATTTGTGCAGGGCAGAGGGCTGCAGTCCCAGCGCCCCGGGAGCACCCCCATCCACTCACCTGCGGGATGGGACCCTGCCTGGCGCCCTCCTTCAGATAATGAGGAAGTCATGCCCTATTGCCAGTGCTAGGTTTGATCTGCTCACTGATTGTGGGCAGAAATGCAGTGTGCAGTCCCTCACCCAGGGCTCAGCGGTCAAGAAAACACGTCAGTTTTGCTTGCTCCATCTCCATTTCTGTCACCTGAGAGTTTGCCTCCAGAAAAATCTGTATCTTTGAGTTGCCTCTCAGAGAGGCTCTTATTATGACACCGGTGGGCAGAGCCTTTCACAATTTGTGAAATAACCTGCTGCCATGTCAGATTAGGTTATGTGCCATCAAATTATTTAAATCTTCACGGTTACATTTGTTCTACAGACATGCGCTCTCTCTCTTGAGACTAACATTTCTGCACTTTTACGAATACTTTCCTTTCAGGTCATTCTTTTTTTCTTTTTTTTTTTTTTTTTCAGAGGCAAAATCAGCTCTCAGAGCTCTGATGGTGCTCATCATCAAGATGATGCTTCGTGTACATTTTATGGTTTTTCTGTCCAATGACTCTAATGTCAAAATTGCTACAACCTTCGAAGAGAAATGCTAAATCATAATGTAGTAAGAAAGGCACCCTCGACAGGTCTGCGAATGACAGCTCTATAATTTCAGCATTATTTGAATACAATGTAGAAGTGCCTTATATGTTTAAGCAGCTTCATTTTACATCTGCTTTTTAGAATAATTGATTCATACTTGTCTGCACAGGCTTTCAATAGTTCTCCTTTTCTTTCTTAGTGTCTTTGTCTATCCTTTTCTTTCTCCCTTTCCTCTTTTTTTTTTTTTTTAATTCCATTGAATTTTTTTTCTATAATATTTATTTTACCATTGAGAAGACAAGAGGATCAGGCTGAGAATGGGTGAACCGAGCTGCATTGGAACGAGTCATCTTTAGCTCTGTGCTTGTTAAGGACACAGTGCAGAATGACTCAAATTGCGGGTGGTTTTTTTTCTGCCTAGTCTCATCCATACGCTAAGATTTATTGCTTTATTTGTCGCTCAAAAATTACCATTATTATTTCTGAGTGCTGTGGTATATTTCATCTGTTTTAACATTTCTGATTTTTTTGTAGTTGTTGCTCAAGTCTGCGTGGGTTGGTTGAAGTCCTTGAAAAATCTCCCAGTGGTTCCTGATCACAATTTTTCATCAGGAGACTGTGACTTCAAATCCTGCTAAAATAAAAAAAGTTTACAGTCCTACTGGTTTTTTGATGGTAGACTTTCTGCACCACTGAACTGACAGCTGAAATCCTACCCTGTTTCCTCTGTGCCTGATGCCTGCCCTGGCAGCCAGAGGAAGGGTAAAAGGAGCAGTGTAGATGGGGAAAACCAAAACATTTCGCAGAGCAACCATCACAGCTAATGCTGTGTGTCGTGTCAAAAATCTGCAGGACCTGGCAGATCTCTGTGGAGGTGGCTTTGCTTCTTGTGACACGTCCAAGGAGCCTGCACCATCCTGGTCTGATGCCAAGCCACAGTTGCCATGCTCCACCAGCACTGCTCATGAAAATCAGGGGGCTGTGCTTCAGGTCAGGGCTGCCTGGGCTTGGGATAGGTTTCACCCTATGTCCCTGCCACGTGGAGTCAGGGGCAAAGGCATCTTCCCAAGACAGAACTCAGGGAGGGCACAAGGCAGGTACCCCCTGTCTGATCCTGCCTGGAAACCACTGCAGATCAGGAGTAGCTCCACAAATGGTATTGGTTTTAAAATGCATGAGCCCATGAAAAATGAGGTCAAAACTAGTTTCTCTCCTGTGCGGTTTATTTTTTTGGTTGGTTGTTTCTTTTTTCACTCTGAAAGTGTACCGCTTGCTTCAGTTTGTGGATGCTGAGCCAGATGTGAAGAAATGAGATTGGAAAGGAGAAAGAATTAGAGTTATAGAGAAGGAATTTTTTTTCTGAAAAGCACTGGTAAATGTAGTTTAATAAGGTGCTTAGCCTAAAAGCTCTATCCTCTTTATGAAAAATATTGTAGTGATTTAGTGATACCACCTCTTATTGGAGATGCTATTAGAAACTAAAAGAAAGACTTGTCTCAACCTCAGTCTTTCCAATCAATAAAAATAAATAAAATAAAATCAAATAAAGAAAAATATGCTTTAAAAATAATTTAATAGATTCTGGGCTGAACGTGGTTGCTCTTCTTTCATCTTGCTCTCTCACACTGACAACTGTCTGACAGCTGGCTGTTGCGTATCACATCCTTGCTCCACCCTTGGGGAACCCATGCACTGTTATCCCCTCGGTTTGCCAAACAAGTGTCCGAATTGCCCTTCACCTTCCCTCAGAAGGAGACAGGCTTCACCAGGTTGTAGCATGACTGCACCATCCGAGTGAAGTTTCCTTCCTTCCTTTAGTAAACCCAATGAGAGCTCTTTCTGAAAAGGTTTTCAGAGAATCCAAAAAGCACTCCAGTCCCTGTTCTTCAATGTTTAACTTCTATTTCAAAACATCATCTTTATGATCTTTTTCTCCTTAACTGTATATGTTTTAATATTTCTCTCTTTTGAACAATTTTGTCTCAGAAGAGGTGTATGGATGCATTATTTTAATATTCTTAACAGGAACTATTAGGAGACTCCTCCTGGGGAGCGGGCACATGTGCATGTGTAGGTTTCACAGAGTGTGAAATCATATGTGGAATTCCTGATCAGATTATCTTCAAGCAGAAATGTGAGGAGATGAAGCCAGTTTGCATTCAAGGTACCAAAGGGTGGCCAGTGTCAAAATTTTCAGATCAGACTAGGTACCAATTTTTGGTTTTGTGTGAAAAAAAGAACTCCCTAGATAGTGTCATAGCATGAAAGGCTTATAAATAAATAGAACTGAAGGGAATAGGCAATAACCATAAAACAGTATTATGAAAATATAAACTATAATTAGTGATAATGGGTTACTCTCTTAATTAAATACATTAAAATATGGATACAGAGTTTTGATGCATGGATGCTTTTGTCCAAGAACATATGTGTGTTTATATACTGAACTAACACTGATGTATAACTGACACATTAAATACTCATCAAAGGATGAATGCTCTGCCCTAATGTTGAACGGGTCTGTTTTATGCTGCGTAGTTTCACAAATGTAGGGAAGACAATAGTCCCTGCCCCCAGATTTCCCATCTAAAAAGAAAAGAATAGAGTACTTAACTGCGCGCGTGCTCAGGGCAGCTCAGGGCTGTCAGTGGGGTAGCTAAGGTTACGTCATACCCATGGGTGCTCTGGTCATTCTGCTGAAGGACCTGAACGTGGGTGGGGCTCCCTGTATGCCCAGGAAATGAAGCTTCAATTAAAATTCAGATTACCTGTTTTGAATCCAGTGCCAGTAGCTGGAGTTTATGTGGGAGGAGTAATGCTCTTCCTCTTTCCACTGCCTGCTACATTATACTAAGGCTGCGTAGGTCTCCAGTTGCTCTATCTTCTAGAGATGGAATAAACTATGTTTCACTGACCTCCAGCACTCCGAGTTTCAGATGCATCATTAAATAATTTCAGTTCTCTGAGTAGTTAGATAATTATGAGGGGATTAGATTATGATTAGTACCAGGGAGGGGGAAATATTGAAACTTATCTCTACGTTACAAGTTCACCCTTTGAAGCGCCTACGTGGTCACCTTTCCCCTTGGCTCTGGGGATCTGTCATGCGTGATGTACACCACGAGCACTGCTGTGCGGAGGCCCTGCCTCAGTGGCCACTGTCACAGGGCAGAGAGCACCCAGCTGCCTGGGAACCTCCCCGCTGTGCACTGGGGAGATGGTCTCTTCTCAGCCATAGCCAAAAATAGCTGGAGTCTACTGGCTTTCACTCAAGCTCTGTGTTATTCCTACTGCTTTTGAGAAAATTCATACCTGTCAGCACGAATTTGTGTATTTTGACTTAAAGGTTTGTCCAGTTCAGGAGCAAAACAAGTTTCACTGAGCTTTGAATCCACCAGCAGTTCTGTTTTTATTTGGAGATAAACTACCCCAGCAGCAGAAGTACTGAGCCCTTTCCTCCCCAGACTGTACTTTCTGAGGTCAGACTGAGGAGAGTCACATTCCCTGCAGCTGATCTTGCTTAAACCATGTCCTCCCCCATTGCCAACCTCTTCTGTCTTAAACGTTTGGGTTGATATTTTCTCTGCCTGGTCTCAAGGCTACTGTGATATTAAAAAAGAAAAGTGTGAGTAAAATGAATTGTCCCTTATTGAGGTAGAATATACAGGGAGAAAAGAAATTATGCCTTTCCCATGGAATTTTAGCATAAGCATATAGTAAGTCAAAGTGGCAGGGTCTATAAATGTCAGGCAGAATTTTATTGGCAGAAAGAGTTAAACATAAAGATATTCAGGTACAAGTGTCCTGCTAGTGCCTGAGCCCATGATTATTTTAGACACATGGGCAGTCTGACAATATCTGTGGGACCATGCACTGGCCTGTCAGTGATTTAATCTAAATTTTGAATAGATGGGAAGAGAGAGCCACATAAAGCGTTCTAGATATCTTTCTTTTTGAATACTTCGTATTTTAATATGGTGCTTTTTAAATCAAAAGAAAGATTTCCATCGACTTAAATGGGTTCAAAAGTGAGTCCTAACATGAGATTACTTTTTTCATTAAGGACATTATATTGCATCATTGAACTCAATGTTTTTTTTTTCCATTGACTTCATTAGATGCAAAATTGGCCCGCTTAAAGCATATGCCTTGATAACGCACTTTGTCTTCTATGACTGCAGTAAAAAAGGCAAAAAAATAAAAAAAATAAAAATCAGAACATCCTTATGCTTGCTGTTCCTTATTTCTGTGACATGTTGCCTCTTATATTCCTGCATTTTGAATCATAAGGGCTCTATTCTCACTGGGCTCTTGTCCCATGTTAATCTGATATTCATATAATTTTGCTAAAAAAGAGCCTGTGAATGATCTCTCCCTTCTAATTTATTCAAGACTAACATTCTGCTACTGGCAAACTTGCTTCCATGGTTCCCTTGTCTGTACAGCACAACCAGATGTTTTGTAGTTTGGGTCCCTCTGCACATCATTGTGCAGATACTGAAAGTATCTTTCCTGCGGATTTCTCCAAGAACCCTCAAAATGGAATACACGAGGAATGTGTGAAAACAAGTTATAAAGAAATTTTAAATTAAATTTTAAAACACAGAAAGTACTTCTTATAAAGCAGGGGAAATATTGTATAGATTTTTGTAGAGCAGATTGGACTATCATCTGCGCACTATGTGTACAATGATGCAGTTGCAAATAGCGATATATTCATTTAAACCAACTTCTAAATGAAGACATAAAATTATGTGAATAATGTCGAATTGTACCTGTGTGGCACCTATTACTAACACATTTGTGTGTCTCTCACCATTGAAGACATATTCCCAGCACTGCTGTCAGGGAGGGAAATAATTTCTAACAGAGAAAACCGAGGTGTAAAATCTAGACAGATTTTAAATGCATAACTTTGTTTTCATTGCTCAGGTAGGCCTTGTTTAAGTTCAAAGCTATATGAAGTTCTTGGCTTGTCATTCGGTCAAGTGTATCAGATGCATTTTCAGAAGAAGTCCAGTGGTGCCTCAAACAAAGCAGTGCTGAAGCTGGGTATCTTTCCACTTGTGGAGATTTTCAAAGTCCATTCAATGAAGAGTAAAAAGTTGTATGTTGGAACAAACATCAGTGCTTTTGACAGATGAACTTCAGGGGACAAAAGGGTCCTCTGATTTCTAGATAAATGAGAACCATTACATGGCAAGGAACAAACTGTGATCAAGCGCAATAGGAGACTGATAATAATTCCAAATAATAATATTAAAAAAGAAAGAAGAGTAAATAAATAATAAAAAATTAGACTTTTGATACTTAAGAATGCAGCTGGAATTTTCTTCAAAGTTTGAGAAAGTTTAGTGGGAGACTCTGAATTGGATCCTTGTCTGCTTAAAATGAAGATCAGGAACCAACCATCAATTTGTATACATCCACTGAGCATAGAATTAATGGTTCTATTAAAATGAGTCATCCCCAAGAAATTCTATAGTAATTGAACTACTTCATAAATTAAGACAAGCAAGCACAGTTGTGTAAATACTAGAATGGTTGACCTAGTTATTTTTAATAAAGTTATGTTCTTTATAACCTTCTATCCCAAAAGGGTGGTGACTGAAATTTCTGAATAGTCCAGAAAATTATTTGAAGCATTGGGTGAATATTTTCAGGTGATGGTGTGACATGGAGGGCTACTCTATTCTCTGCTGCTTTAACCTGGTTTGAATGGCCTGCATCAATCCTTACATTTAATGACAGAAAACTCAGCTTAACCTTGCTGTAAAGTAAGTATTTATACATATCAATGAGAGAAATAAAACACCTTATTGATTTTACATCTGCTTTCACTGTGGTAATTAAAATGTACCTTTGCGGCTTGCAGAATAGTAGTCTGTTTGCATTAGATCAAAGAAAAGCTTTTCTACAGACCTTATTTTGTATTCCTGTTATCCGTTGAATTTTTTAAATAAATGCAGAAGGATGAGTCCTGTCTTCATAATATGCAATCCTTTAACTCTTGTGAAAAGACACCTTCCAATCAAAGGAACTAATAGTTTGTAATGGCATATTCTTACCATTTCTAGGCCAAATTCAGTGTTGACTACCCCAGAGTTCAATGTTCAATATAGCTAATGCCTTTTCCTGGATATATTGTCAGGAGTCATCTGAGGAAACCTTCTTCCTGTAGCTGTTCACAAGATGATCATCACTACAGCAAATCTCTTATAGAGGGTTTCAGAAAAAAGCAAAGCTCTTGAAAAGGGCATTGTAGACCTTATAACTCTACTGAGTCTGGTGACAGACTACCAGTTTTAGCTGTGTGCTACTACTTGGATGATCTGGGTAGAATCTACTAGCTTTCTGGAAGCACGGCAATGCATGGTTTCTGCAGCAGCCCATCTCATCTAGAGCCTGGTGTGTTTGCAATCCAATGCGTTTGCATTGGATTGTGTTGGTGAGTCTGGACTGTGGATCTCATTCCACCACTAGTGTGGTGGCACCTGCGTGAATAGCCCCTCAACCATCTGGATGTTTTTTTGGTGGAAAGTGAGTTTTATGTCAATTCTTGACAAATTAATATTAAATAATCCTCTGGAGTTGTCCTTTGCCGAAATGCCCGCCTCAAAATCTCTCTCCTTTGATCCTGGTGGAAGAGGGGGGTTTCCTAGGCAGAGTTCACTTGCAGGGGGTACATTGCCTCACCTTGCATCCACAGTTGTTGAATATTTTAAAAAATATTGAAATAGTCTTCACCAGCATTTTCTTTTTATGCACATGTATGTGTGTGTGTGTTTGTGTGGAGTCAAGCTTCTAGAAGCACAAATCATTTTGAGAAACATCCGCTTTCTGTGAGCTTTTTTACTTTTCTCAGATTCTTCAGACTTGAATGGCCACATGATGCATATAGTTTTTGGACCTCGGATTGCTATTATTCTCTCATGCTATATCTCCAATGATATGACATGACTCTTCTCATTTAGTTTATATACAGACCAGGCCATGGGTTGTCCTACATAAAATGTCCACCATTCAAAATGCCTCAGAGACTTAACACAGATTTAACAGGTATAGTTGACATAGTCCAAATCAGCCCTAAAAGAAGAATTTTTGTTTGTTTCTCAAGATCCAAAAATCTTGGGAAAATTCAGCTTTGTAGGAAGTAGATTTATACTGGTACCCTTCTGCTTCTTTCTCCCATCTCCAGTGCAGGTTGATGGAAAGCTGTTAAACAGTTTAGCCTGTGATTAATTTAGCTCTCTCTGTACCTTTGTGTCCTCCCTGTGCCTGATTAGTCCAAGGCCTGGGATTTGAAACAAAGCCAAGTTTTTAAATCTGGAGACCTCTTAATTACTTCCTCTCACTCTTTTTTTATTTTTTATTTTTAATCATGTAGCAAAAATCTGATTACAGATATGTCTGCATAGTAGCTCACTGTAGAGATATTTAAGCTAAGTCTAAAAGAGCTGGTTTGAGATCGGAAACAGTCTAGCCATAGCAACATAAGATAATTTATATAAACATGCACTTACTACACCAAAGTGTGAGCAATTCAGAACATGATATATATATATTTATGTATGTATATGTATGTAAGGACTACACAATGTGTTTTTATGCACACACATCTAAAAATCTTGCCGTTACAATTTAGTGAGTAACACATTTCAAAACAAGAAAGAGAAAGGAAAAACAGAAACACAATTGTGATTAATCATGCTCATTATCAAGTCAGACTTATGACCTGTGTAAATTTTAGGGCATTTTTTTTTGAAGTGTGTGTGTGGTGGTGGATAGGAGAAGGGGTGCATATGTGTGGAATGAGAGATGAAAAATACACTGCTTTCTCTGCCAATAAAATGACTCCCTCCGCTCTCCCCTGTATTCAGCCTTCCCTCCAAAAGTTAGGTGGATGTCTAAAACTGGCTAAAGCTTCATTATTTGGTTAACTCTAGGTGGTTTCCATTAGCCTTACAGTACATGCCACTGAGTAGACATACAGTAACTGAATTGTTTCAACTTATCCAAATAACATTGAAATAGACTTAATTGTTGAACTGCAGGAAAGACCATGTGTCTCCAGGGACTATTAGTGTCATTTAAAAGGCTAAATGTATCATAAAACCTGTCTTTAACAGAATAAAATTGTACAGACCAACACAATTTTAGCTAATGTTTTCCACATTTCTTGTAAAAAGAGTCGTTGGCTGTAAAGCAAAGTTCATAACATTTCTAGGAGTTATTTCGGTGTAGCCCTTCTCAACAAGCTTGAACTTACTATTGCTTCTACTACTGAGTAGCAACTTACTTTGAGTATAGTCACATTGAAATCTATTTCGTTTTCTTACAGAACATACTTCAATTTATCGTTGGTAAAAAGAAGCTATTATGCAGAAGAAGATTCAAGATGACTTCGATTCCAATAGATGAGCATTTTCCTCCTGGACTGCTTCAATATTTAAATCCAGCTTTGATTAAAGAAGTATGTGGTAGTATTTGAGAGGAAAAAGAAAACTGAAGGTGTTGTTGCAGATACAGACTGTCAGTGCAACTTCCTAAGAAATCAGCATAGTTTGTGATACTTACTCTGGGATTTATCCCCTGGTTTTTCATTCTAGTGTTACATATGCTCTTCTGTTGACTGCATTAAAAATTTTATTTGGGAAGAGAAAATGATAAAGGTAGCAGAAAACAGAAAAGAGGAAAGCAAAAGTGGATGGGGGTGGGAGGATGAGAGGCCTAGAAGGAGTGAAAGAAAAAAAGAGAATTTGCTTTTATGCTATCAAAGAGACAAAGGGGTATTTCTTTGTTCCAAAAAAGTTCAAAGTATAATGGGGAAAAAATCAAGAAGAAAGACAAATAGTGGATCAAACCTCAATACAGGGAGCAAATCTTTCTGTTTATCTGTCTCATCTTTTCACTAGAGTTGTATATCAGCTATCAAGGAGCTATTTCAAATAACTTCTGTTAACATTATTGTTATTTTACAAGTTTAGTTGCTATGGAAATGAATGATGTAACCTACTCTTTTCATCACAACCACTTACTTTCGAAAAAAGTCTTTTTTATCCTGAAGAGATTTTTTTCCTTGTTAGTCCTCTCCAATTTGGGGAACAAAGTTATTGTCTCATTTTTTTTATGGAAAATCTCGGAATCAGGATGTAATTATCCTGGTAGGAACACCAGTGCCTTTCCTGAAAAAGTTAAGAAATCCTTGCAACAGCAGTTACTGTCAAGCTTTTCCCATTAGAGCTATGTGTGAATGGAAACAACTGTAATTTCATCATTGCCTGCTATTAAAATGAACTTGAATCATGTAACTCTTTTGAAAAAGAGACATTATGATCAGAAAAAATATTGGTTAAGTCTAGCCAGAGTTTGATTTATTTGGTTTTACTCTTGTGATAAGAGGGTATGTGCTAATGAAGCAGTTCCCGTTTAGAGGAAAATTCATCCAGTAACAAGTCATTGTGCCACTAATTCTTTTTTCATCCCTATTTTGGGAATTTACGTAGCGTCTTGTCTCCTGGCACTGACCCTCAGAGTGGCCCTGAATTCACCTGTAGTGGAAAAAATCCCTGGATGCATAAACCTAGAGTTTCTTTACCTTGAACTAAAAGGACTCTTACATTCCTAGATTATCGATCAGACGCTATTGCACAGACCAGCCTGCAGATGTTTTACTCATACACTATACAATTTAGTGCAATAGAGAAATCTGCCCACACCTCTGATGCAGAAAAGGTTGAATTCGCTAACTTGAAATTTTAAATCAAGGTAGTTGCATTAATATGGTGCTAGACACAAACTAAAAGGTTCAATACATGTCCATGCAGCAATTCTACTTCTGATTTGTTAAGCAGTTCAATCTCTGCTTTGACAGTTTGCCTATTGGGCCCAGAATGAATGTATTTAATTGCAATTCATATGGAAGTTGTATGGCTTGGTACAACCAGAGGCAAGATACACGGAGTTCAAGTTACTGTCCTGCTAGGCATTCAGGTGGCTTCAGAAATCCTTGCAATCCTACTGTGGCATATTGAACAACTGAGTTTATGTCACTGGCAGCCTCTCCTCGTTAGATCTGGCTTAGGAAGAAGGTATGGAAAGGTGCCTTTCTGTGCCTTTCTTAAATATTAAGTGACTGGTACTAGATTAGAGGTGTATTGATTTGTTTTCAACGCATTAAGACTTTGGAAACATCACTTTCCAAAGCCTGAAATGTCATTATTTTCCAAGTTATGGCTGTATTACTGAGAAGATTTGAGGTCTGTGGAAAGCTAGGTAATGTGCCTTTTCCCCCTCTAATTTAACCTCTTTGTTGGCGATTGCAAATCCTGCAAGCATTGAGCACAGCTAATCAAAAAGTAAGAGAGGGAAATAAATGTTTTCTCCCCATAACTTACAAGTCATTTGCACAATAAAGTCTACTCTCCCATAAATAGGATCGTAGGCCCTGATAAGCATGAAATTGCTTTTACTACCCAGATTCCAGCATTTTGATAAGGACTTCTAACTTCTTGCACTTAAATGTGACATTGATCTTTGCTTTTTTTCCTGTCCCTTTTTATCAATATTAAGAGTAAATAGTCTCATGGAGGTGTGAAAGTTGACCAAACAATCAAAAAAGCTTTCCAGAACACATGCCGTAGAAATTTGGATTTTTAAAATGTATATTGATTTTAAGGCAGTTTCCTATGAATCCTAGATGCAAATCTCACTGAAGTCAATGAATATGGTCCTGAAGTAGTCGAACATGGAAATATATTGAAATGATGACATAATAAATGTCAATATTCTGTTAATAAAACTTTATTTCCTGGATTTATTTAGGAGCATTGGGTATTTATATAGAGGTCTATTGAGTCTGGATAAGATTCTGAAGACATATCATTTCTATGAGTGAAGTCGAACTCACAGAGGACATTGCACATTATTATTGTTTTTAGAAGCCAAAAAAGATGTTTATATGATTTGACCAAGCTTCCTTGCAGGAAGGAGAGCAAAGAATGGAAACCTTCTTCTTAAGCTTTTATTCTCACATTCTCCATAGATGACCTGATCTAGGACTTGTTTTAATGTAGCCACGACAAATGTAATGTGCATAACTAATGAAATTGAAATTATAAGAAGGACTGACTTAGCTGTCTCCTTACCACTCATGTCTAAACAGTCTCGCTCTGATATAAAGTAATAACTGTCCAATGTTGATCTTACCACTTCATTTCTGATAGGTTTGGAAAGATGCAACTAATCATGCTAGTTTCTGAATTCTGTAAAATTAAGATGCATAAATTACAGATTTTACTGTAGTAAGTTACACATACCTAAAAGATGCTGTTGTCAGACTGCAAAACCACCTTCCCATCATGTCCATTATGCAGTCTTCGCTCATGTGAGGGGTCCTGTTTAACCTGATGAGACCACTCAGCAGAAGTCACATTAAAAGTTGAAGAGCTGGGCCCCAGCAAGGTTAAATACTTCCACATTGTTCATTGAGCATAGAATTTCTGTAAGAATTACTGCAAGAAAATCAAATAACAGATTTCTATGTTTTCAGCACAAGTCTTGAGCTGATTATCACAGAATCTAATTCACTCTAATCAGACCAAGCTGGATAAAATGTGAAGCAAATGATCTTAGTTTTTAAGAACAGGTAATTCTGTTTATTTGTGGTAAATATTGACATTTTCCTACTGATTGATGTTCGCCTTGCCTGTTAGAATTCCATCAGGTCAGCGCTGAGAGTAACTGTTGCAGCAGGTTTGAATTCCTCTGTACAATGTAATAGGTAACTTTTCTGTCATGGTCAATTAGAACCAGTCCCATATATGAAAAACAAAACTTAAGTTCCGAGTAAATATAATATTCTTTAATAGGCCCAGCTGGAGAGAAAGTTTCCACTTGTATAGCAGAAGGGAATATGAGCGATTCTGTAAAGTAGCCTCAGAAAGGAAATTTCAGAAAGGGCAAAACTTTTCCTTTCCTTTCATTTGGAATTATTAAAAGTACATGTCCCAGAAATGCAACCTGTGAGTAAATGTGCTAATTGAACCAATGTAAGACAAAAATCAAATCAGTTCAAGATTCACTGTGTAAGTCTGAAAACAAATGAGTAGTAACAGAGATCTGATGAAGGGAAGGCCTACATAAGCCACTCATTCTACTTGTACTTCAGTACACGGATCAGTAACTAAGGTAAAACTTGAGTCAAGCACTTGAAATTTGGCCATCTGAGAATACTGGCTAGTGTTCAGGTACAGAGTCCTGGC
Organism: Penelope pileata; assembly: GCA_013396635.1. Classification (NCBI taxonomy): domain Eukaryota; kingdom Metazoa; phylum Chordata; class Aves; order Galliformes; family Cracidae; genus Penelope; species Penelope pileata. The sequence goes on along the minus strand of WBMW01000696.1, from coordinate 935,375 downwards.
CCTCCCATATCAATCTATGAATACATAAACTAACAGCACTCAAGTGCCTAGAAGGAGCAGCTTGCCCTTTCTCCTGTGAAGGCTGGAAATCAAACTGATGGAAACATACAATTTCTTAATCACCTTCACTCACATATAGTCTTGCACATCTTTCAATGACCTACAAGTCTTAACTTCTGTACCAAAGAGAGGTTTTTTGGCCAGTTCTGGCTGTTCTATCTCTGCTGGGCTCTTTTTTCGGAGAGGAGGGAGGGATAACAGACATAAAGACCATAATTAGATAGACAGCCCTGGTGAGGCCTTCAAAGAAAGGAAGATATTCTGCTGTAAAGGACAGAAGTGAATCCATGAGATTTGATCTCAGGACAAGAGAGAGCTTATGATTGTTTCCTTAAAGGCACAGCCATGAGGACACAGTCTTGAATGGGTAGAAATGAGGTAAGACTCAAGATTTTTTTAGGAGAGAATGTCACCTTTTTACTTTTGCTTAAGCAAAGCTTATCAGTTCTTAGCTCAGAGAAGATATTTACTTTTTCTCTAAGACATGCTTGCAAGAGGAAAAATGAAGCACCTTTTTCCCTTTCAAATAAACAGAGCAATGCATTCTTATTATCAAAGGTGTTCTGCACCTATAACTCAGGAAAAAGTGCCACATTATTTTTTCTTTAACAAGAGTAAGTACTTTCTGGTGCTTGAGACTCATGGCTGCTAGCTGGTGCTTGCCCTCCTCAGAGGGTTTCCAATGATGTTTTTGTAAAACTCTTTTCCCAAGACCGAGTTGCAATTAGGGTGGGCTTCAGTCAGTTCTGCAGAGATGTCACTCCACATAGCACTGCGGGCTTCATGCTGCAACATGAAGATGTCACTTCAGATAGCACTGTGGGCTTGAAGTGGCAATGCTGAGATGTCACTTCTCTATTAGGAACTGCTGCAGGAGAATCTGTCCTTTTTGATGGAGCTGGCTACTGCTTTGCTAATACCCTCTTGACGTCCCTCTCAGTGGGTTTGACTTCTCTGGAACAGTATGACAAGTTAAAACATGTCCTTGAGAAGTCATGTTAACTAATGCAACGATGACCGTGACTGTACGGTGTGTCTAGGCAGGGACAAAATGTTGTTTCAATCATGGAAAAACCTTACTCTAGTGAGAACTGACTCACAATCTGCAAAGTGGTTGTTGGACACAACTAATCTCTGTCTACAATGACCACAAGACCATGGTCATCATTGTGTCAGTTAACATGACTTCTCAAGGTCACGTTCTGCACTGCTGTAAATTTTAAAGGAAGATAAAGGGGAATCAGGAATTTATTTTCTTTCTAGATGCCTCTTTGGCTCAGTTAACCTTTAACAATGGTCTCTTCTTAAGTGGCTAAAACAATAAAGAACAATGCCACAGAGCTAAGTGCATGAATCATAAGTTTCAGCCAGTCTAAATAGTTGAGCCTGCTTTTCACTTCAATAATCCAAGCAAAACAAAGGCCTGTGGATAAAAATGCCCATATATCTTACCATATAAATTCTGAATTTCAAGCATTCCAACATTTGCTGTGGGTAGAATAACATTTCTAACAAAAGAGATTATCCAATGTGCTTTTCCCAGTCAAACTCCATATATGATCCCACAAGTACAAATGACGTTTGGTAGTGCCCCCTTTTGTAATTGCTTTAAATTAAAAAGCAATTAGAAGCCCACTGATTTCAGACTAGACCCACTGGGTCAGGACTGAGATCACCGGTAAAGCAGTCACAGACTGTGCATTACACATCTCTCATTCCACGAAGGCCAAGTATATATTGGAGGTAGGTCAGTAATTCCCACTACTGTCAGTGGCAGCCTTTTAAGGTGTCCCAAGAACATATGCAGCGTTCATTCATCCTTTGGCAGGTGCCGGTACCAGGGACAAATTTACCTCTTGTTTTTTTGTTCCTTGTGAATAATAGGGATCTTGGACCTTCACGAGATGTTGTGCATCACGAATCCCTGTGGTGGTGAGTTTTTGGGCAATGGCAATCTCAGAGACTTGCTACTGTATGTGAGGCATATGAGAAGGCTACAGATGATCCACCGTGCTTCTTCACATGCCTTCACTAACCCCCCAGTCACCCCCTCACCCTATCTGACTTTCTGCTGCTGATCCACATCTTTCTTCTGTGTCACTGATTACAGGGACTTTGTTTAATAGGCAAAGAGAAAAATGATAATGAGATTCCTGAGCACCGCTGATTGCCTGTCCTAGCTGAAGGGCACTGCGGTGGCCTGGCCCACTCTGTCCATGGGCTGGGATAGTCCTGGCTTCTGGCTCCTCAGCTTCTGCAAGACTCTTCTCAGCAAGCCCCATCAGTAACCCTGGAGGTGAATTTTCTTCACAGAAGGGCTCTTCTGGGCTTTTCCCAGCATCCAGTTTTTCTTGGCATGGCTTCCTTTTTTTTTTTTCTTCACAGAAGCTGTGAAAACTTTTCCTAAAATGATCCTACTCTGCCTTCTGGCTGAAGAATATGACTGATGTCTTTTCTTCCCCAGTGCAGAAGTACATCTGTGGAGTAGGGAGACTAGGTAACCAGCTGTCATGTCAGGTCTCTTAAATGTACTTGCATGTCATTTCTCACTTGTTGGTCTGGATCAAAGCAGAGACCCTCTGCTGCTGGTGCCATTCCATAGAAAATCATTTCATTAAGGCTGAAAAAAGTAGTTTAGTTAAGTCAAAATCAGTCTATTCTTGCTTCTGTTTTTTCTGCTTCTCCCTTAGAAAGGCTGGTGATAACACTTATCCCTCTCTTCTCCCTTGCCTTCTTTTCTACATCAAAGGTACTAACCACTGTGTTCTTTAATTTAACAGCTTCTGCAGCACACGGGAGAATAACTTCATTTTATGAATAGTGAATCCCTGTATAATGTCATCTTCACATAATCTCTATTTTGCTGGTCTGAAACAGATTTTATTTCAGTAAATGTGCAGACCACCACTACAGTGAGACTGTACTGACAAAAAGAAGTGGTGTTACAAGTATAATCACTGTGTTTTGAAGCATGATACTGGGGTGTAGTAATTATTCTGTTCTTCTAGCTGTCTAATGAGCAGCTTTTGAGTTGCTTATTTCTTCCACAGAGAATGATTTTATCTCAGGTCACCACTACAACAACTGGCAACTGTGGGCTTTGTACCCAAAACAGACGTCTGCAATACCTATGAATTATTGTCATAAGTTACACTTAGAATGTGAATTGTGGGATAGTCATAGTTAGGATATAGCTCATATTTTCTTGCCTTGAACACAAATAGAAGCATACTACAATACAGTATCCAACAGCATATAAATTTGTATGGCATAACCAAATGCAATGTGTAAGCATTTCATATAAATGTAAGAACAATGTGTCCATCAAAAGGTAAACAAAAACTGATGTAGTTTGCAAGTAGGAAGCATGGGAAAACATCTAAACAGTAACCCAAGCACCAGAACTTGCAAGATAAAGAACAAAGACCAAGATAAGCACAAGGGAAAGCAAACAGACAGGATATCCTGCTGAGTAGGGAAGTATCTCATAAGGATGGCTGGCAAAGACAAAAGCAAGGCAAACAGCACTGGGAGCAGATGGAATCTGCTTCTGGGAGAGGAGCAAGCTACAAAAAGCCTCACGCATCCAGAGGAACTTTCCCCATCAAAGGGCTCTCAAGCCTCAGAGCCTTGACCTCCTCAACCATCAACTGTCAAATACTGCATCCACCAGTGTATCAGTTCCCCAGTATTGCACACCCACAGCTAATTCAAGATATAGTGGACAAACAGTTCTGTGTATGTAAAGATGGGTCATGGCAATGTGTAAAGAATAACATCAGGTACACAGTGTTGTTAATGGATGTCAGCCTGCTAAAGTTTTATTTTAGTTTATCAGTCCTCCAAACACTCCCATCACATCGATTTTAAATTCCAGTGTTTACTGGTAAGTGTAGATTTATACATACATACACATATATACTCAGTTACAACAATATCACAAACAAAACAAAACAATACAATGCCACAAAAAGACGTGTTATCATGTTGAATAGCATGGGCAATTTGTCCTTCACATCAGAAGAGGGCAGAAAGTGAAAATCCTTTGCCTTCAGAGGATCAGTTCCTTGTGATAGAGTTAGAGGGTGGTCACTGCCGGCATCTCTGATTGTGTCTGAAGTGGGATGTGTAGATATATACTTTACATTGCTGACCAATAAAATACATTACCTTGTGGAGTTACCAAGAGATACTATCTCATTCTTACAGCTTTGAAACACTCAAGGGAAATATGCCACAGTTACTGAGATGAGCGATGAAGCAGTTGGGTTCAGTTTACGCAAAGTTTTGACTTTTTTTAGTAACTTTTTTACTTTTTGAGAGTGTGTGGAAATGTGTGCAAAATAACCACAGACCGTAACATATCTAGAAGCATCTGAAGTATTTGTTTAAATTTTAAATGCTACATTTGCATCTGCACTGCAGTTTCAGATATTAAACCCTGATGTATGTTTTGAATCCCTACAAATTATACATTTTCCCCCCTTTCCTGCTGTTTTTCCTTTCCTACTGCTACTATCAGCAAGTTTCTTCATTGCATACCAGGAGTAATACTGATTTCATCTGCAAAATTCAGGCTACTTAAAAGTTACCTCATCATCAAGAAAAGCATTCTTTACATTTATTAAAAGAATTGTGGCAAGAGTTCATGTAACCAGGACTATCATTTTACTTTTTCTTCTTTTATATGACTCATTTAAACTTAGTCGAGTCCCTCACTTGATATAGTGATGTCACCCCAAAACCTCCTCCTCCAGATTTCCGTAGCCATGTCTAGATTTGTATCTGAGTTAAATGATTTTCAATTTTTAACACAAAAATGTGCAAGATGCAAATGAAAACATCAAAACCCTCAGTTAACATGTATTTTCTGCACACCTCATTTGAAGAGTGTTGGTGTATATGTCAAAATTTTAGGCTCTCTATACGACTGTCAGGCATATTATATAGAGGTATAAAAAGTACTGCAATTTTCATTTCAATCATGTTTATTTTTATTTTTTATTTGTTTTGGTAGAGCATCTTGTTGCAGAATCCACGTCTTGAAACTGCAAGACTCTATGGGATTGGAACGTATCCACAAGAGCTGGAGTAACCCTGCAAGCATGTTAAATGCCGTGAACAGTCTGACACTTTGAGCTGCAGTAGGATGCTTTGGTCCTACTGTGTAACTGAAGTTTTGGGTTGTCCTAAGTGTTTGCAATGTCCAAGAAATAGACAGAGCACAGAAGTGTGAAAGAGGGACAATTGTCATGGCAGCTTTTCTTCCAAATCTCTGCAAAGAGGCACGTATGAGCTGCATGCTGCTACCATGGCATTCATCACAGGTGTGATTTGCCCCTGATTGTGTATGCAGGATATGAGGGGTTAGACTTGTGTCCGTAACATGCAAAATTACTAGGGCTTGTGTCAACGTTAGAAATACTACTGAAACAAGTTATTTTCTGATTTGAAGTAAGTAAATTATGTCTGGTCTGGTAAACTGGAAATGTTTAAAATATTCTGTGGCATGGAGGCCAGTTCCTCTGGCTTAAGTGTCTGGTAGTGAACTGTCTACTAATGAGCCACTAAAATGGGGCTCCTGTGTGTGGACTATGGCACAAGGTCCTTGGAGACCAAACTGTGCTGGAAAAGACAAAGGGAGGCTTATTATTCCATAGCAAAATTGGCTCCCAGGTGAAGAAGTGAAATTTAAGGATAAAAAAAAGCACCTCAGGTACACTTTACAGAAGATCTCTTAA
>WBMW01000696.1:866337-929539 GCA_013396635.1 Penelope pileata | reverse complement strand
TTTTTTTTTTTTTTGGTAAGATAAAAACAATTAGTGACGGGCTAAACAGAATATAAAATACACTTTGAATTTAAATGACTATGAATTCGGTAAACATTTTTAGGTATTTTATACATTTCCCAGGCTTGGAAGAGAAAACGTAAAATATGTATTTTAAAATCTTGCATTAGTATTGCGATATCATCCCAAGGTCTGAATTATATTGAGGGAGACACTTTACAAACGTAACAGAGTGACAGCCTTTGTCCTTAAGGGTTACAGTGTAAATATTAGACAAGATGCTATTTGCTATAACAAGTAGACAAGGCAAGAATATCATATATGTTGGTCAGATATGCAATTCTTAATCAGAAAAGCTTCCACTGGAATTAGAAGATCAGAATAAACATTGTCTGATGAAGGTGTGGGAGATCAGGTGTATTTTTTTTCTTTCTTTTCTTTTTTAAATATTATAATATCACTAGGAAGTAAAGGCAACTGGCTTTTTCTTGCTAGGAAGTAATATTTTGCTATCAGAAAATGTCTTTTTTTGACTTTTGACCAGTAGTATTAGATGTCTTTGATATGATGTGTTAAGTGCATCTGGAACTCTTGGTTTAATTTCCAAAGAATTAGGGCTTTTGCTTTTTCTGCTCCTGCTCTCCTTTCAGCATGAAAGAAAGAATGAAAAGAAAGAAAGAAAGAAAGAAAGAAAGAAAGAAAGAAAGAAAGAAAGAAAGAAAGAAAGAAAGAAAGAAAGAAAGAAAGAAAGAAAGAAAGAAAGAAGGAACAAAAAGAGTTAGAAAAAACTCCAAGCTTTTGTGTCATAATCCTTACTGTAGAGAGTAATAAATTATTATATATTTTTGGATTATGTTATTGCCCTGACCAAAGAGATTTTGAAAGCATAGGAATACCATATAACCTTATCTTGCCAATACAGAAACTGCAAAATTACTATAAAACCAGGTTGCCTTTTACTGTGTTGAACAGGCATCAAATTTCTGCTTGAAATGTAAGTTAATAAAAAATGATTTTAATATTGTTTCAGATTTTTCCATACTTGAGCTGTTATGACATTTTGTGATAACAGATGCTTTTCTTAAAGGTCTAAATGTTTCAATGAAGTTACCCGAAAAAATCTGTTTTGTTAAAAAAATATGATGTTTTGCCATGATAGTGAATGAGCTAGGTGCTATGAAACAAAAGTTTCAGTCCCAGACCTCAAGAAAAATAAAACAATATATATTGCTTTTAAAACCTTGTGATTTTAAGTCCAAGTCTTGTTTTATAAACATGTATTTGTCAATATTAAATCCTAAATCTGTCTTGAAGTGGCTCTGCTAGTGTTTAGCTTTTAGAATCAAATTTTCTAATTTGCCAAATATTTTTCTTCCCTTCTGCTGTGTGAAAGACCAACATCAACGAAAGCCTTTTACTACATAGGCAAAACATGAAACTGAATGCAGTATCAACAAAAATTGTTTGACATATTACATATAAATATATAAATTCTTTAATCTTTTAGTTATAATGTAATGATTTTATGGAATTGGCATGAAAGCAAAATCCATTGGGTCCTCTAGGGGCAACCCAAGCCTCTGATAACAAGGAATGTTGGAGGGAATATTAGAGGGAAAGCTTGCACTTGCCAGGTTAGAGCTGAGAACTGTTAACACTGGCAAAAAGTTGGCTTTGGACAGTAAAATGTGCATTTGTGATTTAGAGACAGTGAGAGCTGATTGACTGAGTAAGATCCAAATTTGTGTATAAGTCATTACGAAAGATCAAAACCTAACCTGCCCACATGTAAGAGTTCACATTTTTTCCTGTGCCGTTTTAACCTCCAAATAGATGATGAAATTGAACCTGTTGGATGTTCTTGTTAGCTTCACGGACTAGTTGCCCGGTGACTCTTATCATACCTATAAAAACTGTTGAGTGTCTGTCTCAGCTTTGAGTTTTGTTAATACTGGCAGTAGTTTCATGTTAGTAAGCCTTGATCAGCAATTTCCATGTTCATTTTTGTTTTCTAACAAAAGTGAGTTTAGAGTCATTATTTCAAATGCAATGGGCCTTGCTGATACCTGGTGTTTTTAACCGGTTTTATTAAAAAAAACTTTAAACTTTCTTTATTAATGGTATACCATCAGCCTGCCGTATGAAAACTTTGCCACTACTGTTGTCCCCAGACAACTACTAAATTTCCTATATTAGTAAAGGCTAAGAGGAAAAGAAATTAAATAACAGTGCAAAAATTAATAATTATTGGCTATACAATTTAGCAGCTATTTGTTTTTTTGAAGAATGCCACTTGTGTTTTAAAGAATTCTGTGGAGGAAGGATGTGAAGCTGCTGGAGTGGGTCCAGAGGAGGGCCATGAAAATGCTCAGAGGGCTGGAGCACCTCTCCTGTGGAGAAAGGCTGAGGGAGCTGGGCTTGTTCAGCCTGGAGAAGAAAAGGTTCCGGGGAGACCTTATTGTGGCCTCCCACTACTTAAATCGGAGATTATAAACAGGAGGGAGACTGACTTTTTGCATGGGCAGATAGTGACAGGACAAGTAGGAATGGCTTTAAAACAAAGAGGGGAGATTTAGGTTCAATGTTAGGAAGAAATTCTTTACTTTAGAGGGCAGTGAGGCCCTGGCCCAGCTGCCCAGAGAGCCGTGGGTGCCTCATCCCTGGAGGCGCTCAAGGCCAGGTTGGATGGGCCCTGGGCAGCCTGATCTAGTGGGGGGCACTGCCCATGCCAGGGGCTGGGTCTAGGTGGGCTTTGAGGTCCCTTCCAACCCAAATCATCCATCCTATGATTCTGTGATGCTGTGATTTTTTGTGTACTGCATTCCTGATTTGAAATGTCTTCTTTTTGTGTTGCTGCTGTTGCTGTTGTTTTGTTTTGTTTTCAGGTTTTTTTGTTTGTTTGTTTTCCCTTGCAAATAATTTCTTGCAATTTTGAAGATAACAAAAGAAAAAATATATTAATATTGTAACTTAAAAGTTTCTAGCTCTCAGTGTAGCTAGGACTTTCTTAGGATTTGTCTCATTTTAATTCTTTTGGCCAGTGTTAACATACTCTTCAGAATAAACTGGTTGTCTTGCAAAGCTCCATTTTCATTTCTTTTACTTACTGTGAGTGTTTTTCCCTACTGACACAAATGTTCCAATGCTTTGAATTGGAATAGGAGGCAGGGGATATTTAATTGTGCCATTTTGGGAGGATTCAGTGTATAGGAAGACTCAGACCCTGGCAGAAAAATTAAGGAGAAAGAAGGAGGGAGGTGGCAAAACATGCATGTGTGTGTGCTGTCATGCTTCTTGTTTCTCTCAGCAGGGTGATGCCACCTCCACCATTCCTCAGCTCTCAGGAATTTTGACTTTCTGCGGAATAACATTGAGACACTTTGGGCTGTGTTGGTTAGATTTTTCATTTCCTTACTTGGACAAAGATATACAATGTTTAGGGATTACGTTTTTCCTTTTTCAATTGCAACCTATATACTTCATTGCCTAAGTGCTACTTTAGCATCAATTGCAAGAATATAAATAAAAAGCTCCACTCTATAGCTGTTCATCTAAGACCTTGAAAAGCAGTAAATCAAAATCCTTTTTTGGTCTACCTTCAGTTCTCATGACAGGACCAATACATTTGGACTGCTGCAACTTATTTAGATGATGTTTGTCAAGATGGTGGATTTAAAACACATAGCAGCTTTTTTACAGCAAAGCTGATTGCTATTTTATGTGTTTAACCCCATGGCAAAGTGAACCCTAAACATTTCCCCTTTCCAAGCAGGTTTGCTTTGCAGCTTGATACAGGGACAGTGTCAGCTGGGCTGTGCTTGTTTTATTGTCCTTTAGGAGAAGAGGGATCTTGCCTCTTCTTCCCTTTCCCCAACACAATGAACTCCAGTCTCTACCAGTATTTGAGGGGTCAGAAATAGAGGGATCAGGGCACTGAAAATACCAGTATTTTCCATCCTAGCAAATTAAGCAGCACACACTTTTCCTCACAGAAAAAAGTAATGTGTGTGGCTTACCAGCAACAATTAAGTTATCTCATCAAAAATCCTAGTTCTGCCTCTCTCTGTAAACTGAAGAGAAAGGGACTGCTGCTGTCCCAAATAATGACCCCAAGGATTTCAGAAAATGAGTCTCTTGGTTCATACACATCTTTTTTGGGGAAGACAAAGTGCAAAAAGTAGAATTTGGATTTTGTCAAAAGAGATCAGATGCAAAGCACAGAGTTTCCTTAATGCACCATTGAGGAAATTCAACCTACATTTCCACGTCCAAGAGTTAAATGGTGATTACTCTTTGATCCTTGAGAGTGCTTTATTCCCATACTGATTGCTCTTAGCTGGTGCCTTTTTTTTAGGTCATGACTTTGAATGCAAGTTAAATCTTTGAAAATATGTCAATGAATTTTAGCACTCAGACATGTAATTAATCTTCATATATCTCTGGTTGTAATGCACACACACCTGTAGGATGTTTTCCATTGAAACCACAAGGAGAGAACCTGCAATAAATCTCAGAGTGATAGCTTTATCGTGACTGACAGAGCTGCTGGAGGCCTCATTTTTATGAGTATAATTTGGGAGTATATAAAGGAGAGATTGATTTTCACAGACCCTCTCTTTTCTTTGGTATTTATTCCTACTCTTTACAACCCACCCTAGTTTTTATTTTACAAAAAGACCTAACGTATGTGACTTGATTAGAACAATGATTTTCATATTGCATTTCCATGAGCCAGCACAGGTCAATGTGAACACAATTTAATTCTGTACTTCGCAAGTCCCACGACCAAGTGCTGTGCATGATTTATCAGAGAGTTGGAGCTCTCTTCCTTGTCAAGACTTGTTCTTCTGGATCCTTTGGAAACAGCAGTTTAACCTTTTGAACTGAGTCGGTACCTACTAGCTGGAGAGGATGAAGTGCTTGGAAAAAGAGGCTATGGCAGTAATGAGATGTGACTGTGAGATGAGCATTACTTGAGAATATACAACAAAAATCACATCTCATGCTAAGAAGTGGCTGTCATTTTGGTCTGCATGAAGTTTAGTGAGTCATGGATTCGAGCCACCATGTGCATGTTGAGCCAAATCTCCCTTTTAAAGGGAAGTTCTCCTGATGTCCAGGCTGCTCAGCAAGGGTGAAGGCAAGAAACCGGCCTCTTAACTAACCCTCACAGCATTCTTTTGTTATGCATTATTAATTTACTGATAGGAAAATTGAAATCTGACATTTTAAATAAATTGTTTAAGGTGTCCTTGTCCTAAGATGAGTCCCTTGCACAAGGCTGCCTATTGATACTTTTCTTTTTTTACAAATCAGATGTCCTTGTAAATCTACAGTTGCCTGTTTTCTTAAATGGTCCTCAATCATGAATCTTGACAACCCTTTTTTATTTTTCAGTTCTGTGAAATGACCAGGCGGTAATTGTGCATGGGACAGAGCAAATGAATATTAAAGGAACTTTACCAAATATACCAAATGAAACATTTATGGAAATGAGAGGCTCTATAGAACAAAGAACATCCTTCTACTTGCTTCTGCTGCTTTAGCCTTACCCAAATCCACAACAGGACCTTTCTCTGCTGCTTCTTTTATTTAGAATCAAAACGAATATAAGGAGAGAACAGCTTTACAACAACAGATACACGTCTTTGTATCAGTTCATCACATCTCAGTGCTGTGTCAAAAAATGTGTTTGAAAGAGATTCAGTCTAGCTGAACCTAAATACCACACAGCCAATAATTGTTTTCTGTAATAGTTAGTGCCATTGGAAGTATTAATGAAATAAGAAGGATTTTTTTTTTCAAATATGATGTAATTCAGTGCCAGCTGGCTGACCAACAGCCTGAGCTAGGCTATATGTGTCACCCTCCCAATAGGAAGAACAGATCTTTTATTTTTCTTTGTTAAAACCTTGTATGCTTGGCTGTACCAGACCAGGCAGATTGCTTGAAGCGACTGACTGCCAATGTAATTTGTGTTGGTAAATAAATATAAAATGTTGGGATCTTTCAAAGATGGGATTGGAGGCAAAGACTGATGCCAAGCAGTGTGCAGTCATTTCCTGAGCAGTAAAACTACTCTATCAGATCACCTTAAGCTTAATTTGCACAAACTCCATTTGTTGGGTCCCTTGATAAGCAAAGCTGTTAAACTGAAAAATCTCCTGTGGCTATTGTGTAATGTCAGACTCACCTGGCTCCTAACCCAGACTAAATAAAGGACTATCCTTAGCCCTGCCCCATAAGGCTTGCTTTTTCTCTTCCTGTCAATGAGCTTAGTGACGCTGGCTGCTATACAATTAGGAAGCAGAATAAGGACATGGATAGGCATACTGATACAAAATGGACACAGATAACAGAACAGGGCTTGGGAAAAAAACAGCTCAAACTTTAGTGCAACGTCTTCGCAAATTTTCGAATTCTTCCAGAGGAGATATGGTTATGGCACAATGTGAAGCAACCTCTCTTTGGTCGGAGGAATGCAATACGACTTCAGAAGTGGGTATCATCTGGTGTGAGGAGAGAGAGAAATTCTGGTGCAGCCTCAGCTGCAATGGTTGTTGTACAGTTCCCTTTCCTTTCCTTGCCTTGGCAAAAGCTCTAGGAAAGGGAGAAATAGAGTCCTGCTTGTCATCTGCAGGAATAAATTAATCCCCTACTGCACTGTACTTCATTGACATAGAAAACTCAGATTGGCATTTCCTACATCATGACTATGACTGAAGATACATTGAGTCATTATTAAGATAGGCATGTGCTAAGTGCGGTCAGAGGAGGGAGAAAAGAACAGTTCTTTTGTGGAACAATTCAGAAAGGCAAAAATCCTTTTTAGAAAGGAATAAACTCAACTAAAAGCAAACCACTATGCAGTTCAATAAAAGGTTGCCCTCCCCAGTCAAACAGATACAATTTGCCACTGTGTGTATAAAGAGGATCTTTTTCAATTTAGCTATTTCCATTAATGTATGAACCACTGATCAATATTAGACATCGCTTAGCTTCTCAGGTCATGAGAAACAACTCATTGGCAAGCATTATACCTCCAGGAGACAAAGTCTTGTGTGGTAAATATATGACCATGCAAACAAATTGAACACTTTCCCTGGAAGTTGAGAGCCAAATTAATAATTCTCCCTCATTATGTCAAAGGTGTAAAGCCTCAGGATTATTCCAAAAGCTATGAATTTCTGGAAGTTCATATGAACATTTTTCTTAAATACATCCAGAGATCCCCTGAGAGGGAAACAGACCTTTGGTTGAGCCTTACCTGCCCTATTAGCCCAGTGGAGTCTGCAAGATTTCACATGTAAGGAGTGTCTGGGTAAGAAGACTATAAAAACACATTCAGAAATCTTCATGCCGAAAACATTGTTTGATTTTTTGTTTTTTAACAACAGCTTTCTGAGGCCTCGGCTATCAACACATCTCCATCATATCCAGCACAGAACATGTTTGTAATTGGATACTGTTCTTGTTCTAGCAATAAGGGCAACTAATATATTAGCTGTTGTACAGATGGAGGACTGGGAGATTAAATATCTTGTCCAGGGTCATGAAGGAAATGTGTGACAGGTCTGGGACTTGTGAACCTGGAAATGTTAAGTTGAAGGCCTTAGCTGTGGCTGTATATTTACTCTTGAGTGTTAGCTGACTGCACATTTAACAAAACACTCCAAAAGTCACCAATACATTACTGCTCCTCTTGGAAAATGACTGGACAACCACACTTCTTTTGATAAGTAGCCAAATCTTGCCTGGGCAAATTATTCAGTTTTGATAAATTGTACAAAGTAATCTGAAGAATAGATTGTTTTGTCTTCTGAGTATGTTTATATAGACTCTTTGGAGAAGAAACTGTGTCTCCTTCTTGTAAATATTAATAAATAATGTTTTTTAGATTTCACTTACGAGCAATCAAACAGGTAAGAAATAACCACAATTGTAAAAGCTGAGCTACTAACTCAGCTCAATGCCCTCAGAAGAGCTTTACTCAACAGCGAGTTCAGACAGTTAAAAAAGATGGACTAAGTGCAGTGCAGATTTAGCCTTGTTTGAACTACAGAGCTTCTATGGTAGCTTACTGAAAGAACAAACGCTTTGGGAATCAATGACCCAGGTTATGGCTCCATTAGTAGTTAGGCCCAATTTTAATTAGCTGATGATGTGAGCACTATCGTTTGCTAATCAGAGGTGTAATGATTTTAGATGCATGTTGTTAGAAAGCCTGCCCCTCCCCAGAATGTTATGCGTGCACTGTCCAACATTAATCCTTCTGGGCTCTTCTGGGTCATCTCCATTTTGAGTGGGAAGCCTGTAAAGGTGTCGAGGTTTGAGTGCAGCAGAAATCCTGAGCGAGGAGACTTTCTGACGGGTGCTGTGCTACAGTGGCTTTTGACAGCTGGATACCCAAATTCTCCCTATAATTAACTGTGTACTGAGGGTCCATTAGAAAGGCATGTGATGGCCCTAAGCCACATATTTCTGGCTTCATTATGGCCCTGGAAATATCAGGTTAGCAGTGAAATAATTTCAATTTACACTGTGCGACTAAAATTGAGGCAAGCCTTTTAATACTATGGGTAGCGGATAGGAGGTCATAGAAGATAGCATAGGTGATGCTTTTTCAGAACGTGATTTATTCTTTTTCATGTAGCAAAAAAAAAAAAAGAATAATTAAAACACTTGAAATTACTAACTTCTTGTCCTCTGTTTCATAGCTATGCTCTGTTTAGTAGAGAGATCTTGTGCTCTTTTGAAGGAGATTATAGTTTGATATCAAGGGGGATTTTTAGCATCCAGTTTAGGCTATTTTACTGTTTAACAGAGGTACAATACAGAGTTCCCTGTGGAAAGAAAGAAGAGACACAAACCCCTCCAGAAAGGCAAATCAGGGCACACCTCAGACTCTTGAGTTAACAATATGGGTCTCCCATTAATTTTGTGCTTTGAAAATAGCATTCATGCATGCGCATTTGTGAAATAAGGTGTTATTTCATCCCTTAACAAAATGCTGTATCAAGAATGCAATCAAATGCATTTTAAAATCCCTGTTTACCAATAATGCATCTGATCAAAAGGGGAAGAAAAGTGAAATGCCTGGTGAGATATTCTGGATCTGATTAAGTATAATGAACCCCACACTAAGGAACAGAGGAGGCTCAGGGCAATGTGTTATCTGTGCCAGAGGATCTTACCTTCCTGAATTCTGTAATAATTCAAAGGAGTCTCAAAGTCTTTTCTCATTTCCTCTCTCCACTCTTTAGTTTCTATTTTTGCTTATTTTACAGGCTTTTCTGTCTCTGAGAAAGGCAAAGTGGTCTCCTCCTTCCCTTATAATAAGGTTGCACATAGAGCTTAACTAGGTGGTTTACCAGGTCCTAGGGGATTGTTCATCATGGAGGAAAGCCAAATTCAGAGTTAATGCAGTTGGGACTGGCGGCTTTACACAGCTCATTGTCAGGCTGATCTTTTCCTAAAATCCCTGAATGGGTGTGGGGAGCCCCTTTGGGTGTCTAATGATAATGTAGATTTCCTCTTTCATTAACTTTTGTATACAAGCAGCTATCATGCTGACTGGATACTAAGCACTTTACTGCCCATCTACATCCAAGTCAATGCTACTTAAGGCTAATCACATACTAACTACATAGTCCAGTGACAAAGCTGCATCCCCACTCTGTCTGTATTGATCTCCCATCAGTCATTTGTAAGTGACCGTGCTAGACATGGCCCTTGGGCATTTTTCCAATACAAAAGCCACTTAACATTAAAATTGCAGGATCTCTTCTGGCTGTTTTACAAGCCTTTATCAAAAGCATTTAAAAACCTACCTTTAATCATAACTACTCTATGAATTTTTTTCACCTTTGACCATTGACCCCTTTAAGATAACAAGAACATTTGTGCACCAGACTGCCCTTCTTCAGGTTTTATTCATTGCCTGGGAGGACCTTGAGAAGCAGTGGTAAAAATAATGAAGAGAAAACCCCCTTACAGCACTGTTTGCTTCATTTTAACAGCAGCGACATTAAAAAAGGAAACTAAGTCATTATTTCAGACATTTGTATACCTTTTGGGCCAGGTGCCCATCATTTTACTTTGTTCAGATGTGTAGACACTAGGACTGCTGTTTTTCTAGCCCTCTGCTGCACACCCCTGCTCTTCTTGGCATGGAGACTGTTTGTTTTGTATGTCTCTGAAAAGCCAAACTAGTACAAATTCTTTTACTCTATCACGGCCACATATGAATGCTGAATATATAATTTCAGACACTCTGTGGTTGTTGGATCTTGTTCAGTGGGTTAGATGAGAATTTTAATTGCATTATTCTGCCATCCTTTCTTTTCTGCACTGTTTCAAGTTCTCTCTAATTTGAGGATACATCTATGGCTTCAGAACAAGAGTAACAACAGTCTTTTTCAAGCTTAGCACTCATCCAACTAGATCAGCTTGTAACACAGTTTGGCTGTGTTCAAATAGTAACTAATTTAATAATCACTCTAGTCTTGTGCAAAGCTGTTCACACTGGCCTGCTGAAATGATTACAAAATAGCTGTGGTGGAAAACTGTACTGTTTACATACAAGTCTCATCCTTACCAGAGATACAACTTGCTTTATTTGTTGGACTACTTTGAAACCTAAAACACGTCACAGACAAGTCTTACTTTATTCCCATAAGAGGATTCATCAGTGCATTTGAAGGGCCATATGTTGAGTTGACACTATCAACTATAGGCAATATGCCAACGAAGTACTCAGGCAGGCAGCTCTTCCTGAGTTCCATACTATCTATTTTTGACTATCTATTTTGATTTGTGTCTCATAAAATGCATCAATTACATATATAAGGAGAATTTCTCCGCAGGATGTTAATGGAGTAGTGTACAGTAAAAGGTCAAAAGCACTGTGACTGATCCTCTTAGAATAACATCCAGGAAAAGCTTTCCCTAAAAAAGACAAAGTATTTATAGCAATGATAGCAAAATACAAATGTCACTTTGGAGTCTATTTGTCTAAATCAATGATTCTCAACATTTTTCACTCTGTGTACTACTTCTTAGGACTAAGAACAACGTACCTGCTCTAAATTTCACATGTTCTCTATGCACGTAGAATGCTCGACTATATACAAACAGATCTGATAAGATACTGGGATAATACAAAGGAATATAAAGGCAAATGAACTCAGTGTGATGTGTTGATCTGCTTGTTGTATCTCTTTGTGTCTGGCAGTATCATTCTATACAATGGCAATGTGTTTGTAAATACCACTGTGAGGCAATTGCCTGCCAGTGTTTGACCAAAGACACAAAGAAAAGTAAATGTTTCCAGCACCTCTGCCAAATGCTAACTCATAGAAATATGTGACTGACTCAAGTCTTCAGTTTCTCTGTTCCCTAAGCATGCTTAGGGAAACCTGTTCTGAACAACAATTAATTTTGGAACCACTTTGTAGATTGTCAGATATTTCACCTGGTGATGAAAGCAAGAATTTTGGGCCATTTGCAGGCCTGGATCACATGCTGTGGGGTGTTGGTCTGAAGTGTCTCAATTACACTGAATCCTAAGCCAACCTTAGCTGTTTTTGACAACAGCTTTAAAATTTCAAAATAGGTAATAAGATATTTTTAAGCTGGTGGAATTGCAATACGTATATGGTACTATCTCTGGTTATATACAAATAAAAATTTCCAGGCTTGAATTAATCATATAAATAATGAAATGGAAACTTTGAATCTGTCATGATTCTGTATATTCTCTGTGAGTTCTTCCAGGTGCAAGGCATTTTGTTTAACAGACAGGTTCAGAGTATGTGCAATTCTTTAATACTAACCTGTTTAACTTTCTTCGTTTTTAATGCAAGATTGTTATTTTCAGGCAATAAAAAGTTTATTGCATTATATAAAATACGAATAGTACTGAAAACATAAAAGAGAGAAGGCAATCCAGACAAGGAAAATACCCTTGGTAATTGGAAACAAACGAACAAAAATACTTTCCCAACATGTATGTACATATGTGCAGAATGCAATAGTGCTCACAGAAAACCATCAAACTGTAATTGCTTTGTCTGCCTCTCTCCAGTACATTTTTCACAGGGTGATGAATTGTGGAAGGGAGTCGGGTCAAAAGCACAGAAGTCTGAAGTCCTCTAATGCAACTCATAGCTTTAGTAAGGCTAGTACTCCCTCAGTGTTTCGACACCAAGACTTACTTTCTAACATGGACAGATAACTTTACAGGCTAGTTCTATTTCCATGCCTGTTCAAATTTTGTTCTGATTAAACATCCATTAGTGTTATATTTAGTGATTTTGTGTAATATGGGCATTTGTCTCAAAGACTAGACTGAGATTGCAAACTGACTTAACTAACTCATGCCATCAAACAGCTGGTAAATTTTGGATACTAATTGCTGTGAACTTCAGTTTATCCAGAGACTGGTGGTAGACTGTTCCATTTCCCATAAAAGTCTTTTAAACCAATTATCTGTATTTCTTACATTTTTAATATAAACTGGAGAAGTCAAGTGACCATAGACAGAAATCTAACTTATCTGTGACTTTCTTGACAAGCTCAGCAATCTTCTCTGTGATCTGTCTGTGGGAATTTAAAAAAAAAAAAAAATCAGGATAAAGGACAGTTAAAACCCATAGGATTGTGACTGATTCTAAATAGATTTCAGCAGATTACACTGATTTTGATGGTCTTCTCAGAACTCAAATTTGTTCCAGACAGAGACAAAACAGACTTTGGGGTGATATATTGGAATCAGAAACCGCAAAGCTTTATAAAGAAGCGCAGAAAGACTGAAGTTTTCTTATGAGAAGTAGTTCGGAGAAAGCAACTGATGTTAAAGTTGTCATGGAGAATTTCCGGGCAAGACAAATGCCAAGAGATGATGAATAGATAGATATAAACAATGATTGTATGTTGGTAACATACATGGAGAGGATTCAGAATGCAAAATGTTAAAAAGAAAAATGGAAAACTTTTCATATCAAGAAAAGAAGGAGAAATTGAGACAGGCATGCAGAAGAGAAAAAAAGAACTTCCTCAATTAAATTGGGGAATAAATCTGTTGACTTTCCTCATTTATTGCACATTCAGAGGGGAAGATGCTCTAGCTCATGTCAAGCCAGATAAACTTGTCTGCTTTTCTTCCCTTACGATGCTGAGAGAAATCTGCTATCACCAACTATAGCAGAGAAAGCTTTTCCCACTGAAAGAAATGACCACTGGGGAGGGTGGTTATGGGGCTGGAGCCTACCTGTGTACGACTTAAGCATCTCGACTGCTGAGTCTTTATCCAAATGGAAAACCCTGAACATATCAGTTAAGTCAGCTTAGCATTCAGTGAAATAAAAGTTTACATATACAACAGTCTGCCCTGACTAAATGCTTGACTCATTTGGATAACCAAACAGTGACAACTAAGCTTCCAAAGTTATTGCTTTATTGATATATTCTGTTGTAGTCTTATTACTCACCTTATAACATATATGAAATAATTAGATGCTGTTCTAATTTTCCTGTTATAGATTCCTCCTCTGACACATGAATCATTTCTTCCAATCTTTCTACCATGGGCTTGTTTTAAACAAAGTTTGGATTAGAGTTGTTGCATCCATAGAATCTTAATGCCTAGCCTCAAAAATCTGAATGCTAAACAAAATCTCCCCCCCAACCCCCCCAAGCTCAAATCATATCAATTTCTCTGTTTTATTTCTGTTTTTTTTCATTTTTCAGCAAAAGAATAAATAAATCTTCATTACCCAGAATCAGTTGAAGCTTGTACATATAAAGAATACATTGGATTTCTTGTGAGTTGCATGTGTGTGTGTGTGTGCATTGAATTAGCATTCCTGAATGCAGGCTTTTTAATGTGCTAATCTCAGGAAGGTAAAATCAACATTCAAATGGTAATTATTTAGGAAGTAAATTGATCAATTTGTCCTAAGCTCCATGAAGATGAACTGAGGTCAATCCACTTTGCCTATTAAGATTTTGAAGATATCCAGTTGGATTACTTTCAGAGTAAAAGCCTGTTTTCCACTGGGGTTTAAGGCAAGGGGAAAAAAAAAGATAAAGAGAAAAGAAAGAACTGAGCTTTAATGTTAGACCTTAGGAAATACAAACTTTTTTTGCAAGCGTAATGTTCCTGGTCCCAGCAAGCTGTCCGTGTAAATAACCTCTGTGTTATTAGGTTTTAGTACCACAGCTCTCCCTGTGGTGAAGGTAAAATGGTTGCTAACTAAACAGTCTTGAGCTGTCTTGGCTCTGTGACCCTATATATATTTTCTGAAGAATTTTTAAAGCTTGGAAATGTGTGGATGAGCAGCTATAAGACATATAGAAGAGAGAGTGAGAGAACTAAGAGAAACCTGTTCAAATAATTCTGGCATATCAAAACTCAGAACAGTAAATATTTTTTTTGGCTGAAGTGAAACACTACAGAATTGTTATTGCTAAAATAATCGCCTATGAGCCCTGGAATTAATACATTAATAATTAGGGTAGAAATTCATATTTCCTGATGGTAAGTCACTAAACCACATGCATTCAAACTCCATGAAGTTAAAAACTTTTTTTTCCATTTTGTAATAAGAAAGAAATGCCACATATTTGTGGAAAGAGCAAGAGGTTGGCACAGTGCGTCCAAATACTGACTTTTTCTAAGTCTGAAGAAATACCCTCAAGACAGAACCGTTCTTGCCACTGTCTCATCCCTTTGCCAGGAGTACTGTCCAGGTGGCTAAAGAATTTCTAAGCCTTCAGCATTTCTTCTGAGATTATCATTAATATGGTAACTTAATACAGATTTTCCTAATGATTTTATGATGTAAACAACTTCACAAAAAAGAAAATGAGTAAGACTCATGGCTGGTACTCCCTGCTCCTGATCTCTGGTAATATGGGGGTAACTACAATTTAGTGTCAACATCATTGTTCTTAGGATCCCCAGAAGAACAACCTATCTGAGTGTCAGGTGACAGAAGGTTGGTAATTGTATTTTGGAAATAAATTTTTTTCATTAAGAATTTTTTTTTCTGTGAGACATTTCACAAAATCTATCAGAAGATATAGCAGTTCTTTCACGTCAAAATAGAGGGTAGATATCCTGAATTTTAGTGGAAGAAAGATTTTTTTTGAGTCTACCTTTGCAGCGTAATCCTAGTATTTGTCAGACCTGCATTTCTTTCCAAGAGCTGAAGATACAAACTAATGCTTTAAAGCAACTGTCCATATGAAGAAAGAAGAACAGAAGAGAAAATTTCTTGCTGTCATGGGGTTCCATCATAATGGCAACATTCCCATGGCATTTTATGGCCATTCCTTTTAGCCTTTCTCAGATGTTTTATAACACATTGTTATACATCGAATGTAGAGACAGGAGGAATAATGTTCTTGTGACCCTCCTGGACTACACACATACTAAATGCTTGCTACTGTGGGGGACTAATTTAAAAGATAGATCGAGTCTTCCCTATATATAGGTCCCAAACTTACTTGTCAGTAATTTTTGAATCTAATCACTCTATATTTTTTGCATAGACTCCCTGCCCTCCTGATTGAATTTTCATAGAACCACAGAATATCCTGACTTGGAAGGAACCCACATGGATCATTGAGTTCAACTCCTGGCTCCACACAGGATCACTCAAAATTTAAACCTTATGTATGAGTGTTGTCCAAATGCTCCTTGAACTCTGGCAGCTTGGGGCAGTAACTACCGCCCTGCGCAGCCTGTGCCAGGGCCCGACCACCCTCTGGTGAAGAACCTTTTCCTAACACTCAACCTGACCTCCCCTGACACAGCTCCATGCCATTCCCTCAGGTCCTGTCGCTGTCACCAGAGAGCAGAGATGAACAAAGAGTTTTCGCCTGATAACAGTAAGCCTCTGCTTGGTGGGGAGGGATAAATTCCAAATAACCTTTGACTATACAATAAAAGACTTTGGTGAGTAGAGCAGTACATCAAATATTTCTACGTGAATGTTCAGCTGATTAACCATTGGAGTAGTGTTTGGAGATTGTCTTTAGATATTAATGTCCTGAAGTTGAATGTCAGCATTATCATATCCCTCCACATGTTCCTCTGTCCTATATAGTGACAGTCTTGAGGAAAGCAACAGAACTAATGGCAAAATGAGTTTTGTACCTTTGATTTGTGAAACAGGTTCTAGTGCAGGAAACAGTCAGTGAATTAAAAAAAAATTGCCACTCCAGTGATGACGAACAGTGATCCAGAAAGGGAGAAAGAATGAAGCAAAGTCAGTGACCAAATAAGTGCACACAGAGGGCGCCTTGGTGTCTCACTTTCCTAACTAACAGTAAGAAGGGTGCAGCAGAGGTGACATCTGCACCTACAAGGGGAGCAGTCCCTGCAGTACCAGCAGCTGCTGCCCTCTGCTCTACTTCCTGCTAAGCAGTGGTGGCATGGAGATGTTTAGGAGCTTTGACATAGGGAAAGCTGTGCGCATTTCACAGGAAATCCAGGAACATGAATCCAGTCATGTGGGTTATGCTTGTGTTCAGAGCTGGCCTTAGCTCAGCCTTTCTTCTTACTAGAGTGAGCTGAAACCTGGCTCAGGCAAGGAGGTAAAGCAGTGCAAAAAGCCAGTGGTGTGGCTGATATCACGCAAATGTCCATAAGACATTTAAACACTTCTATGGATGTAAGTCGCTGGTTAAATAAAGAGGCTACAGTGGCAACATCTAGGCATCTTAAAAACAATTAGATAGACTAAATGTAAGCTTACAAAAAATAAATTGTACACGTATGAACTCAAATAAGGTATGTTTTGGGAATGGTTATTACATCTCTGAGTTCATCTTCCTGCCAGGGCAGTATATTCCCTAATACAATTCCACCCAGTGGGAGAGCCAGAACAGGGAGTAGAAGGACATGAACAACCATGTCATTGCTAGTTACCATCCATAAAATAACACTAACTTAGCATTAAAATTTAAGAAGTATGGCTTAAGGGAATAGAATACTTAACGTTTGAATGAGCTGAGTTCCCCTTCCTGTAACCTGCCTATGTGGCTGTTGAGTGCTAAGGGTGTATTGGGGCATGAGAAGACTTCCAATGAGAAAATTCTCACCACTATGAGGATGGACCTGACACACCTCGTGAATATTCGTCTTATGAGTATATTCTTTAGAGATGAATACTTTTAATGGGAAATATAACTATCAGCTACTAAAAGGATTAGTGACAGTTCCTCTTAACAAAACAGAAGAAGATTCACAAAATAATTTGCAAATTGGAAAAATGAGCAACATTTGGGATGATTCTTTGGTGAGAGGGCTGTCCTTTATAAGAAAAAGGCGTGTAATCAGAAAACTGTGCTCAGAAATACAAAGAGAGGTTTTTTTTCTTTTCTTTCTTTCTTTCTTTCTTTTTTTTTTTTCAGTTCATGAGATATTATCTTTTGTAAAAGACTATTTAAAGAAGTCACAGGAGTCCTTCTGGATTCTATCTTTCTCTATTTCTTTTCTAACTTACAAACTACCAAGTTTGGGAAAGGATACTTTGTAGTTTCTGGGAGTGAGGAGGATAATCAGGTGATATATGGGCAAATATAGAAAACAGTGGATGTGGGAGGGGGGAATGCAATTCAGTTTCTTACTCCTTTTGAAACATCTCCTTAATATTCTAATTGAGAGACGTCAATATCTATGAGCTGAACTAAGCCCTTTCTTGTGTTCACAGTCTTTTCAGACTGAATACATCTGGTGAAGATTTTATTTCTATTATTCCAAATATCAGAAAGCAAAGCAATTTTCCTGAATTTTAAGGTGTATTTCTAAAGGATCACTTTTGTTACGTGTGTGGGCAAGTTATCTATCACAGGCTGCAAGGTTTCATCTTGTTGCTGAACCTCTGGCAGAGCAAATTATCGTGCACTTTAGAAAGCCCTTTATTCTGTTCACAGAAACACTGAAAGGGGCTACAATATAGGATTTCCAAATTTTCTCAGACAGGGACAGGTGAAATAAAGTGCCTGTTCGTCCACGTCACTAAACTACCTTACAGTCCAGTATTGTTGGCAGACTCTGCTCCATAGAGATTCACTGCTGAAACTACAAGGGTTTTTCAGGTCAGGATTGCAGTACTCCAGCAGAACTGTGCAAGGCAATTTGTCTTTCTAAACTCTAGGGGCCAATCTTGAGATCATAGAATCATAGAAGCATTAAAGTTGGAAAAGACCTCTAAGATCATCTAGTCCAGACATCAACCCATCACCACGATGCCCAATAAACCATGTCCCTCAGTGCCACATCTCCACGTTTCTCGAACATCTCCAGGGACTCCATCACCTCCCTGGGCAGCCTGTTCCCGTGCCTGGCCACTCTTTTTGAGAAGAATTTTTTTCCTAAGATCCAACTCTAACCTCCCAATCCAGCCTGAACCTCCCAGCACACAAAGGCCCACAAAAGCCAAAACCTACCTGTAACTTACTTTCAGGATTATATATTCCCTTCCAAATTTGTACATTTAAAAAATGTGAAGAGTGCACTGCTAGTTTTGTATCCTTTATTACTTTTGTTACTATCTTCTATTATCATTCACATTGCATGACTTTGTTAATAATAGAGTTTTACTGCTGTCTCTTTGCCTAATTTTTTAAAAGTGAAGGAGAGATATTTTATATTGCTGTAGCAATATAGCTCAGCAGAATTCTACAAAGGAATTTTTGAAATGGGAAATATATAACACAGGGTAAGTCCTTCCTTTAATAATATTGATATCCCTCTTGTGTAGCCTGAAGACCATTTCTGTAATGATAGTTTTGTATTAACTTACTTGTTGCTTTTTATCCACAAAATACAAATTAACCTCTTGTGTTGTGGTGAGTCTTGGCAACTGTAACCAAGACTGAGGCAATGGGGTGCAGAAAGAAAGTCTCCCTACCCTAAATAACTTTGTTTAAACAGACAACAAGCAAAAGAGGGAAGGAGCTCAGAGAGGAAAAAAATGGTTCATTAGAAGTCGTGTTGCAGAAGTTGGTCTAGATTTCACATTTCCCAGTACTAAGGATTCTGTTTGGTTATCTAAATCATAAACACTGTATTGAAAGATGAGATTTGGTTTCAGAATTTTTTGCAACATAAAACTCTGCAAACATGGAAAGAGCTTTTAAAACAGAACTGGAAATAAAGAATATTATTTCTACAGTGAATATCTTGCATACCTGAGATTTCAATTAATTATTTTCGCTATGAGACAGGAAGAAGCAAAATAAATATATTAATTTAACCTCCCAACGCATAACAATCCTGCTTGAAATAGTTTATCCTAGTTTTGTTCCAATGCAAAGAGGCCATTTGTGTTTTTAAACTGGAAGCTTTTGAAGAGCAACAGTGAAGATGTATGCGCATCTGTGAAAGTACTTTTCAAAGCAGAAGTCTTGCTCAGGGTCCCATGCCACATTGGCTGTCACTGGCAATGAGGTGTCAAGAAAAACCTGTTTTGTGCAACAGATCCAGGACACAGAGCTTTGCCCAGGTCTTCTTCACCATATGTGGTCATACAACATGTAAGTATGGCACCTGTTGGAGCTACTGAAGTGTTCCTCTCACATGCAGCCTCGGTCTCAAGTGTTTTTTCTACTCCCAGCTGTTGGTTCAGGTGAGTCCCTCCAACAGCAGAAGGCCAGCTCTGCTCTCCATTGGGCTGATAGACATGTCCTGAATCACATTCCTGACGAGGACTTTCAACCCATTCCTAAGTGTGTTGAAAACTAACCTCAGTGGGAAGCATTTGGCATATGGTCGCTTTGCTTTGTTTTCAGAAGCTTTCTTACATTATATTTTACATGTTATATGTTATTTTATAAGTTCTGGCTGAGCTGAGCAACAGGTTCTGCTCAGGTTCCTGTAGGAGGCTGAACAGCTCTCGCTTGGATTTCTTGTAGAGACAGCGTCACATGCACTGACCTCTGTGCAGCAATACAGCCTATAAGAAAGGCTGAAAAAAATACTGAACTCTCAGACACAGTGAGATGAGGTACACATGCAAGGAGATGCTGAATACAATGAAGAACTTCCTTTCCTGTTTTTCTTTGTCTGGGGGTACTATGAGATCACTAGATTATTTTTTCAAACATGAAAAATGACTGCCTGCTAATTCTGAGTTCTCACACTTGATTCCACAGCACAGAGTAGAAAACCGACAAATTAAATATATCATCTTCTCCTTTTTGTACAACCCCTCTACAGTTATCTGAAATGCATTTATACATATTTTTACATGCTTGTTCATTTGTTTATATGCATGCTCGTGTCTTTAGCAATTGTGTAAAACGATAGGATTTTTCTTTAAAAATCTTACTTGTAGGCTTTCACCTAATTTCTCCTGATACTATATTACCATGACTTTTTTCTTACAAAAAATCATAGCTTATAAATTTCAATAAGATTAAACCAGATATTGCTAATGTATTTTAAACAGTTGTTAAATTACCAAAGTTGGTTGATCCTTTCCTTGAAATTTGCTGATCCTAACTTTAAATGACTCCTAGGTTATTATTTATATCTTTTAAATCTTTTATAGCTGTACATGGGTGCTTTTATGAAACCTGATGTAACATATTCTAAGAACAAAAGCATATTTATGTAAGTAGCACTGGGAGCTGACTTGGCAGGTGCTCGCCACAAAGTCTTAACCCCTAAGCATTAGTTGTAGGCATCAAGCACATCCTTGAAGGGTTGTGAGAGTCCCTTTCTCTATAGAGAAACTGTTCAGGCTGAAAATGTATTAAACGGGAAAGACTGTCAGTGTTAGTGCTATCATCAAGTTTGTGGGCTGCAGAAATAAATGAGGATTTAGCAACAACATTTTCAACAAGTACTATAAACAGAAAACAAAAATAGCTGTGGTGGCCACGCCTTCTCAGAGCAACTGCAGGCTTACACAAGCCTGTAGAGAGCCAGACACAACTGTTCTTGGGAAGAAAGGAATCTCAAATGGGAAGAGGAGCACGCAAGGCCATAGTCTATCCTCTTGCATATACCAGACATGAAAACTGGCCAGATGGAGGAGATCCAGGGCTGTTCCACATGAAGAGGGGTAGGAGAGGGAGCCCAGCCTTTAAAATCAACAAGGCTTTGTCTAAAGCAAGGGTCCGCCAGCCTGAGTTAAAGTAGTGAAATCTGGCACTGAGAATGATGAGCGTTTCCCTGGCTTATGCTAAAGCGGTGTTTTTAGTGGATCTGCAGGTGGAGGCCAGCAAGGAATGAAAGAGTTCCTGAGAGCAGAATAACATGTGGCTGGAAGCTTCCTTTCAGTTTGTAAATATGTAATGTGCTGATCCTTTACCTCCCTCTCTGCAGGAGGCAGCCTTGATGGTACAACATGATCATCAAAGCTGATAAGGAGCTCTTTCAATAATAATATTTTACTTTTTTTTTTTTTTTTCCTGAGAATACACTTTAGAGGCGGAAAGTATAGCCATTTCAAGAAGACAGTGTTAGGAAAAGTTTCCTGGATTCACAACTTCACTTTAGAGTGAACAATATGCTCCAAGAGCCCCATAGTCTGCTGGTCAAGGGCTACCACCAGTGAAGTGAGAGACCTTAATTTAATCACAGCTCTGGCTGCATGAGATGAGGGGTTGATTCCCTTCTCTGACTCAGGTGGCTGCCCCAGGCTGCAGTGATCAGTTCTGGAAGGATGTGGTTGCTGAGAAGGCTCTGTTTGGCTTCCTTGGAGAACAAGGCAGTAGCTCTTTCTTCCCACAGGATGCTAAGAGTATGAACCGGAAACAGCTCAGCCACCAGTTAGATGAGTGCTCTAACTGGGTGGTGGGGATGGGTGTGTAGAGGAGATAAGAGCTTTCTTTTTTAATGCAGGACTTCAGAAGCTGTTGGTGTTGTCCTAATAGTGAAGTTGAAACATTTTGCAAATGGTTTTCTTGATAAGGAAGGAGGAACATTTCCTATTAGGTTCTTTCTGTGACATACTAAAAAGTAGTAATAAGTTGTGTTAAGGAACTGAACAATGTGTCTACATATCTATGACATCTGTCAGTGCTTTTCTTTGAAAATAAGATTTATCTTTAGGTGTGTCATTTTGTCACTCAGGCCTCTCAAAGGCTTTATAGTCTTTGATTGCATGGCATTGGCACACAGATTTTGTTTTCCACAAGCCATTTATCTTGTAGCCTTCCTGGGAGCCTCCTCTCTGATGACTTACAAAATTCCCAAGAATCCTTCTTAGTTCTGTGACTAACGTGTTCTCAGTGGAAAGTTCTATTTTAAGATTATTCAAAACATAATTTTTCTGGGAGGAAGTATAGTTAATATCCACTGCAATTATACCATGCAAAATACTTATTAAAAACCTTCCCTGTAGTTCCAGGTTTTAGTCACCTACTTTTTTTTCATATATATGCCATCATTCACATACAAAAAGAAGAGATGCAAAAGAACTGCTTTTTAATGTTTTTTTTTTTTCTCCATTACTGTGGTAAAAATCTCTGCATGTATAATTCCAAAAGCTTTCATAAGATTACGAAGACAGATAACTTTCATAGTGGTGGTGAGGCTTCTTCCAGAGACTTGAGCGCAATTGTGGTCTCCCATGTTTAAGAGCACTAGAAGAGAAGGATCAATATGGGAGAAAAGCTGTTTGGATTGAAGAATTATTTTAGTGTGCAAACAAATGAAAAGGAAAGGGGACAAAGTCAGCCTGGAAACTGAGGGAGAGGCCATGTGCTTCTGGAATTATCCTAGTCTGAATATTGGGAACCATACTGAATGGCACCTGTTAGAGCAAGGGAGGTGCTTCTGGCAACAAGGGGCTCTCTTCTGAATGTTCTGATTAGCCTATTGAAGTGTAAGACTGAGTCATGGATTAAAGGTTTGAAAAGATAGGCCTCTCTCATTATAGAATCACACAATCACAGAACTGTAGGGGTTCAAAGGAACCTCTGGAGATCACCCTGTCCAATCCCCTGCTAAAGCAGGTTCTCTATAGTAGGTTGCACAGGAAAATGTCAAGATGGATTTTGAATATCTCCAGAGAAAAAGACTCCACAGCCTCTCTGGGGAGCCTGTTCCAGTGCTCTATAACCTTCAAAGTAAAGAATTTTTTACTCATGTNACACAATCACAGAACTGTAGGGGTTCAAAGGAACCTCTGGAGATCACCCTGTCCAATCCCCTGCTAAAGCAGGTTCTCTATAGTAGGTTGCACAGGAAAATGTCAAGATGGATTTTGAATATCTCCAGAGAAAAAGACTCCACAGCCTCTCTGGGGAGCCTGTTCCAGTGCTCTATAACCTTCAAAGTAAAGAATTTTTTACTCATGTTCAGATGGAACTTCCAGTGTTCCGTTTTATTCCCATTGCCCCTTGTCTGGTTGCTGGGCACCACCAAAAGGAGCCTGACTCCATCGTTTTTACACCTCCCTCTTAGATATTTATAAGCATTGATAAGATCCCCTCTCAGTCTTCTGTTCTCTAGGCTGAATAGTCCCAGGTGTCTCAGTCTTTCCTCATAAGGGAGATGTTCCAGGCCCCCAATCACCTTTGTAGCCCTTCTCTGTCCAGGTCTCACCGAATATGCAGCACAGCTTTCTGGTGTGTCATCCAGAATTCTAACCACTGGGATGGTCAGTGTGGCATCTGCACAGTTATCAGCACCTACATCCAGTATTTTATAGAGCTTGATGTTATGTCAAATGGTTTCTATGATGGCAGTCGGTGTCCAATTCCAAACACTTCTGGCTGCACTGTGCAAGGGCAATATTGTGACATTGATTTTAAAACAGAACTCCCCACTGGGATCAATGGGAAACTGTGATTAAAACTGATGGCACAATATGGCTCCAGATTAAAATAATATCTTAGTGAAAACCCTTGTGCTAGCAGATGTTTGAAGAGGGGAAATTCCACTTCATGCCCATAAAACCTGAATAATTGCACTCTATGAGGTGGAGCATAAAAGAGACAGGGAAGTGCAGTGCTCTCTGTTCTCCCAGAATCAATGAGTGAGATTGGCCTTCAGCTGCAGAACTCCTCCAGTACTCTCTGTTCCATTGTAGGCTAGACCTAGTTTCTGTCAACTGTCCTTGGCCTGATGCAGTAACATACAGTGTGCTGTAAGGGCATGAAATACTCCATGTTCACTTTCCCTGCAGAATAAGCCCAAAAGAACTCTAATGAACTTTCTTTCCTACTCATCATAGCAGTGGTTTACACCTACTTTATATTAATAGATATTGAAATGTGTAGGGATTTCTCTTTGAAAGAATTCCTCTTGCCGCTTGCATGTATTGTGCTAAAAATACAGTAATTGTACTTTGCCATATTTTGGAACTTCAACTTTTAGCCTCAGCTGGAAAACAAAGATTGCTAAAAAAGAAAATCAAAGATATCAACTTTTTCCCAACACTGGATTAGCAGTTTATCCCAAAGAATCAGCTGAAAGCCAAGAAGAGGCTTGCTTTGGATTAGGTTTGTCCCAGTCAGTCTTTCTACCCTGAGAACTCATGATCAGATGGCAAAATGTCTCATTATAAACAAGAAAGTAGTTATCTGCTCATAAGCTAGACTTCAGAAGCTGGTGGATCTCTTATCTTTCTTTCCTTTACTAGAAAAGCCAGATTTGACACCTGTGTGTTTGTTCATTCTCTTGAGCACTCTTCCCATGGGCAAGTCTCTCTAGGGCTGAATGAGGAGAACTGGTTTTCCCATCCCTGAGGTCTGAATGTGATGTGTGATATCCCAGACAGAATCAAGTGGAAGAGTTGCTACCAAGTTATACAGCAGTTCTATTATGCCAGGGAAGAAAGAAAAGCACAAAACGTGCATCATTGCCAGGCTAGGACTGACGGCTGATGAAGCCAATGTAATAATGCCAAACAGGCCCTACATTTCCAAGAGCGCTTTACCCTCTGTTTATATATCTAGCTGTTCTCCTCTTCAAATCTCAGCCTTCTCCCGCCTTCCACCCCCAGAAATTAAGCAAAAAGCATTTATTCTCACAGGAATATTTTAGATATTTAGCAGATAATTTAATTCGCTGAGAAAGGCATTGACTGCTGCAGAGTGGAGGCCAGACCCTCATTGCAGGCAGACAGGCTCCACTTATTTTCCTGGCTCTTCGGATTTACTACTAACACACTGGCAGGCAGCAGTAGTGCATATGATGATGTAGTGTTGGAAATAATCCTGGGTTTTAGTAATACCTACACACTGCCAGACAATTATGTCCAAAGAGCCCAGATTTTCTAGAAGTACTGTCCCACCCTCCCTTCTGTTGGAAGCCCTAATTTCCTCCTTGCCCCTTTTTCCTTGCTGTCAGCCCTATCTCATCTCTTGTGGCCAGATCAAGGGTGTTTAAATATAGACTCAAAATTTCTGAGGGAGGAGTGACACTGGCAAGGCCTTGTGGGCTGACTGATCTCACTAAACTAGTACTGACTATTCAGGATCTCTTCCAATACTATCTGGCCCTTCTTTAAATCTGCCAATGTTTTAGAAATTCAGGAGTAAAGCAGTAAACAGACGCAATGAAGCTTCTGAGGTTTTTCCATGCTGGAAAAAAATCTACCCCTCCTCCTCCTTTTTCTACCTTTTCCAGCTTAGCACTGCCAGGACATTCTCACTGAGTACAAAAATACTTTTCTAAACTAGCAGGCTTGGTCCTAGTATGGACCAAGTCACAGTACATACCAGTAAGGGAAATCCAATTTCCAGCAAAGGTAAAAAGCAGAGTAACCTTTAAAGCCTAAGTAGAAGTGGATTATGTGAATCTACCTCTTGTTTCCTTTCTCTAAAATTGCCTTGAGGGTTTGTTTGCTTTTGAACAATCATGACCCAAAAATTATTAGGAGACATTCTTGATAACTTGAGCCTTGACCGTAACTTACTCCTCTGTTATCACTTAAAAAGTGAAGCAGTCCTGAGCGCTAGCATGACTGCAAGGGCCCAGTAGAATCATTAGCATAGTTGCAGAAAGTTGGGTGAAAATCAAAATCCTGTGTTATTTCCTGAAGTTCTCACACATGGTCAACTTTTCTGCTGCACAGGCTACTAGCGCCAGTCCCGTGCAACCACTTCAATCACACTTACATCCTCATAATTAACTTTAGCACTTCTTAGGCATTGTGCTGGCCCAACATTCAAGGGTCAATTTCACCCCATAACATTTTCAAGTAACTGAAGTACTTTTTAACGGAACAATAAATTATATTTTTCTTTCTTTTTTTTTCCCCCCAGGCAATGGATTGCAGCAGACCTTGTGGATGGACACCATTGTGCAGAAGACTGACTACACCATGCAACGGTTAAAATCGAATTCATTTTGGTGATGTCATTGATTAAAAAAACAGCTAGAGTGCTATAAGTAAAAGAATATATCTATGAAGCACAAAGAACATGAAAAGGAGAACTAAGAGCTGATTCAGAAGACATTTAACTACTGAAAAAGGAAAGGCTAAAACCGTTGTCACTACCGCAGGGCACTTTTGTCCATGAAAGCAGAAGATAGCACGTGTATGTAATTGTGTAATATTCTAAGATGCATATAGCTCTGCAATATGAAGAAATAAAGAAATAACTTTAAAAGACTGATTGCCTTTGAAGTGTATGAAAATAATGTTAAGAATGATTTAAAATCCTTTATGGGGCCAGTTATGTTCGGGAATAACTAAAAGTCCATTAGTACCTACATGCCATACATTGTATTAAATCAGCTCTCTTCTCCTCTCAAATCTTCCTCATTGTTTTTTTTAGTGTAAAATTCATCCCTAGGCAAAGTACACATACACACTGTAGAGTCTGCCATCTATTATAACATCCATAATTCAGAACATAAAGCTGTGCATCTGGCCTTGATAGCTGTCTGCAGTGGGGTGAATTTTCCTTTTGCACGCTGTTACACTGATCCAAGGTGAATGACTGTGTCTCATCAACACTTTCTTGTTCAGTGTTTTATTAATAACAAATGAGGGACTCATGAATCCATTCAATTAATTAATTTCTTCTCTGTCTCCTTTCTTGCCTAACAGGTTGATCTGTCTCCAAAATGTACATTTTCTACATTCCCATTGGACTAATGACATTTAGATAATTTTTTTTACTTTGGAATATAGCTATCCAACTTAAAAGTAAAAAGAGATATTGTACATTTGAAGACAGTGTTAGCACCATTCCCTGTCAGTAAATCCCAACGCAATGAAAATGAACAAGGATGGAATCTGCCTTCCTGTGGGATTGTTACTGAGTGTATCACTGGCACACAGAGAGACACTTCCCTTCAGCTACCTTGGGTAATATGGATCTTTATTTAAGTTTTGATTCAAATCACCATTTTTTTTTTCCAACCAATTTAGGGGTTATAATATCTGCTGTTGACCTTTGATTACAACCTGTGAACCATCATGTTTAATGAGAAATTACATCATGTAAGAAATTCCCTTTTGTCCATTATCTTGGTCACTGCCTTGACAGGGCTCTCAAAGAGTCATGGGAGTGTAAATCAGAGACAGGGCTAAAAAGTGAGGAACTCAGGAGTAATAGGTGTGAGAATAACATGGTGATTCCTTCTGTTCCTAAGGCCACAGCAGGAATGCAATGAAGAATGAACATTAGGTGTTTCTTCCTGGCACTGTGTCAAGTGCAGAATATTTTATGCAAATTGAATATCCTGTTCCGAGAAATAATAGATCTGTAGTGATTTCATTCTATGTTAGAACGGGAAGGTTTATGCTGAAAAGATGGGTTGGCCACAACTATGACCACTTGTTGAACACAAAAGGAATATCAAGAAGAAATTAATTGTGTGGCATTAGCTAATAGGAAGCAACGCATATGCAAAAAGGAGGTCACAGACAAAAAGTAATTGATAGACCGTAATTGATTATTGTGATTTGTTTAACTGGACTTGGAAAATTATGGGAGAGAGTGAATGTCACAGTGAGTGAGGTGGAAGTCAAGGCTGAAGGATATAACATATTGTGTGTATGTGTTGCCATGCCTTGTCCTGTGCAGCCTCAGGCCAACAGCAGTGCTTCTGCCTTGTATAGGAAAGCTAGGCATGTCATAATGAATTTAAGGTGAAGATAAAAGTAGATAATAGTAAATAGGACACTGCTTACTATGGGAAGAGGAGGAATATAGTACACAATGACACCATTGGAAAGGTGGGAGCCTTTATGCAGTGGAGTAGAATTCAGTCTGTGAGAGACTAGAGGCGCTTCTGTCCTGTTTCAAGTGTTTCAAAAACACATTGACTCCAATATTTCTTTTAGGGTTTTTCCTCTCTTGATTTGGGGCTCAGTTGCCAGTTAGTTACCATGTTGAATGCACAGTTGGGATGTAAGTACTAATTTCACCTGTTTTCTCCAGTGATCTTGATGACATAGTCCTTAGGGCAAACAACACATTAGGAAGTTCAAATGAAGCATTGGAGAGAGGAGGATTTTGCAACAACTCATGTGGGCAGCCTCATCCATTCCTAAGCTTTGCTACAGGCTAGATTATATGGGATCCTAAAGTAACAGAAGAGAATCAAACCACAATTGCTTAATGAGCTAACACTCCTCCATGAACTTTCCCCTTTTTCTTCACTATAGCTTTGCTTACCCTCTTCTCACACATAGTCCCATGTGATGTGCTGTGCTCAAAGCTTGATCTACACTGTGTGTTATCGCCATCATAGCTAAGTGGCTCAGGAGTGTCGAGGAGTCAGCACTTTATTGGTTGGCATAGCAATGACGAGTGTTTCTAGTGTTGACCCCTGTGGTAGCACAGAGTGTTTTTAGTAGAATGAATAGCAATGCAGAAAGACTTGGTGTAACTGGACCACTACAGACTTTCTGCCAGCCTACTCTGTGTCCCCTCTAGGGGTCATATATAAATTAGTGTATGAGTACCAGCAGATAGCTATATTGTTGACACACCCTGCCCTGAGTAGAATGGAAGACCTGTACTTCTAGAGGGAACACCTCTGTCCTTTCACTAAAAACAAAATTGGGGCTGGTGGCTTGCTTACTTGTTTTTTTCCTCCCCTTCAGGACATCGCTGTGAACTGTCCTTATACCTCTTCCCCTAGTGTGGGAAAAAATTTGATTAAATATTTCAAAAATCGCTTCATTTTCCCCTCCCTCCATTGCTGACATGGCTGATTCCCATTGCTCTTCCAGGACTTCCCTCTCTGCTGACAACTACATCCATTTTGTGGCAGTGATTCAGCTGCCTGAGTGAAGATAATTCCTTCAGTCTCCCTTGTTAGTTTAACACAGAGTCTTAGAAATCAAGGGCATAAATCACATTTTGGATACAAATCAAAGCATGTGATTTATACCTGGGCATTTATGGCCACATAATGTTGCACCATGGTTAACAATATTAGGCTACAGGGACTGTGCACCTGCTAGGCAGCAATGTGCTGCCCCTGCTTTAACAAAGGATCCTAGGGAAAAAAATGCCTCCCTAAGCTAGTGATAAAGCTTGTATTTCTGGAATGCACATGTGCGGATAGAGTTGACTGACTGGGAACATAGCCATTTGTTTTCCCATATTAGAAATAATAATTAATAAATAAATTGTTTTCTCATGGCTGTGAGGAGGGAGTTGGGAGAATCACTTGGCAAACAAACTGATATTTAAGCTATGATTTGCTGAGAATATTTGCATATTAGTCTAGAACAGGGATCCTGGGAGGAACAATACCGAGCAACTTGCATGTTGTTAACAGGTTTGCTGTCTCTGTTGGCTTTGATTTTAACCTTTTACTTTACTGTATCCACAATCAATATCAGAAAGTCAAGTGAGCAACGTACTGCACATCAACCACCAGTTGGGAGCTATGGCTTTCTAGTGAGATACCAAGCTTATTGGTATTTTGGCACAAAGCACTGCTTTTGGAGATTTAAAGTGGGGAAAAAGCAGAGATTAAAGCAAAGATTATTTACACAGACCCTTTCTCTGGGAAACTAAAAAAAATAAAAAAATAAAAAAGTAAAAAGCAATCTTCCATTTTGGTTTGGTGCAATCTAGACTAAAATACGTTCTTTAGCTTTATGATGGTAAACTCCAGGGATGCTACCTGACACAAATGGTTTAGCACTGCTTCAGAAGCAATGATTCTCAATGAGAGGTAAGGAGATGGGACAAATTTTTCCTTCATTTTTGTGAAGAAACTTCAAAAAGAAACTCTTCAAGACCTTCCACAAGAATCTCTCCAGTAACCACTACCCCCAAAATATTGGTTTTAAAAGCATCTCTACTTCACAGAGGCATTAATGTAACCTATGATTTGGTTGCCAACAGTTGTGGGTGGTAAATTTTTCAGCATAAGAGGTATCTGCTGCCATTACATCATTTTGTGCCATCTTGTGGGTGCAAGTGGTCTCTGTCAGTCAATGAATGCATGTTTGATATTAGGAGAGTGTTTTACTCCTGAAAATGTTAAAGAGAAGTGTAGTGAAAGAGATTTTAAAAACTGCTTTCAAATCAACTTACACATTTATGCTGTTATTCTTAACTGTATGTTACTCAGCACCGCACAGGATCTCCAGTAAATGTCAGCTGGCAGTGGCAAATGAGACTTTAAGATATTTTCCTGACCTGATCCCAGTTGAAATAAAACAAAAAAAGACCTTGAAAATATTTAAAAGTCATAATTATTAAGATTTATCAAAACTAATTTTCCCTCCGAGTTTTAGTTTTGATTAATTATCATAAAGGGAAGATTTTTTTGATAGAAGATTAATTTGATTAATCTGATAATTTTTTTTCAATATTTTTTTTCCTTGAAAGTATCCTCTCACTTTACTTTTCTGTTCCCATGGGTGACGATATTTTACTCTATTTTCTCTGAAAGCTGTCCATATTGATTTAAAAATAATTAGATCATATGTTCTGAGGTTGTCTTTGTACATTCAACTGTTGCTAGGCTGGAACTGGATGGGGTTTTCTTACTCAGTAGCTTGAAAACCGAATTTTCCTTTCAGCTCTTTGTTCAAGCAGTAGAAAATTAATCCAAAGAACTATTAATGAAAAGCTATTTTCAATTTCAAATATGTAAAAGCACTTTGAGAAAATGTTGATTGGCTTTTAGTGCAAGTCTGATTAAACAAATGGTGGAAGTGAGAGAAAGAATTTGGGAGTGCGTCTGTGTGGCAGAGTTCATTTTAAGCTCTAACTCAAATACTGTCTTCAGTCATCTCTCTGACCATAGACAAAGCTTTTAGTTTGGAAGTGTTGTGGGGCTTTTGGCTAGGCAAGCTGCTTCAAATTCCATTATAGGCTAGGGATCAGGTATTGCCTTCATTACAGTGTCATAGACTGCCCACTTTGCCAAAGCATGGCATGGTCAATGAGGCCAAAGAAGGTAACTACGCAAATCCTTCAACATATTCTCAGAGTTCTTACATGCATTGAGGAGGATGTAAATATTCTCCTGCAATTTATTGAGGAAAGACCTTGAAGCTTTAGTTCGGCAACACCAAGAGTGATGGAGATATCAGAGGTCTCAGAGAACTGAAGGCCATGAGTGCAATGACGAGACAATTCATTGGTCTGACCTCCTAAAAAGACCATTGAATTTTACCCAGTCACTGCTATATTGAGTAGAATAATGTGCGCTTCCTGCCAATACAAGCAACATGAGTTTAGAAAAGGAACAGGAGCAAGACTTTTCAGTGCTCTACTGTGCCATGGCCGCCATTTCTGCTCTGTGAATCATTTGAGCCCCTGAAATTGGCTTCCACCATAATTGAGTAGCTCAAAAATGTGCCTCAGGAGAAGCTCAGCTGTTTCCCTGCATAGATGTGCTCTGAATGCCTTGACTATAGGCAAAGGCCAGAGGCTTTGTGTGCTGATGCAAACGACTGGATGGAGTAGAAGACATTGGAGAACCAGGTCTCCTATTTTATCAGGACTTCAGAATGAGCATTTTGTGCAGCGGGAAAACAAGCAAATAAACAAACAAACAAATAAAAAAAGCATCAAAAAAACCTACCAGACTTCCATTTCTTTTTTTGAAGGGATCATGCTTAAGCAGTGATTCATCCAATACTTTTGAGAAGGCACCCAACAGAAGACCAAAGGCAGAAATAATATGTGAGAGGAAAAGAGATGTGGAGCACTGTTATGCAAAGATTCATAGATAATAATTTAGGATTATCTGGAGAGCACTAATTTAATTTTACTATGGCTAATGAGTTTTGTAGAATTTCTGCTTTAGGCAGCTGCTCCATATTCTTCTCACTTAAAAGAAAAAAAAACTGCTCAAAAAAAAAATCTTTATCCAGATAAAACAGTTTTCTAGGGTGGGTAGTTCCTTGTAGAGTCTATTCTGCCCCCCAGGCCTAAATTTTCCTAAATTGGCAAGCAAATTAAGCGCAATAGTTTTGAAAGTGCACTGCATTTTCTTGCATGACAATATATGTATTGCCTTCATGTAGTATGTTTAAAAACCAGGCACTAAGTTGTGTAATTTCATGTGGCTTGTAGTGTCTCTTTAGAACTTTAAATTTAATTTTTCTGTATCATTGCATTACATGCTGAAGAAATATTTCAAATTTACTGACGCCATTACAGTATTGCAGCAAATAGAAACTCTTGTACCAGTTCCTGCTCTCAATTTGTTTATACTTTGAATTCAGTTCATTCCACATAGACAAATGTTTTCTCTAGTGTTATGTGGATGCAATGGACAGAAAATGCAACTTTGTTCACAGTCCTCACTCTGAAAAACATGAGAACATCCATCTCAGTGAAACAGGAATCAGGAAGAAGAGGGGTAGAAGAGGAAGCACTATGCCAAAGAGGCTGGGCTCATTCTTTTCTGGCTGAGTGAACTGAGATGATGGGTGAGTATGGCTTAGAAGAAGCATTATCTACAAAAATGTGAGATCTTGTGGACTTTCCTTAGCATACAACCATAAAAATATATTTTTCTGAAGATGTCATAGAAACCTCTGTAATGTTGGTGACATAAGCAACAGTCTTGTGGTGAACAGTCTCCAGAGCATCATGCTAACTCAAAGGTATCTTTGAGTTACAAGGCTTCCCTTATACAGAGTGAAATATAATTACTATTAAAATATTAGTACTGTCAACTACTAAACCTATGGCATCTGATTTTTTTTCACTTCCTGGAGAGAAAGTTAAAGGCAATTTCCTCTTCACTCTTGAATGATATCAAGTAAGAAGATTTATGTGGAGGGCTGAGTATTCAGCAGTAATATCTAAACAGTAACACAATGACCTGTTGCCATTCCATTTACCTGAGTCCCTCCAGCAACTAGCAAGCAATTCTTACTTGCCAAAGACTAATTTTCACATTTTAAAATATCTATAATGGGTGTAGCTCAGTAGAACTGCTTTACACAGGGGGGAACCTGTACTTATGTTGGCAATATCAGTATGGAGGCACATATCGAGCCATCGTCAATCTGAGTAGCAATTGGGAGCCTGCACCCACATGTTATTCCTTAGCCCAGCATCTGGCACAGTAAATCTTGAAAGGAAAATTAGCAGGTAGATACCAATGAGGTGGATAGGCACAGAACAGAGAGGACAGCAGTAGAAATCCATTTTTCCTCAATTTTCATCCACCACCTTCCCAATTGCTACTTTTTCAAAAGAATTTTTTAACTAGTGCTAATGCTTAACTCAGGGGAGTGCTAGATTAAATGATGCTGGGAGCTATTCTGAGCTATTTTGCAGATTCATTCTGCCTTTGGAATAAGTTGCATGACTTCTCAGGACATTACGACAAGGCA
Source organism: Penelope pileata (assembly GCA_013396635.1). Taxonomy (NCBI): domain Eukaryota; kingdom Metazoa; phylum Chordata; class Aves; order Galliformes; family Cracidae; genus Penelope; species Penelope pileata. Next base: position 895,787 of record WBMW01000696.1, on the reverse strand, counting down.
CTAATAACTTCAGCAGAGACTTTGCTGTTAGCCTCAACAGCTTAAAAAATTCCAAAACCTCATTAGCCAATCTTGTCTGAAAAACTCAAACAATTCAATTACAAATTCTATGATTAAAAAAAAAAAAAAAGCAATAACCTGTTTTCATCTTTGTGGCTTTATATGCATGTCCTTTAATTTCTCACTTAAAATATTTATTCACAATTCAAGTAGGCACAGTCATGCTCTCTTGTTGTTGTATTCTGAGTTTTGAGGAAAAATATCAAATGCAATATAACATGATAAAATGCCAAGAACCGATAAGATTGTAACCCAGTCTTTTTAAACGCAAGGTCTTAAATGGTTGTGCACATTTTACAATGTCATAATCTTAAAGTAGATAGGTGTAGTGTGGATTGTATTTGTAATGCATTAATAAGAGGTAGTAGAGCTGGTTTATATACATTTCTGAGAGAAAATTTTACACCTAGGCTTTATTATTATTTCCCTGGTACATAGCTACTTTCAAAGAATGGCCAGATTTCACTTGTGAAAAAGAAAAAAGACTGAAAATGAGAAGGACTTATTTGCTTTAAGATCGCCAAGTGATTGTAAACAGTTCTACAAAATTTCAAAAACATAGGAAGACATAGAAATTAGTAATTTCCAAATAAATACAGATTGACTATGAATTCTAAAGTGCTTAAAGAAGTGCAGAGAGGATCATTGAACTTTTCATGAAACCTTGAGCTGTGGCTTCAACCTACTGTAATTTCAATTCTTTTATCCAAAGTGGCCATAATCTTATTTTACAGTCTGTGGAACTGAAGATACTTTTTGGGCTCTATGACTGCCATTTATAAGTACAGCTTTTAGCTGCAAAAGCTGTAAAGCCTGCCTGCACAGTAGGTGCCAGCTATCTAATATTGAATCTCTGAAACTGGAACTGGGCTGGACAAACAGCTTTTTAGTCCATCTGTAAGCGTAGTAAGAGAGAAGTTGTAGTATGAAAACTGAGACAAATATAAGGAGGTGGCAGAATATTTTTCAGTGCAACAGTGTACATGTGAAAGAGAGCTACAGCATGGAGGAAACTATGTGAGCAAAATGGCACAGTACTGTCAACAGAAAAGCTAGAGGTAGAGTCATTTTAAAGCATTCCAAAGGGGAAAGAATGGTAAGGGAGCAAAGGGTAAGATCTTTAGCACAGATATTGGGAGTCTGATGGAGTGTCTGTTCCAGGAGACTGCAGAGCACAAGAGTGGCAGCTTCCCTGACTTTGAGACTTCAAAGAAGCTACTCTCAGCATGCTGTCATGTCTGTACTGTGCAGGTTTCCATAAGGATACTTTGGTTACCTCTAAATAACCCAGCTCAAGCATCCAAGGCAATCTAACTGTAGCAGCAGAGAGCTCCACACTGTTTCCTCTTCATGATACATTACTACTCTATGACAAATGCTACTGTTTGTAATTGACATGACATTAGTGTTTTTATTGCTGTTTGTATTACTGAGAAATATTCTGTGAAAAGAAAGAGAAGAAAAAAGTTCAGGAACAGATAGTGTAATCAGAAATTGTCATAGAGAAAGTGTCCTCTGAAAGTAATTAAAATCATTGTTAAAGAGGACAGACACAATTTTACAGGATTCTATACAAAATACACTATTTCCAAGTCAAGGTTTTGATGGAAGTCAGAAGTGGGGAGTGGTCAAATAATATTTTTACAATATCCAGCCAACACAAACTTGCCAAAAATCCTTTTGTCTCAGTGAAGACAAGATATGTGTTTGTCTCCTCAAAGAATTATCATCTTTCAACCATCGATGTTGGATTATTGCCTCCTATTCTACAGTTTGTAGGAATTATATTCACTGATATATACTGAGTCTTATGCAAGAAAAGCCATTCCGTTTAAATCCATTCAATTAGCTCCTGACTGAGCAGAGCTAAAGAAGGCATAGCAGCTTTAATAAAAGGAGGAGGACAGCTGAAGGGACTAAAAGTGGGAGTGAGAGCAGTAAAGGAGATTCAAGAAGAGGGAGACCCTGTAGCGGGAAAGATAAGTGATGGAGAGCCTAAGGAACAGTGACAAAACACCTGCAGAGAGAAGGACCAGGGAGAAGGGAAGAGAAGACATTAAGCACTCTGGAAAGAAAACCAGCATCATTAGAATGAGGCATTTTCTCTTTTTTCATCCGAACAACAGAAGCAAGACAATCTGCTGTTTGTGTAGTAAAAGTGTTTGCAGTGGGAAGTACGGTGTATACACACAGAAAGAACATCTGCTCTAAGAAGATTCTCGCAAATATAAAGCTGCAATAATGTGGTAGAAACATCTGCACAGCTTACAGCAAGGCCACCAGTAGTGCTCTTAGGTGGGGGAGGGTATGAGATGCACCACGTACAGGAGAAGGTCACAGGGAAGCATCTTTAAGAAGGAAGTAGCTTTTTGTATGTATCCATGCAAAGATAAGATGCCTGTAGATGATCTGCAACGTTTGGCGTTGCAGACTACTGCTGTGGAAACATTATAAACCCAGGAAAACACATTGTCGTCTTTGCACTCAATCATTAAAACGCCAACTTGCCCATGTTCTTATATAGCCACAGAATGACTCAAGATTTTAAACAAAGTCAAAGCATTAACACTTTCCTCCATCCAGTTACAAGAAATCCAGGATTTTATAGCAAAGTCCTGTTAGCACAAGACCGAGAAATTCAGACAGTGAGGAACAAGTGGGACAAACCTAAGTGATGAATGGCTGCCTGATGATGACAGTATTGCTGCAGTCTAGCCACAGGAAAATGTGCTCATAGTTCTCTGCTATGATTACACAGCTGCTGGTACCTGAAACATTAATTTCTGCTCATTTACAGTACTGTTTCACTACAGACATCGTAGGATAAATATGATCATTCAATTTTGGTGACCTTTGTCTCAGTGTCTTTTTATTTAAAAGAGAGCTTAACAACACATGATTGAATAGGGCAACTTTGCTTGTGTGATGAATTTTTTGTTAGAAAAAGAGATGAAGTCTACAGCTCATTCATGGCCTACAATCTTCAGAGCATGATGTTTGGCAGCAGCAGGACAATTTTTTACCAAGGCACTCTTAAATGTTTCCCACAACAGCCTGTTGTTTTGCTCTATTTCAATTCTCCTCCCTCAGACTTCTTGGCTTTAAAGCTGGTTCAGAAAGTTTTACAACAATATTACTGGGTTTTATTCTTCCAGAGTTTGACTAAAGAGTAGTAATTCAGAGCTCAGACAGACAGACGTGCATAGCTTTGTTGACCTCCAGGGAGTGATCACTTCGATGATGTCTAGGGCTCAAAGCGCAAGTCTAAGAAATTTCAACGTCAATTTAAATAGAGAAGAAATATGTGCAGGAAACATTTATAAACCCAGCAGTCTCTATCTAATGGGTACTTCCACCTTTCTCAGCTTTTCTCTATACCTTGTGGACTTCTTTTCCATGTGAATTGTCAGGGATGAGGATGCATCTAATGACCTGTTTTTATTGAGCAGGCACTTGCATAGCAAAAGATTATTGCTGGCAGTGAGAATGTGATTAGATTACAGTGAGAATTTTAAAAATTACTGTGTTCAGCAGGTGATAGCTGAAGACTTGGGCCTACATTATGCCTAAAAGAGTATTTTTAGAACATACAAACTGCTGAACATGATGTTGGATGTCCCAGCACTTACAGATAAGGTAGGCTCATACTCATTTTATCTGTTCTTCAGTGTTGTGCAACAGAAGTTAACAAGCCAGAAATGTGAGGAAAGTAGCATAATCAGATACAAAAATTGAGTATATTCTGTTTTATTAGGATTGGCAGAAAGAACAAATGGCATTTACAAGACAAGACCAAGGGTACTATCTGTAACACAACCCTGTAAGTATAATCCGGGAACCAAAACTAGGAAGTAGTTTCCCAGGGCTGCCAGTGTGGAGTTTCCCATGACTCCCAGCATCTCTTTCCATAAATAGATGCCTCCAATACAGAAGCTGTGAGAGAGCCCATTTTTCTCCCCAGGCTGCATATGGCACCTCAGGGAAGAACCTGGCAACCTGACCGCTTGACTGCTATGAATCCTTTCCCTTTCCCAAAGTGATAAATCTTATTTCAGGAAAGTGCTTTGGCAATTTTATCTTTTGGCACATTCATCTTTAAGCATCTGAATAATCCAGGACAGTTTGAAAGGCACTACCTGTATTTAAAAACAGTGACTAATTCAGTTTGATGATGTGTGACAAAAATAAATAAAAAATTGGGAAATGTCTTCTATCTTATAAACTTAAACACAATGACTTTTTTTTTACTAGACATTGAGCAGTTAAAAGAAATGTGTTACTTACATTTAGCAATATTCCTCATTGTTACTATAAATAAAACTTGCCCTTTCCCTTCTGAGACATGTGCTTAGCTCCATTGGTTCTGGAGAGGGTGTAAATTATACTTACCTTGGGAGAAAATAACTTGGCCTTGAAATCAGATACCTTTTCCAGAACAACCATGTGCTCTCTGGCTCTGGAGAGCTACATTGCATCATACTCCATGGAAAAATTCTTATAAAAGTGATGGTTAGCCAAATCTAAAATGCCTTGTGAAAAATGCATTTTGGTAGGGCTGGAGAGGGAGATTGCCTCTTTGTCATCATCATGCTGACCACACATGTGGTCAAAATCCAGACGGAAAAGAGAAGGAAAGACATTGTTATGCGGATAATATGCCTTTAACAGGAGCTGTGAGAGGGTTAGGTTCAGTCCCTGCTGTCCACATTACTGTATGTTAGACAGATGCCAAGTCTCCACATCATTGACTCTTCTGGAGCAAAAATCACCCTGTTTTTTATTATGAGGATTGTAGAAATGTTTGGGGTTTGTTGTGCGGCAGAATAGAGAAAAATTTTTAAATCTCACATCATGTCACTGGACAGGAAAACAATTTTCTTCCTAATTCTAATGACTTACCATTTCTCATGGAAAATAATGCCAATAGCATGTTAGCGTTTTCAAATAAGATGGAAAAGAGTAGTTTCATCACTGATGTTATGGTGTAGGTAGAAGGGAACATTAAAGCTGAAAAATATCAGCCCTCAGGTCAGAAAGGGCTTTTTCCCTGATCTTCCTTTTCATTCATTTTTACATCACATTTATCTCCAGCCACAGAAAAGGTTATTACTGGGCTCCTAGATGCTGGTCATATAAAAATGGCAATATTAAGCAGTGTCAGGTGAGACAGGGAGGAGCAATGGCTGTGGTATTTTTCTTGCTGATTTTGGCTGCACTGATGTCACATTACTATGTGCAGGCAGAAGTGGAGGAATAACATAAGCTTTGAAAGGAATGGCATGGACACACTTGATGTAGCCAGGGCAATTAACACTGATTATCACAGATGCAATTATCTGCTGATAAAGAAATATTAATGCCAGTGACCTGTTCTTGCCTGCAGTGTCCCGAGGAGGGAGGGTCGGGGGAAACATGCAGCTACTGGGCATCTTGTGGCAAATATAAAGAGCTGCCAGTGGCCAAATAATGCGCTCCTAGAAAAAGGCATGGTCCATTATCCCTGGTGAAAACAGAGTGACAAATTACTGTAAAAGTACTGTACTGCAGCTGAAAGAAGCCAATAATTTCATGAATTTTACAGGTACAGCGAACCATAACAGTATGTTCTAGTACTATCGTCTGCATGCTACAGTGCTTTACACTATAGTTCTTACTACAGCACTGACAATATAACCCATGTCCTTTCTTAGAAACATCCCTCAAGTCAGGATACTCAGAAAATACATCTGCTCTACCCTGGGAGACAAATAACACTAGGTTCAAGAAATTGTACCATAACTTGCATGCGTGCTACCATGATCTGTTGTTCTTACTTCAGTGTGCATCTGTTGACTAAGAAAAGTGTTACTACTGATTTGTATTTGAACTGGGTCTCAACTATCTTCTGATGATTAATCTCTTCTGACTGTTTCCTGCATCTCACCCATGGTCTGACCAACTCATGGTGCTCCTTGTGTATTGATGTGACATTTGGTACGTTGTATATGAACATATGTCTTACCTGCAATATAATAACAACCTTGAAAATGCAATAATATTTGGAGTTGAATGCCAAATGCATTTGGTAGTGCACAGGTGCACTGGAAAAGGGAGATGAAAAGAAGGGAGATATGATGAAGCAACATAGGTAGGAGGTGCAGTAGTTGATGTGCTTCAGATTTGGGTGTAGAAAATGCTGCATACACAAGGACGGTCAAAGGAGAGTAAAAACAGCAGGTGAAAGCCTGTTCTGTCAAAAAGCTTGGGATTGCCTTGATTTAATCAGAGCATACGCTTTCATCAAAGATTGCTGGTAGAAAGTCATTTACTAGTGAGAACAAATTTAACAATGAGAGATAGCTTTTTTTTTTTTTCAGCAGATATGCTGAAGAGGTGAGGATGAAGATCTCCTTTGCTACAGGAGACCCAGTCAGAAAGGAACAGCTTTTATTCTGGACTTGCCTGATGGACTAGCAAGTCTTTTGAAAGAAAATAACTTTGTTAGCTCTTGTTCTGTGATTTAAAGATGGAAAAACTCAAGAACTGTGCACTCAGTTTATAAATATTTTGAAATGTGAAAGATTGATTCATTGCTGTCAACAGTACCCACGCAGCAGTGGAAAAACACTTTGTGATTTTTCTGTGTAGCGTCTTCTGAGTTTGAGATCTTAGTGTTTCACAAATATTGGTTCTGATTCCTGTCTGCAGTAAAGGCTATATTGGTGTTATAAAAGGAAAGCATATACTAAGATAAAGTATATATATGCAAATCAGGCTAGTCACGCTTACCTGTATTAGATAGGTGTTATCACTCTGGTTCTTAGTGGAGAGTTTTAAAACTCTTTAACAAAGACAAAGCAGGAGACATTGGTAGCAGAGCAGAGAGCAGAATCTATTTTCTCCCAGTCCTGCCAACTCTTTTTTCACCCACAGTAAATTGCCTGTTGCCAGCAGCTGTCCGGAAATGGCTCTGTGTTGAAATGGGCATTGACCATTCTGAGACAGCAGTTATTAAGGGATGTCCCTCTGCCCCGATCTGTCCTAGGGTTTGGTGAACGCTCGTCTTACCTTTGTTTTTTGTTTACTAGTTGTGTTTTCAATGACAGCAGTTTTTATGTTTCCTTGATTTATCAACAGAGGAGGAGAAAGAAGACTATAGCACTAACTGCTGGTGTCAACACAGAGATGGGACAGGGCTATAATTGTTGGAATTGTTATTCAGATGCCTGTGACTTGATCCAATAAACGCAGGTTTCTGGCACCTTTGTGAGTGACGCTTTTACAACAGACTGCTGTTTGAGTGTGCCTTGCGAGGATTCCCGGCGCAAAGTAGTGTTACTGCATCCAGATTCTTTCCCTAAATTATACCTTTTAAGGAGGAAACCTGTGTAGCTCCCTCATACGGCTTTGTTGGCTTTGTTAGCAGTATTTCCTACGGGGTCGACTTGATGTGGGAAGGAGAGGCTTGTCAGGAAGCAGTGGTAAAGGACCCAGACTTCCCACCCACACAGCGATACTTTTCAGAGATGTCTTCACAACAACAGAACAATGCTAGAAGATGGCCTAGAATCCCTCCATTGCAGAAATCTACTCTGTGGCAGAGCCTTTTCCTCCCTGTCAAAAAGGAGGAAAGGAGTAGGATCTAGAAGGATTGACAGATACTGGGATATAGAAGCAACCTATAGCTGGACTGAATGCTTTTGTGCCTTGAGAAGCTGGGGAAAGGAGATCAGATATGGGAAGTGTAGGAAGAGCAGAGGCAGCAGCCCAGCTGGAAAAGCAAAGAAAAAGTAGTGTTGTCTGTGTTGCCATTAAAAAAAAAAAAAAAAAAGGAGAGAGAGATAGAGAAGACAGTGAATGGAGTACCTCAGGAGTGTTTCTTCTTTGCTATGTTTTTAACTACCACCAACATATCAGATGTCTAAGACATATAAAACTGAAGTAAAAATGCCCAAAGTAGGCATCTCTGTTGCTCCTTTGCCTGTGCTAGATTTTTTACCACTGGAAAATATTCCAGTGTCAGACAAAGGATACATAAATGGAAGGAAAATGCAGACAAACTAAAATGGGAAGTTCCAGACATTGGCTAAGAAATGATATTCTTTCTGTCCTCAGAAATGGAGTAATCCAGTAAAGTCTTACCACTGGTTCAAAGCATGAAATGGAGTCAAAGATGTAAAAAGACTCTCAGCAGATTAAACCAAATCCACAATGGCAACCAAGCATGCCAGCTATAAATGTTCTCACCGAGCCTGCAGACACGGATGCTCTCCCAGCCTCAAGTGATAAAGCACTTATCCATTTGACTTCGGGCCAAAAGATTTGGAGATGTGAGGCAAAACTGATCACTTTAGGAGAGAGTCTGCCATGGGTAATTAAAGGCAGATTATTGGATTAAGATTTGATGCAAATTTGAAGTCCTTCCTTTTCTTTCCAGATTTATTTTATTTTTCTTGTCTTCTTTGTCTCTGGGTAACTATAATTGAAGGCGTCTTTAAACTGTAAATTGTAATTTTGCTGTCAGCAATGGAGCTTTAATTTCAGATGTTTATTAGAAAATTTCTCTGTGAGGCTGTGAGTTTTGCTAGCTGGAGGGACTTGAATCAATTGTATAGCCTCCCCCACAAAGCTTTGGCTACGTATACTTCTTTGGTGCTCTGACTTTTATTTACTAGCGTGAGAAGAAGAGATAATTTAGGTCCCAAACCATATTCCTCTCTTCCTCATTGTGGCCATGTTCTTCTGCTCACTCTTTGTTTTGAAGATGAGGAAAGTGTCCCATCAGGGTTCCCACTGTCCCTGTGTGTGCCCCGGGCCCACATTTAAAGCCATGACAAATCTGCTGTGATACCCTGTTCAGAACTGCAACAAGAAGGGAAGTTTTCCACTTATGTAGATGAAAAAATATATCCCTAGTGCTGTTCTCATGAGTTGCTCCTGAAAGATATGACCAAGATTAAATGAATGCAGAAAAACAGGAGAAACAGTTGCAGGGAGAAGTCAGTCTAATTTACGAGCCCTATTGCTTCTTCAAAGGAAATATATACTCTCTTACAAAAAAGGGGAGGGAGGGTAAAAGCAGCAGCTGAGGATTCTTGGAGTGCAGGAGAATCCTCAGCTGCCATGGAAATAATAAGGACAGCACCAACTGTTCCCAGTCTGTCCTGAACATAGTTTGGTGGCACCACTGGAGGCAGGCTGGTATGCATGGCTCAGGTGATGCTGCCAGCGAGGTATAAGTGCTGAGTGCTCACACCACCAAGGAGAGCTTCAAAATATTTTTAAATGTCACCACAGTAATGTAGAATAGCTTCATCTCTGCTTTCACACAGTTACATTTTGTAAAAAATGTTCTGACATCACGAGTGTGTGCCTATGATGAGTAACTGAATGATCTCACTGTTGCATGTGTCTTTTCCCTCTGTTCTCTACCCACTGCTCTGTGACTTCACTGCTCTACATCCAGAATGTTTGTAGGCTCTTTGGCATCTGGGTTCTGTGTCTGTAATGTCAGGTGAATCACACATTTTTAGCTCAATAAGATGAAAAAACAACTATTGGGACAATAAGTCAATGAAGAGACTGGATGAGACCACACCATCATTAGCTCTTCCGGGGGAAACATTCTGAATCTGTTAGAGAAAAGCATATTGTGATGGGTTTTTACCTCTGTTCAAGCTTGATAGTTAAGGGAGTTATTATTTTCCTAATCCTCTCTCACAATGCACTACAGGCACACTTCTACTGCACAGTGTCACTCTACCTTGTGGAGTCTTGTTGCTTAAATATCTGTAGTTACTCGAGCAACAATAAAGCTGTGTGTCTGCAGAATGTATCCTTGCCTCTCTACCTATTGTGTCACCTGCAAAATACAGCAGAATCGAGCAAATCTTTTTGCTCGAGCCTCCCCAAAGAATGGGGCCTGCTTGAATGCTGCACCGCAACGTTAGTTGCTTGTTCGCATTATGTCACTGTCAGTCATCCAGTCTAGGGCTCCAATATACCTCACTCTCACTCTCTCAGTCCCTCTCTCTTCACTCTAATTGAACCCCTTATAATTAAGATAAATTTTGAGCAATCAAACCTGGAATGTGGATGAACAGTCCCTTGTGCAATCCCAAAAGTTCAGCTTTAGGAGGTTATTTCATACACTGTAAATCATTATTCCAGTTTAACTACAGCATATGGGACTGCGAGTTCTTGGAAAAGCTTGCTGCAGCAACTTCACTTACGAAGATAACTCAGTGGGAAAGGTTCTCTATTTACAACTGTGTGATTTTATGGGGCATACCAGATTCTTTAACGTTAGCACCTTAGCAATCAGTGAGAGGCAGTCCAGTACATAGACCCTACGGCTCATTACCAGAAAATGAAGTGTGACTCCTGAAGATGGATTTCCAGTATCTGTAAGTCACACTAGCAGCTCAAGATAGAGGGGAACATGCAGTGTATTTTACTACACAGCCTTCTGTTAATGAATAACTGGGCTATGATGTGGAGCATCTATGATCATTCTATGAGTCACGGAAATAGTCAGAATATGACAGGAAAAAAAAAGAAACAGAAGAGTGATACTCTGATTTTCCTAATGAAGACCAGAAACCTTCATGTGGTTTGAATGGTCAAGAAACCAGAGGTGATTGGACAAGCTCTGTGATCCCAGCTTCAGGCGGTTCCCCATGCCCACAACATGCAGAGGGTAGCAGAGAGAATGATGTGGTTTCCTAGGGGATTCAACAGGAGTCTGGATTTATTAGAACTTCCTAGTCAGCTCATCAAGATTCATGTATGCATCTTTTCTATTGTTTGGTTTGTACATGTTGTTTTATGACCTTGGACCTCGGGCCCCTCTGGCTGTCCAGATCACTCTTCAGACTTGCATCAGATTAATGTTTGGGGGAAGAGAATGGAGAATGGAGATGACGCAGAGTGTGTGCTCAGCACTTGCCCTGCTATATCGTGTTACAACATGTCTTTTATCTTCTCAGATACTCCCCAGTTTAGACATCACTTCATTGAGCATGGGCTATGTTTTGAGTGAGCCTAGAATATTTCCAGGCTTGCATGAAGACCCTATGGCACACCACTGGCCTACTCGCTCTGGAAATTTTAATGAGTGTCAGCTTGCTCTAGTTGTGAAGATTGCCTATGAGGGACTCATGTGAGGCACAGAGATCTGGAATATCTCAATGCTTCTTCCACAGTGATCTTTAAAAATAATTTACACTCACTGGGAATCATACTCACTGAGTGTGATTCTACAACCGGAATTGACAATTAACCTGAGTTGTTGATTGTGCATCCTTTCCAAATCCTTTTCTGTTTGAATTTGGTTATCAGGATGCTTCACAATCCTGGCTTCTTGAAACAGTACAGCATAGTAAATGTAATATGAAAAGTCTGTTGGCTCTTGAATACCATAGCTGTTTAATAGGGGAAGATCTAAGTATGCTCCTTCTTCAAGTTTGTTGACTTGAACTTGAAATCATTGATGCTGCCTTGAATTTCGTGGTACGACAGTTAAGTCATGAACAGATGTGCTTGACCTAGCTGTATAAAGACCAGCTAGAAAAGCTAGAAAAGCAATTGCAAGTCTGAAGGCAGCACACGGATTGCTTTTTCCAGCACTCCAAAGAGAATAGGGAAAAAGATAAGCTTTGCTCAGGCCAGACTCCCCTGGAGCTCTCGGCTTCACTGTGAAGGAATTTGCATATACTTTGTATGCTGTCTGTTGGGAGACTGAGAAGGAATTTGACAACCCTATGACCATCTCCTCCATATTTTACCTCCTTCCCATCTACAGGCTACTCTTTCATGTGCAATCTTTGCTGTAGGTTGATTTTGATTTTTGCAGAATTTAAAAAAAAGCCACAAAAAAACAACAAATCAAAACTAGAGATTTTGTTGTAGAAAAGTCTTACTATGAAATAATTAGACAGAGGGTGAAATCATGGCCAAGAGTTAGCCTTCATTGAGCAAAAACTGTTTTTATGTGTTCTGATATTATTTACCTTAGATATGCCTGAGCTGTGGCCTGGCACATGTATGAAGAGATTTGTAAAGGCTGTAACTTACCCCCCTGCAGATGGCTAGTACAAGCTACAGCCAATCAAGCCCCTCTCAAACTCTCAAAATATCTCTTACATTGGATTACTTTCTCGAGAAGAAAGTGAATAGATTGTTTTAAATATATTGCCCTGTTCAGGATCTCTTCTTTTTTCTTTCTTTCTTTTTTTTTTTTTTTTTCCCTGTATGTCAACGATTAAATATAACCTGATTTATCTTATTAGGTAGGGATTTATACCTTGCCACATGTAATTCTGAACATGATTTTTCCTCCTGCTTTGGGATGCGATTCTCTGAAGTGCTGAGCCTCTGCCGAGGAGGTGCTGAGCACCACACCTCCTGCTGGAGTTCAAGGGGGGGTGAAGTCACTCAGCACTTCCATGATTAGGCACTTTGTGGCTTGTGTTAAAGCTCTTCTACCAGAAAGAATTGCTCTTTTCATGGCATTTATTACATGTCTCCTTGAGTCTCCTTTACAGACTCTTTCTGCCATCTTTCTATAATATGAGGAAATTTGATCCTGGAGTTATGGTGACAAACCCTTTTGAGCTGTGCCACTGCAGCTTTTCTTATCACCAGAAACCATCAGTGGAATTACAGCTCTCTATTATTTGGTTGCTTTTTTCTTATACTCTATGACACATGGTCTTGAAAGCTCAAGTGTATATTACTGCACAGAGACATGGAAGATGGCTTTCACATTAAAATCTCTCTGAAGAAAGGAGTAAGGGAGAGGGAATGGAATCAGCCAATTAAGTAATTACCTGCATGTCTCAGTTTATTGAGATATAAGTAATAACTTCTTAAAAACAACGCAGTGATGAGTGGCTGGTAAATAACCACCTATAAAGCTCTTTGCAGTGGCAGTGTGAGAACTATCAAGAATTTGCTACTGCCTGTTTTGCTTTGCGGCCCTGCTCTCTTATTCAACCCCATCACTTCTTCCTTCTCCACTTCTGCAATACAATTCTTTTTTCATGCTGCTCTTGTGTTTCTGGAAATGTGTCATGTCCAGTGGGCTTGCCTGGGGCCAGCTCCTCATTTGGGATGAACTGCCACAGCTCGGGTTATGACAGCTGAGGACCTGGCCCTTTATCTAACCCCTGCACCAGACAGATTTTGGCAAGAATATAAGCTGTGTTGTAGATGCATATGCTGCCTACATTTTAACCTGTAGCAACCTGGAGTAAGCCTTGTTCTTGAGCATTTGCATTGTTATTCCCCAGTTTGGAGCTTACCTCACCAGCCTAGCCTCAGCAGTGCAATTCTTCCTTGTGCTCAGAATAATTAACTTCTGCGCACTGGCACCTTTGGGGAGCACCTCAGCTGCAGAAGTAACAGTGGCCTCTCTGAGTGGAAACTCTTTCTACACCATGATCTGAAGCAGAAAGGACAGATTAAGTATGCTAGGACTGGTTAAGTGTTTTGTTAAAAAGAGTTTTTTGCCTTAGCTGCACCAAGTACACTTTCATTGAAAATTGAAATAAAGTGCATTACCTAATGCACAACACTCTGTTGAAAGACCCTCCAAAGGCTCTTTCTTCTTAAGCATCATCTACAAGACTTATTTTTTTCAGTCCCAGATGTCATCTGGGCAGAGTCCTCAGCAGGCAGTCAGGCTGTGGAGTTGTGCCTCACATTGCCACTTGTCCTTTATTGCTGCTGAGGTCATCTGTGGAGGAAAAGGCTCCCCTTTGAATTCTTGGTTCGACAGATTATGTGAATTTGCTGTTATGGGCATCAGAAGACTGGATGAGTCAGTAGTTTATACAGGTTGCCTGGGTATTTGTAAAGGAGCATACAAAACCCATCTTCCTAATCCTCTCATATGGTCAGCCATAAAAAATGTGTGTTTTATCTCACAGAATCTGAGGATGGAGGTGCACCTGGCCCACAGGGCAGAGCTTTCTATGAGTTGCTCCTTGGCACCAGCAGCCTCCAAGGACAGTTCTGGGAACTACAAAGGGACAATTTAACTTTGGAAACACACCTACTTCTGTCTTGCCGCACTGTCTCTGTGTCAGCTTTGTTTTTTTTTTTTTTTTTTCAGTCCAGGAACAGCCACTGTTTTCTCCAGGCCATCCATTGTATTGCCTTGCTGTTGATGGCTGTGATGGCGTTGGAGATGAAAGTGGTGAAGAGTGGGGATTGAATGGCATTGCCATAGAGTAATAGATCACGGCTACAGATAAATGTTTATCAATTTGATTTTAAACTTAACATTTTTCTCTCCTATCTGTGTGGTAAGATGTTCTTCTATTGGTGCTTCATTGTTCATTAAATCACCCACCATTCACTCAGCTGCTCCAAAGCTATAAAATTGCTATGATGACTTCATATTGAAATTAAAGAAGAAACATTTTGCTACTTGCAAACAAACCTGGCCTGGCTACTTTTCTTAGAGGGTGGGCACATGCTGTATTTGATAACACAAGGTAATAATGACAGCCTGTGTGAAAATAAATTGGTTTTATTCTTTTCTTTTTCTTTTAATGTTAGTTATATTCTTGTATTCTAGTGTAACAGGATACATCAGCATGCAGAGCAGAAGTCTGAGTGTCCTTAGGTCAGTTTGGACTGAATTTCGTTGGCCTTGGGTTTTATATTTGATGTATTGTTGTGTAGTGTTGCATAACCAACCCTTTGCAAACATTAGCAGTAATCTAAAGTTCAGCCTGAGTGACAGCTATGCATTGTGAATAGGTCTGTTTAGGTGGCAGGGTGATGTAAATAAGAATGACTAAACCATGCCACATAAACAGAATTCACCATATGATATTGTTCCCATCACATTTTTCTAAATCTTTTGAAGTTAGGGAGGGGGAAACGACAGGGCACATGAAAGCAGCAGAGCTCACATCTCAGCAGTCAGTTGTAGTTTGAGATTTGAATTACAACATCTCTGTCAGATGGACACAGATACCTATGAGGACACTAGGACAAGACTGCTTCTTAGAGAGGTCAAGCAACTCAGTGTACTGCACCACAGCTGTAAATTGAAAATTAAAAATCTGGAGGCATAATTGTTGTAATTTCTAAAATTTAAAGAGACAGAACTAATTTTTCCTCTTGTTTCCCTCCCCCCTCCCCCCCCTCTTTGTCTGGAATATAGTGGAGAACCGTATTCAGAAGGCTCATTTTTTCTTGTCAATCAGTAAGGGCAGCCAGTCAGACCTCATCAGTGTAATAATGGATGTTCAGAGTGAATTAGTTAGCCTGATCACATCAGAAGTGACACGAAAGAACGGAGGAGAATGCTTTATAGTATGTGGTGCATTCACTTCTCGGGTAATTTGTCCACATCTGCAAAAGGAAAGAAACTACACCCCTTCTCCCAGTCATGCCCAAACAGCTTCAGAAGGAACTGACATAGAAGATCACTCTTTGAATGATTTTGGTCTGGCCAAAGCATAACACTAAAAACTCTCCAGTGCCAGGTACTTAGAAAGGATTTATTGTGCACTGCTTCCACTCTCAAATCCCAGAAGTCGGAGATTCTGGCATCCAAAAATTTGGCTACAGTAACATTTAAAGGGATGGGTTTTTTTCATTATTTGTTGATAGTCCTGCAGAGTTCACTCCATTTATCTTGGTCTAGATGCATGAGAATGACAGGGAGATAGACACAACTTCTCAATAGATTTATATGGGAATGAAGTAATAAATATTGATATAAAATGGTGAACTCTAAAAAAACTACTGGATGGGCCAGAATAGGGAATAGAGACAGGACCAGCTGGTGTCTAAGTGGGCATATGGTTCCAACTTCAGTCACAATGGAAGGACAGCACAAATAAGATAATAAGATAAGATAGTTTTAAGTACAACACTCTGTAGTCTGGTATGCCACCGAGGAAATTCAGTGCAAAATACCAATAGAACAGACTGTGTGTGCCTAACACAAGGAGATGAAGCATAAGCTTTGAGGAATCAATCAGATGATCAATGTGTTGCATAAATGACAATCAGCTGGAATGGAGAGAAGATGGAGGTTTCACCTCTTAGTTGGCTAAGACAGGTTAACAGAGCCTTACATTCCAAGTGAGGTGAGCAACCAGACCTTATTGTCCACTAGCATCACCTCAATTTAAGGAAGTTTGTAGAGACAGAAAAGAGATTTCTTGCTCTCAAGCAGGGCATATTAGGTAGAGAAAAGAACCAGCTTCATTCATGGTTGAATCCTTTTTATTCATTTAGATATTTCTTTATCGCCCAAATGCGTCAGGATACCATAACGTCGTATTGCTCAGAGCTTTCCTGCAACTTTCTGTGCATAAAAGCAGGTTATAAAACATGGAAAAAAATCACAGATAAGTTGTGAACTCCTTGTAGTTGCACTTTTATAATCTCAGAGGTCTTATCAAAATAAAAATACTCCAAGCTCCTAAAAATGCATTTTCTATACATGCTTGAAAGACACTCAAGATACATATATTAAAGCTACAGGGACAAGAACAAATGAATATAAATCTAGCCATAAATAAGCTTAGCCCAGACAGAAGAGAAGAGGCTCTGAAGAGACACTAATCAGAAATGTCACTGGTTTTAAGATGAAGGTCAATACATTTATGAACAGACCTCTGAAAGATGTTGGTCAAGAATAGCAAGAACCTGGATAATGTCACTTAGGAAGCTTCTCTGTTCCTTTGCGTATGTTCTATATATATTTAATGTTGCTCTTGTGTTGACAAAGCCTTGTGGGAAAGTCCCAAGACCACACAAAACTTCTCTGTGACCAGTTCAGTATTGAATTCTGCCAATCACAAAATTCATTTTGTATACACCTCCCAATATGCACATATATATACACTCATACAGACATATACACCACCTGGAGTAGTCATCTCTGGAGCACCCAGAATAAGAACAAGTCCAGAGGAGGGCCATGTGGATGATGATAGGGCTGCAGCATCTCTGTTATGAAGAAAGGCTGAGGGAGCTGGGCTTGTTCAGTCTAAGGAAGAAACAGCTCCAGGGAGACCTCACTGTAACCTTTTGTTGCCTAAAGAGACACTACAGGAAAGCTGAGGAGGGACTCTTTGTCACAGAATGTAATGATAGGACAA
Source organism: Penelope pileata (assembly GCA_013396635.1). NCBI lineage: Eukaryota > Metazoa > Chordata > Aves > Galliformes > Cracidae > Penelope > Penelope pileata. The sequence continues at coordinate 878,616 of WBMW01000696.1, read as the reverse complement.
GTGATAAGGGTTTAAAACTAAAAGAAGGTATGTTTAGATTACAACTAAAGAAGAAATCCTTTTCTGAGAGGATGGTGAGGCACTGGAGCAGATTGCCCCTAGAGGCTGCGGATGTCCCATCCCTGAAGGTTTTTAAGGACAGATTGGAAGGACAGTTGTTGAAAGGAGCCCTGGGCAGCCTGATCTGGTGGCAAGTGTCCCTGTTCATGACAGGGGGATTGGATCTAAATGGTCTTTAAGGTCCCTTCCAACCCAAACCTTTCTATGATTCTATGTATATATGCTTATATAAACATATGGAGGACTGGAAAACACAGACTCGTATTAACTAATCACCAGAGGATTGAATGGTAGAAGTTTACTGAACTGAACTTTATTTTTCTAGGGGTCATAGACTTTGACACTTGACTTTGCAAAGGATTTGACTTTTAGAATGCAAAACTGTGAAAATCAGGTCTATTAAAGGGCTTACATTAGGCATCCAAAACTGTAGTATCCAATCAGCAATTGCAAATTTGTATTCTTATATGGTTTAAATGGGAAAAAGGTTTAACATTCTTTGGTTCATATCATTTTTGTGAATTAGAAATGGCTATTTACAATGCAATTTCAACAAGAACAGATGTTTTTAACTGACAGTGTGATTTCAATCTACACCAGTCTAAGCAGAGAAAATATACTTCAAAAAGTCTTTGCAAAAATCCTTAAGATTCATGAATCTGTGGCCATTCTTCTTACAAATATTCAAGCTGGTAATTTTTTTTTTCTCCCTACAAGCATTTTTAGGAAATGTTTTCTCATTTATGTTGTTCTGTGGAAGTCTTGCATAAAGTTGCTAATACAATACCATATGACTTGGGGGATCAAGTAATCTGTGCAAATATTGACTCACAAATATCCAGCACACCCAGCAAACAGTTCACAAGAAATTCATTGCCTAAAATGAATACAGAGGTTTAGAGTGTTATTCTGAAAAGCAAATTTGTTAAGAAAATAGTATTTACTTGGGAAACTAACCTAAAGAGGTAAAAAAATATCATGAAATCTTTAGGATTTTTTTCTTCTGTCTCCTGTTGTAATGTAATACATCTTTTTTTTTCCCCATCCTTAAACCTTCACTATCCTCTTTCTAACAGAATTTTTGTTTTGAGCATTATATTAATAGGAAGAGTGTTTATTTGATCAGCATAAGTTTCAGTATCTTTTAAGATTTTGTTGTTGTTAATGTTGTTACCAATATAACATTTGCTCCGCTTTTGAAGTGCCATGCATCACAGCTAGAATGTTCTTGGTGCTCAGAAGTGGGTAGAGAGACGTTTCAAATTTAGTCTTTTTCTCTTCCAGTATAGAGAATTCTAAATTTTGTTTTGCAGAAACCTGTGAATAACTGTAGGAATGTCTGCCTCAGAGGAGCCATGTATTATGCACCCATCTTCTTGTTTCAATTTTTTCTTCTTTTCTCAGGGGTCAGAAAGGATTGCTGCCATGAAATCTAACTTCTAGACTGAGGGTATATCAATAAAATAACATGCAGTATGGAAGCTGAGAGTATTTACAAAATCAGTTAAAAAGACACGTTTTCTCTTTCCCAGTTGTTTCTCAGAAGGCTTGCCAACATGGTGCTTCATACAAAAGCTTAAATAATTTTTATTAAAACTTTTCCAAAACATTTTAGAATACATTTGCACAGACTATTTAAAGTTGTGTTTGCTGTCATGGATAGTCTATAGTCTAGGCAAACTGTTCTCACATTCTTCATGAATTTCTTTCTTTCAAGAAGAGCTGCTTCTTTTACACACAAATTTGTCTTTTGGAATTAATCCACTATATAACCCAGGGCCACACTGCTAACGGAAACTGGAAACCTGTTCGGAGCAGATTCACATACAGTAGCAGTGTACTGCACCAGGCCGAGTCGAATGCTGTCAGTGACCCTTGAATAAGAAGGAACAAGTTCACTTTGAAAAGCTGCACTTGGAATGCCTTCGCAGCCTGATACTGATTCTTTTGAAATGTTCTTAGACACAGCTTCCCTGCAGAACTAGCCTAAACTGATTCAAAATGTTATCATGTGCAATAGGATAACTTCATGGGAGTGATACCATATATTGCAGAAGAACAAGTCATTATCTGCAATGATCATTGAAAACTCTAGAGAAAGCAACTCCCCTAAGAGAATCAGCTATGAATTTCCTGGGTGAATTGCCAAGGGAAAAGCAATAGGACATTGACTGCATCTGGAATTATCATAGAAGGACGTCATTTCTGGCAACAGAATTAGAATGTCCAGCCATTCCTGCTGGAGCCTTTGCCAGCTGAGTGGCAGCACTCAAAGGAACAATTGAAAAGCCTTCTAACAAACCAAACAGTAGAAGTCCAAAACCATCTTGAAGCAAGTTTCTTAGATGAGCTGAGTTTCTTAGATGATCAAAATATAGAGTATAATCATTTTTACATCTTCAGTATAGAGGATACAGTCTGTTTGAAAAAGTTCAGACTAGACATTAGAGGAGGTTTCCAAAGCAAAGCATATTAAATTTTTATAACCTTATTGCAGCAATATACATCTAGCAGTGTTCAGAACAGTTCAGATGGTTTGGTTTACCCTGAATAATATGCTATCAGTGTTTGACCTGGAAAACAGACTTGGAAAAGTCTACCTTTTCTTTTGACACGACTGAACCAAACGATCTGGGACATAGCATCACTGGTGTTAAAGATGTTATCGCTAACGTCAGTGGAAGTGCACTGATTTATATTAGCAGAAGTTCTGGCTATGTGCCTTCTTCATTCCCCCATCCCAGTTCCAGGGTTATAACAGACTACTCTCGAGTAGACTGGAAGGATTAAGCTGATGATTTGGTATTTCGGGGATTGAAAAACAGGCTATGATAGAACATATGGTCTTCTCCTGCCCTTTAGTATTCCTGTATCATACAGCTAATGCAATCTGCTGCAACAGAAATAGGAAGCCCGATAACCTGTTGGAAATAGAAGAAATAAGAGATTTGTAAACAATTGCAGTCCCCAACAATTATGAAAACAACATGCAGTAAGCTTATTACCCCAAGAAAATGAATTGATTAAAGTGTGTGAACATTTCTGAGCTTTTAAAAAACAAACGATCAAAGCTACAAATTATATAGGTCTTTAACAGTACAAATAAATAAAATTAATAACCAGTCCAGCCGCTATTAAAGATTGTGTGGCTAGAGAATTCATCATTCTATTGACCCGAACTTTGGACTGGTTACACAGCCCAGATGTAATTAAAACACATGCACAGTTTACCTGCCTCAAAACTGCATCAGGTTACACCGGGTTAAACTAAATGCCACAAGCCTGGATGAATCCCGAAGGGCTTTTGCCTCCTGTGCTAAAACATGAGATCACTGCCCTTTATGTTTCGAGTTGTATCACAACAAGCGTTCTGTGTAAGAGGAGACAGCAGTTTATGTTGCAAATGCACCATAGTTTCCGCCAGCACAGAACTGGCTTTTCATTTTTTTTTTTTTTTTTTACACTCCCTCCTTTTTTTTTAAGTATTTGATTGCACAGCCTTAATCCTTCACTAAACAAAATTATCCCTAGGCTCATTAGGACTCTGGAGTTCATTGCAACTGGCACTGAGCAGCAAACAAGCAAAGGGAAGGTAGTGGGTATCAGTGCTGATAACAGGCACCGTGCGTGACTCTTCGTTGCTGAAATACCCTTCTGCCTTGGCTGACTGTAAGTGAATTGGCTGGACAGATTTTCCAGATCCCCCGAACGTTCCTAAATTACTATACTCACCCAATTACAGTCCTCAGGGGTCGCATTTCATTTTCTGAAAACTGGTAACAGGCCACCACAGCTGATGAAATGATGTGGGTATCCAGGCAACTATTGTGCTGTTTGATTAATATAGCAAACACTTGTGTGCCATGATCTCACATGCCTCCAAATGTTCCAAATGATCTGCCTCAAACTGGAGACCATAAAAGTTTGCCTCATAGTTACATTCCTAGTCTTGCACAGCTCGGATTTTCCAGATGAAAATATTTATTAGTGCTTCTCATTACGCCCCTCCTTCATATGATTTAACTCCTGATTTATGCACGAAGGTGTTTGGAAACAGGAGGTAGATTCCTGCTATTTCTTCTTATCTCCTTCTTCAGTAAAGTTTATTCACCTTGCTTTAAGCCGGTTAGTCATGGGAGGGTTTCAGCTTGCTTTCAGGTACCAAAATAGGTAGTATATTTGCCACAGACTTTTTATTCAGGATGTAATATCACTCCGGTGAGACAACAGAGAGGTCTGTAAAACATCCAATCCTCTCACTGTAGTGGTGAGGATCAGAGCTCTGTTTGCCCACCAGATGCCCTGAACACACCCCTTGTGAAAAGTAGGCCCAGCAGCGGCTGCAGGACCATCAACAAAGATTTAATATTTTTGTTTTGAACAGTACCATTCTCTGCAGATGGCTGATACACTCAACGTTGCAGCCTCTGGAGGGACAGGAAGGCAGGAAGGAAGCAGCACGTAGCTGTCACAGCCCCCAAACAAACTCAGTGGCATAGTGGCTGCCATGTTGCAGGCAACACGCCTGCCAGGCCTGTCCCGCAGCTCCCCTGAAGTACTCAAGGAGTTAATGGAGTCTATAGCAGAGTGTTTGCTTTCTTCTGCTTGAAATCAAACATCTGATCTTTATCCGAGGTGACAGGTTTAATGCCTTTCTTCTCTGACAAATTTTTAGCTGAAGAGGAATGCAAACACGTATATCGGTGTGGTTTTATAAGTGCTCATCTGAGCAAGCCAATATTGGCAGCTTCGTTCTCTAATAAACAGCAAAGCCGTGAGCTGGTGCCACTTGCTTAAAAAAATTTATATCCCTTACATCATTTAAATGACTTTACTTTAGATCTGTCAAGGGTCAGGTACTTTGACAGAGCTTTAGGCAAGAAGTATCACTGCTCAGCAATGCTGACTCCCCTCCTCTCATTCCCCCCCCCCCCCCCTTTTTTTCTCTACTGCTGCTTCTTATTTGAGTTAATTTAATGTTTGCAAAACAGCTTATTGCCAGCCCCAGAGAAGGAAAAGCCTATCTCATGCCAATGGCAGGATAAGTTCTGGTCAGCAGAAACTTGCTTTAGAAGTCTCTCCTCATGGCATGCTCTACTCACTTCTTGAGGAATCAGCCAAGGGACAAGAAACAAAGTAGTGCTGATTGTCACTGTGGATTTGGTGTGGACAAATGTCTGCTCTGGAAACGGGACTGTGAGGTATTGCCTTTTTTAAATAGGCTGGTGAAGATTCATGAAACCATGGTAGGTTGCACTCATTTTCATGCCAATTTTTATATACCTGAGCACAGCAAATACCATCTGAGTTAAAGTGGCTTTCTATCACCTCTCACTTATTGGGAAAAAAACAAGGCCCTGCTTTGACTGAAACTTTTGCTATAGATTTCAAGCATAAAATATTGTTTGCTAACAAAATCCCTAAAAGCTCACTAGGTCTCAGAGGTTATAAAAGACATTTTCATTTAAGCAGCCCCAGAATAACTCCATGATGGGATGGTACGATAATGCTGAAAGAACCTACAGGAAATACTGAAGAGGCGTTGTATTATATTAGGTAGTTTTCATTTTGTGTTACAATATTTCTTAACTGAAGATGGTGGAAGAACGCTTTTAGGCTCCCAAACGTTCATGGACGTTTGGAAGTCCAAAGAGTTTGCTTAGATGGCTAATTAAACAAAGGTTAAAGGTACTGAGTTTGTCTCTTAGTAAAGTTGAAAGTACAGAGAAGAATGGTAACTTTAGGGTCCCTGCAGGCAACCAAGAAACAGTGGTGATCAGCAGGATCAGGTGGAGTTTTGATCAATTGAGCTTTGATCAGGCAGAGTTTTGATTGTGCTATGTCTACAGGGTCAGATTTATTTGGTCATGTTTTAGAAAACTTTTAACCTGCTGAAGTTTCTAGTGTACATCTTACTCCATTTTCTTATGCTAAATTCTTGCAGTACTCATTGATTACAATGAACAAAGAAATTTATTGCTAACATAACATGCAAGCAACCTTACTGTGTCTTTGGGAAGTCACTACCTTTTCCTCACACCATTGGCCTCCTAGAACAGAATAAAAGCAGCAGGCAGTGGTGTTTGGATACAGAACTCATGGATTTTTAATTATCTCATATTGTGACTGACAAAACTGTGTTTCTTCAAGGAGAGCTCCATATTCTGCCAAACACTGGCTAATTGATGAAGCCTCAGATTGTGTGGAAGATAGGATGCTGCCTCTGTCCTATTAGCACTACAGATGTCCAGAAAGTCCTACCCTGATGGGAAGCCCAAATACACAATAATTCTGAAAGATCATATTCGGTCACCCTAAACAGGAGATGTGAATTTGGATTCGATCATGGGCTGGGGCCTGTGCTCATACTGCTGTGAGCATACACCCAGTTGGTGGGCAGATCCCGCACAATGAGGACACTCAATCTTCTGTTCCCAGCTGCTTCAGTGGTGGAGAGCTCTTATGTGGGGTTGTAGCTGAGAAAGTGTGGCAAACGGCAGCATTGGCACCAAAACTGCTAACATTGCTTCCAGCTCCAAACTGCTCTAATCTCTGTGATTCACTCACCCGATGTGTGTTTTCTGCATGTCAGCTTTTGGTATCATGAGAAGTGTGATCACAACTGCATTCATGCCAAGGATGTCCTTACGATGAAGTCTGACAGACTTCAGCTCCATAATAGCATTGCAGGTAGACAGACACACATGGATGGAGGGCCAGATGGGAAGGTACCATTCCACAAGATACCCAAGGGTACCTGTGTGAGTTCTATTTCCATGCTGTGTGTTGTGACCCTTCTGCTGGATCACAGCAGGAGAAGAGCTGCAGAGGGTTTCATTTGTGATGCGATGGGAATCTGGCCTCATCGATCTTTACTAATTTGCTGATTCAGAATTGCCACTGCATTTGTCCTGTGCAGTCCCTGGCTGCGCCCTTTCCCCGTTACTTCTCTCACAAGCGAGCTGAAATGCAAGTCAGTTACAGCCAAATTACTCCAATATGCCTTTACAATGTTTCTCCTTTTAATTTTTTTTTTTAAAGCAGATATCAAGTGGAAAGCTAAAAAGGTGAAAAAGTATTCAGTCTAGCTGAGCAGAGCCAAGAACCTCCTGCACCACCCTGCACTGCTCCTGCCACCTTGGCCTTGTAAGGGTGCAAATATTTTCCCTCTTGTGATGTTGCTGGAGACACCAGGCCGGGACCCACCACATGCACATGTGGCGGGGACAGGGAGCGACCACGACGCGCCATGCCCGCACCGCCAGGCTGGCCAGCGGGTCCCGAGCCACCCCGCTCCTCAGTTGCCGGCTTCTCCAGCATGATCTATGGAGCGATGCTGACAGTAGATTTTCTGGCAGCAATAAAGGTGGCCTGATTCAGAGAATAATTACTGTATGCAAATGAGTGTGATTTTCCTCTGCCCTTTTATGGATGACTCTGCTCTGCCATTCATCAGGGCCACAAATTTCACTTGGTAGGAGATGGATTTAAAGAGACAGCCGCCTCTAGAGCTTTGTCTCGGACTTACTAAATCCATGCTTAAGTGTCTTCATAAATAGACATGCATATGTTATAAAGGGGATGGCAGATTCCAGCCTCTTTATCTATGTATTATTGCTTAGGAAACTGTTGAGAAAACATCCGACTCTCCGGCCATGCAGTATATGAAAGCTTTCACTGCTTTGAATAACAGTCTCTTCTCAAATCAGGGTTATATGTGGTTTAGTATGGCCTCTAGTGTGTTTTTCCTCTCTTGCTGTGTCCTTTATGATGTTTATATGGTATGTGCCTCTGTGTGCAGTGGAGGAGGGAGAGAGAGCTATATTTTTCCTTATGACGATTAGTTAATGGCCATCACGTTCAGCGTAGTAATGGCAGAGGCTGCCCTCATAGCAGGAAGGCTTGATGTGCTTGTGCTGTTGGGGGTCAGCCCATCTCATTGCTAGCAGAAAATGTCCCATAGTCCTGCTCCTTCTGCTGCAGTCTCGATCTGATTATGCAANAAAGAAACAGATCAAGATTTTCGTTTCTGAGTGTGCATGTGTGCCTGCTAGGTAGCAGGAAAAGGAAACCATGATGAAGTCAGTCTGCTGCTATTCCCCAGTGCTGGACAGAGGAACACAATGGTGAGTTCACAGGAAATGTGTAGTACATAACATGCCACTGCTAAATATCAGCTTCTGCATCTGCTCCCAGCATGTGCTGAGCACCCTCTCCTCGGAGCATGGAGGAATGAGTGGCATGAGAGCAGCCACCCGTCTGTCACCGATCTGTCTCCTTACTCATATGGTAACAATACAACCATGTCAGTACACCCAGAACACTCTTCCTCCCGTGCCACTCAAAAGACAGAGCAGAGAAGCTGCAACGCTTCTGTGTTTACCGACAGTGTGCACCACTAGAGGCCATCACACACTTCACTAAATAAATATCAATTAATGCACTCTGTTGCAGGGAGAACTGGGAGGTGGGATCTTGGCCCCTTACTCTGCTCCTGTCCCTGAGCACTCACACCTCAGTTCAGGGGTCAGATGTTTTGGCTCACAGAACGCTGCTAAGCTCACTCTGAGGGTAGCACTGCTTAAGGAAGCCTTTGGCCCATAAGTGGAATGCACCAAAAGTTTCTTTTCCTTTGAATATGAGAAAAAGGTTTCAAAGTAAAGGGGAAAATATCTGGCCAAGGAATGTGTTTTTTCTCAGGTAATCAAGAAGAAGAGAACACAAAACTCACAATGAAATGGAGTGATGGAAAATTTATCTGCTTTTAATTATTCCACAAACACAAAGTTTGTGTCTTGTTCACTTCCACTTTCAGCAAATTTCTTCCGTTTCACAGAGGCAAGTTTGGAGGAGTTTCCCCTCTCCTTGTGGCACACTGTAGTAATTTGTTCCAGAGGTTTAGCTGCAGTGGGTCTGGGGAGCTAAGAAATTACTCGGCATGAGTAAACTTTTTCTGACATTTGGAGGCATGGGTGATTTTCTGACTACTTTGAGTAGTCCTGGGCATTCAGATTTCTCTGTGGAACCACAGAAAAACTCCTGACTGTGCTTTAAAGGTGGTTAAGACTCTATGTATTGAAAAGATTTCGTTCCAAAGCTCAAAGCTACAAATGGGAAGCGTAAGCCTTCACCAACCCAAATTGACAGTGCTGATCCTGCGAAACCTGTGGAGATGCCACCAGTGCTTCCAACAAGCCTGTGGGGAGGCTGAACTGTGTGCTGGAGAGCCTGGCACTCATGCTTGCACGAGGGAGAGAGAAGCAGGGCAGCAGCAAGTGTTTGGAGAGTGAAGTTAATTATCATCAGCAAAAAAGCAGCTTTCCTAAATTATTAAGAAGTATATATCCCATGTCTGTTGAGCTGCTGTTCTAATGTAGGTTGACCTCTGACAAAGATTACAATAATTTGACATTCTTACATTACGTTAATAGCCAGAGTGACTCATTCAGGAGGCTGATTCTGACTTACAAATCCAGAGCTGCATGTCCCATTATTATTTTTGTGTTAAGACTTCAACCCTGACAGGTTTCCATGTAGCTTTGAAGCACAGCAGGAGATTTAACTGGTTACAACCTGGTTTCACTGATTCACTCTTTCCCAGTCTGATAGCAAACTAGTGCTGCTGCTGGGGAGCATTTGGTACGGAAGTGGGCCAGTCATGCACATCACTCAGCACTAGAGTCCCTTCAACTCTTTTTCTTCAGGCACTGAGATGTAGGGAGGCCATCTCACACAGGGCAAACTTGGTTTAGTGAAATTTCATGTAGTCCCAAATGGACGAGGCTAGTGGAGTGCCCTGCAAGAGGATCTGGCAGAATTCCTATCAACCACACAGTGCTGCTGCTGCCATCAAACCTGTTTTAACAAGTGCTTAACTACTGCACTGTTTAAACAAATTTTACTGAGACTGGGCAAGCTGACCCTGGAAGAATACCATGGGATGTTCTGGTGGTCCGCTAGAAAATCTGGCCTGGGACTTGCAAAATTGCCAGGATTGGGCTGGGAATGGTGAACTGATCTCTGAGGGGAAGGTTTATATAGGTATATTTATTTTTCTTTAGATCCACAAGGTATTTAGGACTGAGGCCTGGTTAACCCAATGCTGCTGGTGATTCACATGAGACAGAATAAGGCATCCATTTTCAAACAGCTTTCCTCTGCTGCAAAAACCCCAGGCCACAATCAGAAGAAAGAGAGGCAAAGGTGGGAAAAAATCTCATTAAAGGGGAAAAATTCACAAAAATTTTCTCTGAATGAAAGTCTTCGTGTGACTAACCCATCCCACCTGCAAGTTGCTTTTTTCCCTTCTTCGCTCTCCCTCTTCTGACCCTCTGTGACTGTAAGAGATGGCTCCTGCAACCCAGTTTTTTGTATCACACCCCATATGGTTTGAATATGTATTAAGCGTAAGGTCTAGAGTTACTGTTCCACATTTATAGTAGTCCCCACTGTATGCTTGGCACTTGCCAAATATTCAAGAAGAAAGATTTCTGCTCTGAGTTTACCATCTAAGGAGAGGGAAAAAAGTTGACAGAGGCTAGGGGGAAAATGATAGGAAGTTTACATGCAGTCAGCTAGAAATGACAGGAACAATTTAAAGTTGGATGAGAAGAGGTCCTGCAGGTGAACTCTGGGAGGTCTTGCTGGGCATCCAGAGTCACACAGATGAAGTCGCAGAGGCAGCTGTGGAGCAACCTGACAAGGAGATAAACAGACTGTCAGCAAGGGAGTCCACCTATCTGAGCAAAACAGCTTGTTTTGTTCTTATTTTTGAATCAAGACACTGCTTAAATTATATGTCTAAATAGGGCAAAGTTCCCTGTGCAATCTGACATTTTTTGTGTGGAGACGTTTCAATGAAATTTGAACCATTCTCTCTTTTTCCACTAAATTTTCACCAGCTGAAGTCCACTTGTAACAAGCTCTTCTTCTGCCGATCATTTTTTTCCTCTTCTCACAAATCCCTCATGTTCACGGACAAATGCTTTGCCAGTAGAGGAGCAGCTACACTACCTCAAGCCAGAGACTTTTGTGTCCGTTACCCATAATGCCTTAAAGTGGACAAAAGATTTCTGAAACACACACTGAGACACTCCACAGGAGAATAGTTAAAAGAAAATAGAGCATCTTTTCAGTCAAAACATCCTGCGGTATCTCCACATAATGCTTCATGGCATATGACAGGAAGAAGATGACATCTCTCATCACTAGTCAAAAATAAAAACCATGTCAAGTATGAATTGCCTTTGAAAAAAACTGTACATGATTTCCATGGTCAGACATCCTGGAAACCCTCCAAAAGGGGGAAGAGAGAGGGGGAAAAAAAAAAGGGAAAAAAAAGGTTATTGATTTCCTCATTGGGAATGTTATATAACCTTCATATTTTATTAAAAAACTTTACTCTCACTTTGTGAAAGGTCCTTTAACACATTATGTCATTTTGTAATACAATAGTTCTCCAGCTCCTTCCAGCCCCATCTCCCCGATGTGTTCTCTCAACTGTAGTTATTTTCTTTCCTTTTAAAACAATATTTCTGATAAAATATTTGCAAGTGTTAAACAAAGGGGCGCACTTTAGTGCAACCTAAGTTAGTACAGGCATCAGACGACACTCAGAGCATGCTGACATATTTCAAACAAAACATGGGAACACTTTGGTTAAAATCCTATTTTTTGTCCTTCATAGTCTTTGTTTTAAGAACACAAAACATTTTTCCCCCTTCGTAATAGTGGATTCCAGCTGCAAGACTCCTCAACTTTTCCTTTCCCCCTTCCTCCTTCTCCACGTCTCCCCCTCCTTTCCTACATCTCTCCCCCTCCTTCCCATCCGGCGTCTACTCACGCACACATACTCTCTAACTTTTTGTTTTTAGTAGCGGCTGCCCCATAAGAAATGCTATCCAACAGACCTGGTGCCTGTCACCGCTTCCCATCACATGCCTGGTAATTAAACTCTGACTGATTTATTGACTGACAGCCAACAAATCCCAACCCAGTTTTTATGATATACATGCTTCCCCAGGCTAAATTCACTCAAACAACAGCCCAGCTGAAAAGGAGGAGGAAAGAGGAAAAAAGAGAGTGATAGAGAAAAAGCGCTATACACACGCACGCGCGCACACACACACACACACAAATCTGGTATTGGTAGATGAAGGGGAGACATTTTGCAGAGAAAAAAACTCAGCACAACATCTCTTTCAAATCCAGACTTGGAAA
>WBMW01000696.1:811833-866332 GCA_013396635.1 Penelope pileata | reverse complement strand
GGGGGAAGAAAGAAGTAGTAAACATCATTACTTCAGCTTTAAGATTCATTTGAAACGTCTCACGTACAAAAGAGCTCTGAAGGGGAAAACAAGACGTGCTTGCAGCTAATATTACAGTCAAGTTCCAATTTTACCTAAGGGAAAGCAGCTTTATTAAAAGTCATGACTGAAATTGCGTGACAGGTGCCAATATTCTCCACCCTGACAGATGTGTCAGTTTGCGAATGCCATTTTCTTGTCAGCGGTCCCTAGATGGAGTTGCTCCCATCACCATTTGTCTCTCTTCCAGCTAGATCACACATGCCCGTCGCTTGCCTCCAAGCTGCGCTGCGTTGTTTGATATGTGGAATCTTCACAATGAGACTTATTAAAAGACAGTCCATTATTTTTATTTAGAGCATTTCCAAAACAAGCAGAGCGCGCACAGAGATAATTTAAAAATCGTGTGGCGGGTCATCTCCAGGCCAGAGCGGCTCAATTGGAAATGCATAAGAAAGCAGTGTCTCCCCCGAGCCCCTCCTCATCCCTCAGTTCATAATGAGGTTGATTTGAGTGACATTTAACCCTTGAATAATGGCCCTCCGAGCCGGCAGGACTGTAAAGCCGTGCTCCACAGAAGCAGCTCAGGCTGAAGGATTAATTCAGCCCCAGTTTTCCCTAAAATTCACCCCCCCTCCTCCTGCTCTCCTGCTTTCTTACAGGTGGGCTTCGCAGTGTAGGGATAGATATAAAATGCTCTTGATCGGCTGTATTTATAGACCCTTTTCCTCCTCCTGTTGGCTTCAAACACAAAGAAAAATGGTATCTCTCAATCGTGCCTGGTATGAACAGCAGGTAAAGCTGCAGCAGACTCCTCTTCAGCCTCTGATGGAAAATTATTACAGATGAAATGATTCTGTAATGGAAATGGTAATAGGAAAGTTTCATTCTAAAGGATGTTTGTGCTAACATGAGAGGCTATAATATGTGATGGATTTGGATGCAAGAGTAAGTGTGATCTCGAACTGAATTTTACTTCATCATCTCTAGAGGTGGCATCGGGGGGCTGGAGGAGGGCTAATGGACAGTACTTACAAACATTGCTAGGTGAAAGGACTTAAAAAATGAGGTTATTGATGTCTCATTGTCCCAGGCCAAGTGGTATAGCAGGTTGTTGCTTCAGCATTTCTTTGTTAAGTACACGGATGCTAATTCATCTTAAGCTGGAATTAGCTCATCAGTCCTGGTGAGTATTTGTCACTAAACGAAAGATGTGGGGTTAAACTGTAGTTAACCCTCTGTACATGATAGGGAGCTGCTTTTCCTTCTTGTGAGGAAACAGCATTTACTTCTTCAGCCCTACCTTGGCACATGACACAGATTAGATGTTTTTGCTGCCTGACTGGCAGAGAAGACAGTTTCTGTTATCTGAGCAGTCTGCAGACAAGGCAAGGCTGCAGGCTGGCCCCAAAGTCAGACACCATTGGTCACCCAATGGCACTGGGCTCCTGGCACGCTCCTTTGGGCTGTACACTCCTGATATCCCTCAGTTCCATCCCAAGCGTGCAGTAGCTGGGGGCAGCCTGGCATGATCTTTCATCTCCAGAATATAAACTGACCCCAGAGCATTTGAGAGACAGGAACTGGACTGAAAAGTGTAATAATAATGTTTGACGGGGCCTGGGTAGAAAATGAAAGGCTCCCTCAGGAGTGGGGAAAGTAAGAGAGAGAGAAATAATAGAAAAGAAACAAGTGAATAAACTAGAAATTGGTTGTATCACTTAATGTCCACAGAAGGCACTCTGATACTGTTTGGGCTGATGAAGTTTTAAAAGAATTTGAAAGGAAAAGAATGTGAAAGCTGTCACACACTGCTAGCCGTTCTTAAAGGAGTGCTTCCATTGCACAATTGCATGGAAAGCCCACGCTTCACTCACTGGCCTGTCAGCCCTTCCCACCAGCACTCCTTTAGAAACACATGTAAGAATTATAAAACCACACCCAAAAGACATTTGTGAATTTCCTCCCTTAGATGGAAAATGAAGATGGGCTGCCATGGGGTTATTTTCTCCCTGTTCTCCCCAGACAATGCCTACAAAGCTAAAGCCACCATGCTGAGATCAGCCCCAGGAGAAATTATGCCATAGTACCAGACAATCATCAGCCCTGGGACAGGCTAGGAACATACAAAACTCTCCGCATCACACAATATATTAGCATTTCTCACTTGGGAGGAAGGGCTGGGGAGAGAAGAGAGAAGAGGACAGGGGAAGAGAGAATTATGCTGCTTGTTTGGCTGATTTGTCTGCTGTTCTAGATTCCAGGAATATTCTTACTGTGCTCTGACAGCCAAAAGCTGCAGGCTCAATCACAAGATGAAAGAAAGGAAAACACTGCAGGTGAAAGCCTTCTACAGGGCAGGACTGCAGACTTCGTGAGCTTGTGGGCACGAACATAACCTGTTCAAATGACTGTAACTGCTGCAGCAGATCTGCTCTGGAGTCCATCTTTCAGGCAGGATCAAGGCTTGTAGGTCTTAATAAAGTCAAATCAACACATAGCAATGAAATAATAAGTCTGGGCAGCTGACAGATGCTAATGAGCATGCTTATTTAAACAACCAGCAAAATCCAGTTGAAAACTGAGCAGATATTTAAAACTCTGGACTCAATCCTTTTTATTTGGAGAGAGATAATTAGGGCCCATAGGACATCTCCTAGGAAGATATTTGGGATGCTTTATTTAAGAGCCCATTTCTGAGCATGATTAACCTTACTCAATGCAAGAGAAAGTATTCCTGGTTTTAATCGCAGAATGTAGTTAGTTCTATGTACTTACGGAATCAGACGATATGGGCAGACAATGGAAAAAGCAAACAGGCAGAAGAAGATGGGGTGATGAAGACTGTGCCCAAAGCATTACAGCTGATAAATCCAAGGAGACTTATACATGTTCTCAGCTTATTCAGTGGAATGACCTAGGTGGTAGACACATGTATGTGGACATTTTGGAGATTGGAGCTTTGGGTAAATACACATCCAATGGCCATTTTTAAAATCACCTTGCCAGTAAATGCAGCTATCTTTTCTCTTGCCTTGTTTGTATGGAGTATGAGAAAGTATTCACATTATTGACTTCAAAATCGTATTCATGCCATGAAGCAGTGGGATCTTCACTGAGTTCAAGTTCATCAGGGTGACTGCAGCCAGCAGAAGACAAGATTTACACACTGGCAAAAATGGAAACGGTCCCTCTTCCCCTATTGCTCCCCCCGAGTATTTGCACTTGCAAACTACTGGCCTTCAGCTGCAACATGGAAATAGCCCAGATGGTAGTAATTCTAAAGAAAACATTTGCTTTTTGTAAAAAGCTTCATCACTGGGAAAGCTCTGACTTGATTTTTGCATGGCTTTCCTTTCTACTGTGACATGTTGACAGATAAAGTTGAAAAGAGTGTCTCCTTTCCCAGGAAAGCAGAGCAGAGATCAGCTGTTAGGGCTTGGTGGCCCTACTGCATATGATTCATATCCTGCAGTTGTTGATAAAGGAAAGGGAGGAAGATCCTGGGGACATAGACGCATTTTGATCTTTTTTGTCCTCTGTTTCACTGATTTTGCTTCTATATTGTTCAGAGCAACTATAACAGGAAAGATTGCTGACACTTTTGTTAGCAAGCAGACAATCTGCTTTGGGGTAACTTTTTGCTTTTCTTTTTTTTTCTTTCTTTCTTTCTTTCTTTTTTTTTTTTCCACCACCTTTAATTTCTTTGTTCTGCTGTATTGCCAGGGAAATCTAGAATGCTATATACATTAATACCACTGGCTTTTCTTTCTTTTTGGCAATCACTGAGAAGAATAACACTTCATGTGGGAGACAGCTGTTCAGATATGTTTCAAGTAAAGTTAAGTTGATATGTGTACATTATTCTCCACTTTTTTTTTGCCTGCATTTTTTTTCAGGCTGTGGAAGTAGAATAAAAATCATGATAAAAAAAGAAAAGATAATGAAAGACTCAGTGAGACTCTTCAGATGGCGTCTCTCTAAGCAAGGATTTCTCTTTTGCATTTGGTCAATCTGCATCCACAGAGTCCCACAGAAGACAGTTTTTATTACCTCTTTCAAATATTAGAGGATTAAAGTCTGAGTGGACTAATAGCAAAGTGCCTCAAACTATGGATTTGAACCTAAAAGGACCATGAATGACCTTCATGGGACTCTACTAGAAGTGAACAATTGTATGGATCTGCAGAACGGAGAGCATCTGGAAGCAAGTATTTCTGCACAAAGGACTGGGCCATTTCTGAATATTACTCCTGCTTTCACATAGTATCACACTCACAGCAGGGAAAAATTAATAAAAAGAAATTAAGAAAAAAAATTAAAAGGAATAATATGAAAGGAAGAAGATCAGGAAAAGTAAACGAAGAAAAACTACCTAGAAACATATAGAATGAAGTTGTGCAAAGCTTAAGAATGACAAAATGTATCATCTTAAATGGACATAAATATAGATATATATATATATTTTTAAAAAAAGAACCTAAGTCTCTACAATAATAATACCTACTGATTAAGATATCCAAAATACCTTAAACCAGTGTGCTTGGCCAAACTCAGAAAATTAACAGTTGGACTCTTGTCTATCCAACAGAGAAATGGTTTCTTTACGCTAACTTAAAAAACTCCATTGGCTTACACTGGATTTGAATGGTATGAGTTTAGTTCAATCTGGCTCCATCAAAATATCAGGAAGCATTTCTGTACTGTGTGGGTGATGGAGTACTGGCACAGGTTGCCCAGAGACTGTAGAGTCTCCTTGGAGGTCTTCAAAAGCTGCCTGGACATGGGCCTGGGCTGTCTGCTCTGAGTGACTCTTGAAGCATGGCTATGGCCAGATGGGCCCAGAGGTCCCTGCCAACATTAGTCAGTTCTGTGATTCTGTAATTCTGTGATAAACCTTACTAGCACTTATTCCTTGAAGTCATGGTCTAACATCTGTCTCAAGTTCCTTTTAAGTTTAACCTTATGTCTGGATTTCCTGGATTTTAATAGTTGTTTCTTGTTAACTGCAACATGATTACAACAAGGGATATTCCTCACTGAGATCCCACTGCAATTCTTTCTCCATCTGGGTTACCTGGACGAGGCTGAAAATCTCAACTGCTAGTACAGATGTCAGAAAGATAATGCTGATAGATTCTTTTACTTCTCCTGTTTTGTCCCTGCCAATACCTAATGTTACTCCTTTTACCTCCATTCTCAGTGACTTATTTGTTGTCTTTTGCACACATTGGAATTGTATTATTCTGGTTTCTTGCAAACTGCCTGATTCTGTCTTCACCAAGGATATCTGAAGGTTTCTCAGTGGCGAACTGAGGGAATTGTATTTCTACACCCCACTTACGAAGCTTTAGTTGTCAGAGCCAGACAACTGGTTCAGGCTGGGTGCTCTGCTCCTGGCCATGCCTGTTGCCTGATTCTGTTCAGCCTGTGTAGATCTGCCAGATGCAAAATGAGGCAATGTGCAAGAGTGCAGCCAGTCTCCAGATCTACTCCCACTCTTTCCTTATCCATATAAAATCAAGAAAACCAAGAACACTTACAAGGGATAGTGAGTCCAAGAGACTGGATGCGCCAACAACTGAGCCTGTGTGGGCTAGATG
This sequence comes from Penelope pileata, assembly GCA_013396635.1. NCBI lineage: Eukaryota > Metazoa > Chordata > Aves > Galliformes > Cracidae > Penelope > Penelope pileata. The sequence goes on along the minus strand of WBMW01000696.1, from coordinate 860,690 downwards.
TGGAGCCATGGTCACTGTTGTGAGTAGTCTCTCTCATTCTTTGGGCTGTATTTTCTCTCTGTGATGTCTACCTACCACTCTACACAATTGTTGGGGATTTTTTTGTCCATGGTTTCTGCTGGGAATCCAGGAGATAAGTCCGTGTGAATGGACAGGGGAATGCAGAGGAAAGGCCAGCAGAGACAGCAAATAAGTCTGAGAAGCATATAGTTTGAGGAGTAAAAAAATGCATTCTTTAAATTCAGATGGTGTAGACAGGCTGGGGAAATGTCCAATGATAAATTAACGACTATGCAACATATCAAGGAAGCAGAATCCTGCAATCTGATAATTAAAACGACAATGGAGAAGTGAAAAGGGTAGTATCCTCCTAGTCTTGTCTAGAGAGCTATGGGATATGCATACAGCACTAGTAGAAATGTAGACAGTAGCCATATTTTACTAAGACCACCATGCTCATTTCATTGCAACACAGAAAAAACAGTGTCTTTGCTTCCACCAGAATTTTCCAGAATATAAATTAGACTGCGTGTTACTGTAAACAGGCTTTTCCGTCTCAATCCCAATTTACTCCAGACTTGTCATTTTCCAAACCCAAGAATAACTAAGTTTATAAAGATCCCCAGGCTGCTATTCTTCCTAATCACAATAACGACTAGCATGCATCCCATCTCTGAAGCAGCATCCTCATTTTCTCCCCCAGGAAAGAATGATACTCACAAAGCACTCTGTGGTCATCCAGAAAATAGTGCTTTGGTGGACAAAAGCCATAATACAGCAGACTTCCAGAGGGCTCACGAGGAAGAATTCACATCTATGACCCTAGAGGTTTTGCGCATACCTGTAGTCATCGCAAGAAATGCTGAAGTGCAGGTGTACTTCTGTAATATGACTTATGCATCATTCACTCAATACAGGTTATTTAAGGGGTTCATCACAGAGGGTGCCTCAGAATCTTAGCTATTATTGCTTTAGAAAATGAAAAAGAAGAGTTTCCAGAGCTGCCTTATTCTGCAGTGTGGTAAACTTTAACACAGAGGAGGATTTTATCTGTGACTTCTCATTAAAATCACAAAATCAACCAATGTTTAGAGCTTTGCCACGAGGCTTAACATAAATTGTCCAGAGCCACGAACTCTCCCTGTTGTTTACGGACAGAGTTCTCTTTACAGGGTTTCCCATATCTTTCAGGATACAAATGAGGGGATCCTCCATGATATAACAAAATTATTTGTGAAAGGGTGTAGGGGAGACTATGGGCAAGAAAGGGTGTAATAAAGGATTAAGTCATGGAAAAGAAATTGGGACACGAGGCATATGAACTACAGTTCCCATGAGCTATTGGAACAGCATCTCCAAAACAAAATTAATACTTTTCAGCTTAATTTTTTTTCTTTTTCTTTTGCATTTTTGGGTTTTCTCAGGGGGAAGAGGGAAATCATTTTCTGACAGGCACTAATTGTTTCCCACTTGATTTTGGCTTGTGAGCAGATCTGAGTTAAAAGGGCTAAAAGCAGACATTCTGCTATTACAGTGTTATGCTCATTCAACAGTCAGTCTTGTTTTACTTGCAGCAATATGAGTTGTACCATATGTGTTTGAAACTGGTAACCAAACAGAGCAGGCTTTCAAGCAACCCTAAGCTAAATTATAAATCTTTTTTGCATCTTTTAAATAAAAAAAAAAAAATCTACAGGCACAAAATGAATCAGCGACGTACTTGCCGCTTGGGCTTAACAATAGCAGTCTGCCACTGAAAGCCAGTCACCCTAATAAAAAACATTAAGCAATATGATTATTCAGACTTACTCTTATTTAGTATTCTGCAGGATTTAAAATTTCATCTGCATGTAAAATCATACAATGAAGCATATAAAATAATAAAAATTATTTTTCTATTTTCTATATAATATTACATAGTATACTTAATATTTTATCTAATCGTTATACTATAGATATTGTTATTATTTTATCAGTATTAAATGTACACAAGCTCTAGCCGTCGAGGAGGACTTCATTGATGTATGTACTATGCAAATCTGTTTCAAACCCCTTGATTTCATTTTTAACCCTGAATTTCTGAAGTTCTTGAAAAGGTCTCAGCAGAAGAGGAAGATTACCTCTAAAAATAATTCTGTAGTATGAGATCTTATGCTTTAATGTTGGCTTACTCATGTACAGACTGAACTGAGAGTTTTTGACATCACTTAGTCTCCCATCCTTGCATAATTATTGGAGCAGAACTAAGACTAAATTTCTTAGCTTTGCACTATGAACCTACAATTGGAATCACACAGCTCAGCTGATTGGGTGATATTCTTGAGAGAGCTTTTCACCTGTAGTGTTCTTTCCAAGCTCAAAGGATGGTTGGAAGATTCATCAATACAGTGCCCTTGTGAGGATGGCAATTAAATGTCATCTCCAAATGGGAAACAGGTAGAGAGTTGGCATGAGTAGCTGGAGGTGAACTGGGGAGTCGATGGAAAAATGAGAAGCAGAGTTTGGCGTTTTCCAGCTCCACATATACTCGTTTCTTTTGTCCTGCTGCCTTGCAATTTGCCATGTTAGTTTAGTTTTGCTGTGAAGGCAGCTGTAGATATGCAAAGCAAAGCAAAATGTTCTCTGTAGATTTAAGTAATTTCTTTAAACAATGTAAAACAATTTGACATAGATGCACATGTATAATAATACTCTACGATTCTACAGTTCTATAATAATATTACAAAATTGGTATCCTTAGAAGCAGTATCTCAGTTCCATCTGCAATTGATAATATGCAAGATCAAACAGCCAGGACACAAAACTTTTGGTCCTTATCAATACTGTAAATCTGCAAAATAGAAAGGCCTCTTATTTGCTAGAGCTCCTCATTCTGATACAGCCCATGGTGGAGGAAAGCTCAGAGGAACAGCTGATCTCATGAGATTTTCAGCATTTGGAGCCATCGCTTTGAGAAAACTGCTGGCAAGATTTCAGTGCCTTGGAACCTGAGTTTCAGTTTAGCTCTAAATTCAGCACAGTCCCAGTGCAGCTCCAACACTTCCAAAATGTGTGGGTACACATACATGTTTTTCACACACACACATCTATCTTGTATATGTATGTATATCTGGGGAGTGATGGATGGAGATTTTTTTTCTTGGAAGAATAACTGTCCCCTTTCTCATTTCATTCACAGTGCAGCATTGGACTCTTTGGAATGCATCGCCACCTGCATCCCACTATATATATTATTACAGGTTCCTAAGGTACCAAAGGGAGTGCAATACTTGTCTTGAATCTCGAAATGCACAGCATACTGCTATGCCACTGCCTCAGCTCTCCATCTGCCTTTTATTATCATTAATATTCGGAAAAGAATAGAATTTTGAGACTGAAGTTAAAAATCTTTGATGGGTCAAGGCTGTTCTCCTACAGTGGTCCTGACATCTCTCTTCCCCTTTTCACCCTGCCCAGCAGAATCTTCTCCAAGATTCCTTGCTGGCCTTCAATAAGGACAGTATGTGTTTTGTAGCAGCTGCAAAAGGCCTCACAAATGCTGGCTGACAAGAAGTGACAGCTCTGTATATCTCTCACTGGCACTGACAGCTGACAGATGGATACCACTCACACACAGAAAAAAAGCCCCCAGGATGATTCGCCAACATTACTCTCTGTTCATAGGGGCCACATTTGATTGAGTGCTGCTCAGAATAATAAACCCTTGTCGATCCATTGCAGAGCCAGTTTGCTCACAATGTCCTGATTTTTTTTTTTCTCCTGAAACACATACCAACATACACACAGAAGCCTTACTTTGTGTTTTTTTTTTTCTTTCCCATTAGCTTTGTTTGAGAAGAAAAGCTACCTAGCTCTATGCAGCTGCTTGTTAGAGCAAGGGAGCTATGAGTACGCAACTTACAACACCATGTTAGGTTTTGCTCCCTGATAATTCTTTCATCTCCCCAAACCATTTTTTATTATCCTTCAGATTGTTTTAATTCCATTCCACAATCAGCCCATCTTTGAAAATGTTACTGGTTGGTTTATTTGGGAGACAGTAATGTAAAACTGGACAATGATGTATGTTGATGCATAAAAAAAAAGGAAGAGAGAGAGACAGTGATAAACAAAAAGAGACATTCATCCATATGGATAGATAAATCTAGATGGAGAAAAATGAGGAGGAAAAAGAGAAACACTGAGTTTCTTCAGTTGTAGTAACTGAAGAGTTCAGATCAAGGTAATTTCTTTGGAAATTTTTTTTTATTCATTTTCTGGCACAAACTACTTAATTGCTGATATCCTGTAGGCAGGCAGTTTTGAAAAAGTTAGTCTCCTCCAAGAGAAAACACTTTATGTTTCTGTACACCTTAAACAGACCTCAAATAAGTTACATGAAGGAAAGACACCTCTTTATTACCTAAGAGTCATCAGTATAAAATCTAAAGATTGGGAGGGGTTGAAGAAGTCAACCGTGACTGAGATGAATAAGAACAGAAATCTGAACTCATACAGACAGTTATGTAATATTGAATGTTCCTGCTAAATCCGTTTCTGGTATTTTTCTGATACTTAGATGTGTATTTACATAAGGGAAAATATTACCATGCTTCAGAAAAAGAAACTGAAGCAAAGAGGTGTTAAGGAGTGTACATGCAGAATTTTCATCCCTTTGGGATGTCCAATTGAAAACATATAAAGCTAGATGCACAATATGTGCCTAACTAGGATGAATAACCCTTTAGTAATTTAAACATCCCTACAGATCTAACTTGATCATTTTAATTTTTGAATGTTCAGCACCTCCAGATATTTGTTCGAAACCTGAAGTACCCCAAATCCTTGCATTATGAAAAAAGTAAGTCCATGGGCTGTTTTTTAATGTTATATATGCAGTAAGAACAAGCATTTACTGAGATGATGAAAAAGAAGAAAAAATCCTAAGAAAAAGCACATCTTCTGTGTGGACAGTTATGTCCCAGGCCACCCAACTTGTTGGACAAGCGCTGCCATATTTTTTTACTTTATGGTTGCTATGTTTGTCACTGTAGAGAAATGAATATATTCCAGTAAACACAAAAGGTTTTATTCTCTGGAATTATTATGTGGATAATTTTTTGAGTGCATAATTTATCAGATTTGTGTGGAAGAAGACCGGCAGATTTATTTCACAGTTCAGACAATGCGGAAGCTTCTCCACCAATGAAAGGTAGCACTGTGTCAAACCATGGCTCTGGAGGCTCCCTGGGACACAGGAATTGAGAAGGACAAGAGCTAGCCCTGGGCCACAATGGCTGTACCCAAGATGATTTCTGGTGGGCTCTTTCCTGTGTGATTCTGGACCCCCTTCATGCCAGGCATCACCTTGCCTGTACAAGCCCTGAAAAGGAGCCCTGAAAAGGAGCCCCAGCCTGTGCCTCAGGGCACATAAGGGACATGCACAGTCAGGGAGGTCCAGGTGCTCTCCAGGACAAGGGGCGGTAAGTGCCATCTGGCCAAGTGCAGTCAGAGAAGCAAGACTCAGCCCAAACACAGCTGGCCCTGCAGTGTGGCTGGTGATGGGCCACGATGCTAATGGAGGCCCTGACAGGGCAGGAGTGAGGCAGCACCCTTGTAGCTTACAGAGCCCAGTTCTCCCAGCTCCAAAAATGTGAGATGTCCATGTCCCTTCAGCAAATGAATTCAATAAAGGTATATGTATGTGCACGTATATACTTGCAAAGAGGTGTGTGTGGCTTGGGAACCACCCTCTACTTTGTGGATGCAGGTTGCCAAGGCTGGTAGGGAGGGAATGATGGCTGAGTGATGAGACTGTAAGTCCCCCTTGAAGTGCTGGATATCAAAGAGCTCGTGGAGAAGGCTGTGCACCCCCAGAGCACACGGGGGTTCAACGAAATATTAAGGTTGCCTGGGTTGAAGCTCCAGTGCTATTTATTTTATGCGGTGGCCCAATATCCCTTGGGCAGGACCTGACCTTGACAGTGAAACACGATCTTGATGATATCAAGTGGACATGATAAACACTGAATCCAAACAATGTCAAATGAAAGTGTATTCATGCAGGGAGGAATAATATAACCTCCTGAATGAAGCTCATTGTTTTGCTCTTAAAATATATACCAAAATTTTCTTTTGGCTGATGACACAGAATGCTGCAGAAAAGAGCAATTGGTTCACCTTTGCTTGTGGTATAATAGCTCTCTTTCATATCTTTCTTAAATATACAATTGAAGAAACATTATATGTTAATACTTCAGCTAACAATAGCTATTCTACACGGATATATCTGATATCTACATAACTTCCCCAAGTGGGGGTGGGAAGCTGTCTCTAGCTTCAGCAGGGTTTGAAGATTTGTGTGATACAATAGGTGCATGTAGCAGGAAAAAACTGAGGTGAAGTATACAAGGAATTAAAAAAAAAAAAGAAAAAAGAAAAAAGAAAAACAACTTTTCTGTCAGTATCCTATAGGCCAAAGGATTGCTTGTAGATAATCATGGATTAATTGTGAATGTAAAGAAAGAGACACTTTTTTTTATCAAAGCTGTTGCCTCAGGGCAAACTCCAGTGCCATGAAAGCCGAAATGTTTTCTTTTATCACAGTTCCTTTTCTGGCACCTGAAATTATTTCTTTCATGTCTGATAGTGAGGAACGAGGCAGCATAGCTCCCCAGAGATGAGCGATTGTTACCATGGTCTCATAACATATTGGCAGCCGATGTGGCATCCATGTACACCTGTCACTCAAATAGGGCTAAATGCAGATGTGGCACAAAAGCCTGAGCTCAGCCATTTGGAAGCCTCCCCCCGATGAACATGCACACCCCAAAACACGCACATGGCCTCCTCAGCCCCCCTTCCCTCCCCAGTATGTGGCTGTTTTTCAACCTACACATATGTGAGTGCACTCAGACGTTATCAGGCCTGTTTAATGCAATGAACCTGCATTAGCATTTCTGCAGGGCAAACACAAATAAACAGAAATGTGCTGAAAAAAAATGTTTCAAACAAATTCCTCTGCAAGTCAGGCAGAGAAAGAGAGGGAGTACAGCACACAAACAAGCCAATTTCCCTCGTATGAAAGTGAACTAAGACCTTTTTAATGAAGACTCCAAGGCCATGGAGGGGAGGAAGGGCTGCATGGATGCTTATTCACTTTTCAATTTTCTTCCGTCTCTGTGCAACTCATGTCAATATTGTCACATGAGGCAAGGTGAGGCAAGTGTCAAAAGGCAAGATGATGCAATTTTATTTTAATTATAGGAATGGTATTTTGGGGGGAAATTTGAACCCCAGTTTAAGGCCCAGCATATGTGCAAATAAAGGAGACATGCACAATGAATTGCAAACTTTTTCTCTCTCTCTTTCTCTCTTTCTCTTTTTCTCTTTCTCTTTCTCTTTCTCTTTCTCTTTCTCTTTCTCTTTCTCTTTCTCTTTCTCTTTCTCTTTCTCTTTCTCTTTCTCTTTCTCTTTCTCTTTCTCTTTCTCTTTCTCTATTTCTCTCTCTCTCTCTCTCCCCTTTTAAAGCAAATTGCCAATTTAGCTCCTGGACTAAAGTAAATAGTGCACTGCCAGTTTTTTAAAGGGAAATGTGACAAGGAACCCAAATGCGTTCATCTTAGATTTGTAAATCCATTGCTTTATTGAACCATTTGTCCATTCTTATAAGCTGATTTATAATAACTGTAATGTGATTCATCATGTCATCTTGTAAATAAATGTGACACTTCATTAAACACAGTAATCAAATTTAAGCAGTCCCACTTCCATGTTAACAACTGAGACCTTTACAATTCTATTGCTCTGAAGATACTCCTACTCTAATGAAAGTAGCATCAAGCAAAGAATAAAATCCAGCAGAGCTAGATTTCTTAGAGGAGTGATGAAATAAATATACTTTTTGTAAGTAGCTAGTAATTAAATTAGTAATGGCCTGAAATTTACTGTAACGATGGTTTTACAAGATACTCCTATCGGGGTGTTTTATGTTAATAAGGACTGGGCAGTTTGAACATCTTGGAAAATCTGTTGTAGGACTGACAAAACCCTTTTAGAGCCTGAATTTCAGAAAGAAATTTTTCATGCTATTTTTGTGTTTGCCATCTGGAATGACACTGCAAGCTGGCAAACACAGGAATAATGTGAGATATTTCCATCACATAGAGTTAGTTACAGATTCATCAGGGAATGTAAGCATCTGAACATCAGTCAGATACCATAATTTTCCCAACTTTGACCTGTTTTGAGGGATCGAGCAGACCTTGTATTAAAATTAACATTTGCTTTGTTTTTGAGGAAACATTTATCTCCATCTCCTGAGGGACAGGCATTCAAATCAACAAAAATTCCAAGAAGTGTGAATGGGAAAGTAAGAGCAGAATACATTTTTTCTGACTTTATTTGAAGTGATTTAACATTTTAACAACAGCAGTTCCATGTTGGGAGCTCAGTTTGCAGGTGGAGTAAATCACTGTGAATTACCTTGGTTGAGGATTTGGCCTACAGTCCTTAATTATGTCCTCTACTGATCAACTGTAAGGAAAACCTTATTTCCATGGCCCTCTGTCTAATACTATTCTAGAAATGAATATAGAATGCAAGATCAGATCATTCACATTTTCAAACTGGAAATTTGAGATGAAACAGCAACCAACTTGGCTATTCTAATTTGCATTATTAGCATTTTGGTGTAGTACAGAGCAGAATGTCTGCTTCCTATTCACAACTCCATTCTTTGTTTTACTCCTAGTTAAGTAGGACTAATCATCACACTAAGAAACAGAGATACATTCCAGTTGCGGCCTGGAATATCAAATGCAACAGCCCTTTCTGAAGTTTAAAGCTCATGCATATCTTGACCACTAAACTCTGATTTAGTTTTTCAAATAAAATTGGAGTTTGCTAAAATTGAAGACAGCTAAAGATAGCATTTTAAGCAGGCTGAAAAATAGCAAAGGGAACTGCATGAAAGACAGTCCTCAGAAACAGAAGAGGTGTTGAAAGGTAGTGAAGACTGAGCTCCAAAATGGAAAAGCCCTAAGTATACAGGCATGATAGTAGAAAGTGCCAAGGAAATTCAACTCCAGCAGAAACTAGAGAAGATCTATCACTGTCTGTTAGAGAGTGCCCAGCACTTTCAAAGATCTGCATGTTAAACATCTAGCTTTGTATTTCTAGTAGGAGAATGGAGGAGGTTTCTGGATTGAAAGTGAGAGGCTGACAAGGAAAGAGGGCCAGAAAAGATGAAACTGTCTGCAACCAGAGAAACAGAATATGGGCAGAATGATGAAATAGCAAAATATGAGAAAAGAAAAGCAAGGAGGCTGTTTCATGTCTGTTTCATACAAAAAATGTTGCTAAAACACTAAAACAGAATATTCTTGGAAAATTTAAACAGAAAGAAGTGAAATTACCTTTTCTATGGACATGAAGCTGTCTTTGGACTCTGCCAGAGTAATGTTCAGAATTTAAGAGTGAATGAAGTGTATTTTACAACCCAATTGTGGTAATGTGCAGATTCTCAGAGAAAAACAAAGAGGTTCTGGAATGGGAGAATAAAGAGAATTCATTAAATAGCCCACATCTAGGAACTTAATCACTCTTCGGAAAAATGTGGAGTGTACCTAAAGGAAAAGCCCAACTTCATTTTAATGAAATCATTAATAACTCAAAACTTTAAAAAGAATTTGGCAACATTGCAATATCATCTGAGAACTGTCCTCACCTGCATTGTATCACGTTGATATACAGCAGTGGGAAGAATGTAAATATGATCCTACACACTGTCAGTTGTAGTGTTTCTAGGTACTTTGGGGAATGAACTTGTAACCATGTTTTGTTTTGAAAAAATGATTTAAATACGTCTTTCATCAAATAGGCCCAAGTATTAACAGCCTAGAAACTGGCACAATTAAGCAGGACACATCCTCAAGTTTAATTTTTCCCTCACCCTGAGAAATTTCACAGAATCACATAATCATTTAGGTGAGAAGGGACCTCCTGAAATCGTTTGGTCCACCTCTTCTGTTCAAGCAGGGAAGCAAGGGCAAGCTGCCCAAGACTACATCCAGTATTGTTTCGGATATCTTCAAGGATGGAGACTTCACAAACTTTCTGGTCAACCTCTTCCAAAGTTTTACCACCCTTGCAGTAAAAAATTGTTTCAGGTGTTAAGATTGATTTGAATCCATTGCCTTTTGTCCTGTCAGTAGGCATTACTGAGAGAAGTCTTGCTCCTTCATTTCTTTCCATCAGATATTTATACACATTGATATGTCCCCTCCTGACCCTTCTCTTCCTCAAGATGAAGAGTCCCATCTCCATCCCCTGTTTCTCCAGTCACTTAATCAAATTAGTGGTCCTTCACTGGACTCTTTTCTGTGTGACCATGTCTCTCTTCTACTGGGGAGACCAGAACTGGACAAAGCACTCCAGATTGTGGTCTCCCTAGTGTTGAGTGGAATGGAAGGGTCACCTCCCTCGACCTTCTGGCAATGCTCAAGGTGATCCTATGCTAGAGGCCTTGCTCCACTCAGTCTTGGAAATGCCCAGGATCAGTTCTTCAGGCACCTAAGCACTTCAGATTTTAGAAGCTTTAGTGCATGGCAACCTAATGGAATAGTTTGATGGTAATTAAAACTTTGATGTCCTTGGGATTCATTCCCCCTCCTTTACATATCCATATACATATATATACATTTACATATCCATATACATATCCTCCATCTGTCCATTTACTTTAGTAATTTCTTGCTTGTGATGATGCAACTTTATCTGATCACTTCTCAGCACACTTTATGCTCAGCAGTACTGTGAAATCTACTTTTGTACAAAATGTACTTGGAAATATGTGATTAAATAAACTGAATGAAGTTTCAGAGAATGATGAAGCTAAGGATATACTGAATAGTAGAGCTAGAAATAAAAGGCTGAAGAAACAGAAATTCAACGCAGAGTAAAGAAAAGGGATAGAAGAAACTGAGAAGTAAGAAGGGGGAGAGAGAAATAGAAAGATGTTACTTCTTACATTATTGGCTTCACATAGATTTCTTGAAAGAAATTTCTTAAGAGGTCTTCTGCAGTCAACATGTTATCTGATAAACAAAAGGAAATGAGCTAATGAAGCTGAGAGAGACAAGAAGTAACTTCAAAGTGTTTGGAGCACAAGTTACAAGGGCCAATATCATGAGCTCAGGAAGGATGACATGGATATCAACTAGGAATTCAAAATATTTAAAAGTGCAGATGCTTAGAGTGAATAGAATTTTCTAGCATTATGAGATAAAGGAGAATTAAATTGACAACATATAATATTTTAAGCTAAAGATATGATTATAAGATTTGGAGCTTTTGTGGACTCTATGTAAGGATTTTTGAATTATGTTTGCAAAAGGAGGAAAAGAAAAGCTCTCACTGTAACGTGTTGTGTGATTTTGAGAATCACTTAATTGTACCGATGCTTCTGAATAAATGCCTCCCCATCTTGCAGCTATTCTGATATTACAGAGAATTTGTATTTTTACAGAAGCTCAGCGTTTTTATGGACCTTCCTATGAGGTGCTACTTTCCATAAAATTACCCAGCAAGTAAGCAGTTGACATGGATATTGTCCCAGTCATGGTATACAAGGATCAAATGAAGCACCGTTGCACCAGTAGCCTTGTAGTCAGAGAAAAGCTACAGAGGAATTTGATCATAAACCCCCAGCCTTTAAAAGCAACAACTAAAAATAAAACAACACACAACTAAAAGGAAAAGAACACTTGCAATAACAGCATTAAGCCTGTCCTGGCAGTTTTGGGCAGCAGGTCTGGATCAGCAGTTTTTATGCTGTGTAGTCTTATAAGCTTTGTAGGACAAGGTAACATACATTATTTTGTCCCAGATAGTAAAACAGCTGAAGACAACTGAATCTGTCAGATATGACATGGTTGCTGTCATCACAGAACAGAGATTATATACCAGCTATTGCTTTTAAGCAGAGCAGAATGACGTAAAAGTCATTTTTGGATACAGTTATTGTTGCTTTTTTGAGTTTATACATGTCCAGCAAAGTGTCACAAGTAGCCTGGGTGTAAAATAGCTGAAGTGTCTGTGTTTTAGCAAAGAGTGCTTTTTGCTTGTTTGTTGTTAAAGTGTTCAATTTTGCTTTAAACGTTTTTGGATTTGGGTGAGAAGTTCCCCAGATAATAATTTGGTTGGAAACATTAATTGCCAAGTGGCCAAAAATGCCACGAGCGCCTGCCACAGTGGTGGAGTTCTGGGCATACAATGTGGAGATAATTCTTAAGGAGGGGCTGGTTGGTAACTGGAAAGGAAGCTGTGAGGGCTGAAAGAACAAATATCATTCATTTTGTCCGTATTGGAATAAAAGACTGGAAAAAGAAAATCCCATGGCTTTGTTTTGTTTTGTTTTGTTTTGTTTTGTTCTGTTTTCATCTGGAATGAATATACAAATTAAGGTACTTTTAGAAGATCCAATTAATTTCAGAATCACATGCCAAATGTTAATCAGTGCACAGTCCCTCTCAGTGCACTGTCCCGGTAGGGGCAAAAAGGCAATGTTGTCCTTTCTGCAACAAATAGTTTCCATTTTCATTTTATAACAATTTTCTAGTCAGGTGGGATGGGTTGACAAGGAAATTGAAACACTTCATATTGACCCATAAGTATAAAGACATCTTTGTATACCCTCTCTTCCTGAAGAGGCCCTTATAGAACCTAATGCAATGATTCTACATGGTTTCTATGGGTTTGCAAATAACTTGTTTTCCTTCAGTCCACAACTGGCCTCTCTGATATTGCCAGGCAAATTTAGCTGATAGTAAAATCAGATCAGACTGTCAAATTCGTATTAGAAAAACAAATTTAAAAAAACAAACTCACCTTTATCCATAGGAAAGCTCTAAAAATTAAAATAAAACAATAAAATAAAATAAATTAAAACAAGAAATTACCATCCAATGTCAGGAACTCATCTGCTTAGCTTTTAATGCTTTGATTTACCTTTATGCAATCTAGGAGTTAAATCTGTCACTCCAAGTTTCATGCTAAACTGGCTAGGTCCACCAGTTTGGATGTTGTAACTGGGTCTCACTGCTTGTCCAGGAATAGAGTATGGTGAGGTAGAACTGCAGTGGTAAAATGATCCAAAGAGTCCACATCTTCTCCTGTTAAGCGTTGATACATTTTTTTTTTAACTTTATATATTTATTTCTTTTAAACCAACTGTGAACCAACTTCTTTTGCACTTGTCTAGATGCTCTTTAAACCCATGACTGGCGCCATTTCATGTCTGGCCATTGGAGTACAGAGAAATGCACTCTTAGGCTGACTGAATATACACGATGCTGTCAAATGTTGCTGCTTGGTGACATTAATATTATTATTATTTATTGTTTACATATTTAACGACCTCATTGATATTACACACTGTTAGTACTACTAATTACAAGAAAATAAACATAATTTATAAACAGTTTATAGTGAAATATGTAATAAATTGTTAGTGACAAAACCTGAAACAGCTGCAGATTTTGTGTGCATGCTACACATGATTTTAAATTGATATTATCATGATATAAGTCTGTTTATCAAAACATAGGCATCAGCAAGTGACCTACATAGGATCATTTTTGTCTTCAGCAGAGAACTGATCAAAGCTATAATTAGAGTGTGATTACCTTGTTTTTAACTCTAGTTAGCAAGAAAAGAGAGAAAAGAAAAAAGAAAATAAAAAGTCTCTCGTAAATCAGATCTTTCAGCTCTATGACAGCTCTAATTTTTTCTCCATCTGTACATTGTTTCTTTATCTAGCACTTAGGGAGTTATAGGCCTTTTCTCAACACACATTGACCCTCTTCTGACTATCCCTGCTTTTCAGGATGTGGCATATTTTCCCAACAGAAAATCTTGGCCCAAAGTGTCCACATTTTGGACATAAACACTTAAATCCACTTTGATAACAGCACTTTGTTGCAGATTCAGGAAGTACTGTACATCTGATATTACTCAACTAAGGCCTGATGTAGAGGGAATTGCAAAGACACGCAATCCCCAGGCCAGTTCAGGGTCATTTTTCTCAGCAAGGATCAGGACAATTTGCAAAAGGAGCTACATTCTGCGTGTTTTTGTGGAAGCACACCACAGGTAAGCTGTCTCTTGATTTCATCTGTCCTCATCATTTCCAAGGCAAGAACCTTGCCCCTTGAAGCCCAATGGGAATCCTATGAGGGACATGAGTAGTGCAGTCTGGCCTCATGTCCTGCTGGTACTGCCACATTTGAGCCATCAAACACTGTGTGGACTACAAATACCACAGAAGGAGGGGAGAAGCCTTCTTACTCCTGTCAGGACCAACATAACTAGTTTAAAACTGACTTAGAAATGTCTGTAGAAAAAACAGATTTAGCTTCTTCACAGGTGTTTCCAAACCAGGCTCTCCATCCATGTGCATTTCTTTCATTTTCTCAGCTACATGTAGCGATGGCTGGGCAAAAAGATGGATTTCTGTGTAAAATGTGTGATTAAAAAGCCTGCGTTTCATGATGGAAACCTTAGAAATTGGGAATATGGACCATAAGCATCACACTTTTTAAGAAAGCTTCTTTTTCTAGAAATAGAGGAAACTCTTGCCAAGACCCTGCACATGTAAGTAAAAAGAAAAAAGAATGAATGATTCTATCAGTCCTTTCATAATGCTGTTCATTTCCTACCTGTTGCTACTTGCACAGACCTGTTTTCTAATGTATTTAAACAGCAACAGTGGCCAGCGGGAAACATGCCCAGATACTTGCATATTCGGATTTTTTTTAAGGGTCTTTTTTTTCCCCCTTTCATCACAGCAGGGTGACTGGGACTTGAGATTTCATTATGTGCGTGGGCTACTCCAAAAATAATGTCTCCTATTTTATTATGTTGGCCCACAACATCAGAGGTGGATGTTGGTGGTATGGCAGTAGAGGCTGAACCTTCCCACCAATATCCCATTCCATTGTGTTGCTGTGCAACAGATGGCAGCAGAGAGGCAGTCTGACACAATGATGTCTGATGTGGAAGAGCAGATTAAGCAGAGGTGTGGAATTAAATTCCTCCATGTGGGAAAAATGGTACCCATTGACATTCATCGAAGCTTGCTCAACATTTATGGAGATCAAACAGTGGATGTGAGAAGAGTGAGGTGGTGGGCGGTGCATTTCAGCAGCAGCCACATTGGAATATTGCAAAGCTCATGCCAGGTGGGTCCCAAAAATGATCACAGGAACAGAAAGAATACCATATGCAAGTTTGTCAGGACCTATTGAACCAATTTGAGTCTGAAGGTGACAGTTTCCTGGGTCTCATCATTACCAGTGACGAGATGTGGTGTCACCGCTACGAGCTGGAGTCAAAGTGGCTGCCATGGAGTGGCAACATGTGAATTCTCCATCGAAGAAAAAGTTCCACATACAGCCCTCAGTGGGTAAAGTGCTGTGCACTGCCTTTTGGGATAGGAAAGGCGTTATCCTTACGGATTTCCTGGAACCTGGACAAACCACTGGCTCTGACAGCTACATCATGACGCTGACTAAGTTGAAAGCTTGAACTTCCAGAGTCAGGCCAGAGAAGACAACCTTTCTCTTGTGATGTAGTAACACCAGGCTCCACATCAGTTTGAAGTACATGGAGCACATTGCCAGTCTTGGCTGGACTGTGCCACCACACTCACCACATAATCCAGACTTGACACCTTCCAGCTTCCATCTGTTCAGGCCAATGAAAGATGGACCACATGGGTAACATTTTCCTAGCAATGACGCCATCATAGCAGCTGTGAAACAGTGGGTCACCTCTGCTGGTGCAGATTTTTACAAGTACAGCATGCAGGCTCTTGTTTATTGCTGGTGAAAGTGCACAGCTAATGAAGGAGGCTATGCTGAAAAAGAGCGTTTTGTAGCTGAGAATTTGCTCTATCAAATAGTGTTATTGTGCTCTTTGTATCTGTTGTCATTTCCATGGAAATAAATAGGAGGCATTACTTTCAGAGTGTACATAAGGAAGTGTCCTGTAACCACTGAAATCAGGGTCTGTAATGCAACCAATGTATTGCAGTGTATTTATATGGGGAAAAAATAAAAAAGGAAGAAAGAAAAGAAGACCAGAATTCTTTTTAACACTGATACAAACACCATTTTGCACAGAATACTATCTTGAATGCTAAGAATCTAAAAGTAGGAGGAGGAGAGAAAATTAAAGGAGAAAGCTGAAATGAATAGAGGACCAGGAAATGAAAGAAGAGAAGGAGAACAGAAAAGGAGTAGAGAGAGAGAGTACATTGAAACTGAATGGGGAAAGCACAAAATGAGAAATATAATACAGGCCTATCTTTATGCTGGCATGAAAAATTCATCTTGGTGGATTTACAAGCAATTGTGTGTCCCAAACTGTCCACTATTTTCTGACCTTAAGTAAATTGTCATCTGATAGAGTCTGTTAAATTCATTCATATGCATATAATTGTAAGAATTTTATTTAGGAGAAAAATAAAAAGCAACATAAGCATATCAATTATATGTCGACAAAGATTTTACTCAGAACGGTTTCTTTTAAATCTGAAAGGATGGTAATATTAAAAGGTTAGCTAAAAGGGAAAGGTTTTTTTTTTTTTTCTGAATTGAATTTCTTGAAAAACACAGATCTGACCTTCCATCCTCTCTATTGAGAATTACTGACTTACCAAGATTTAGTCCATTGATATGTGCTCTGAATGGAACTGGATATATTTGAACGTAAGTGTAATTATATGTAAATACTATAATTTTATTACTATGATGCTATAGCTATTGATTACAGATAATTGTCTGAAGCCTACAGATACGGTTGCATAAAGCTGACAGCTGGTATCGTCTGTTAGGTGTCATCTCTGTGCTACTGGAGGAAAATGAAATCAGATTTTTAGAGTAACATCTTATTTCAATTGATATCTGAAACACAAAGGATGAATATCTTACTCCATCCTTTCTAATGTGAGAAAATTTAAATTTGATTTTGTAAAGAGCCTGTAGAATTATAATTGTGGGAATGATTTTGGCTGTTTTCTCTCAGTGTCTCGAATTATATGTACGCAGTTTCCAATAGGTGTTCTGATCGGCCTAGAAATGAAAGTTACTCCTTGCACAAGGGTCATTATTTATAACAGAGACTTTATAAAGGGCAAATTTTGCTTCTTACTTCTGAACTCTTCTCTTCTTGTATCATAGCTGCAAAGATACAGCTTTCTTATATTTCAAGTAAAGCATTTATGAAAACAGAGTTTGGTCCAGTAATCAGAATTTAGCTAACCACTGCATTGAAAGGCAAATCAAAATATTTTGAAGTTTGCAGTTCTGGATCTTTGTGTACATTTGTGTTGCTGAAGTTTGAAACGCAAAAAAGAAGTGTCAAAATCTTCAAGGAAATGTTATTCCACTTTTGAAGCAGTTCTCAGCTTCTGTTCCCAAATTAGCCACTTTATCCTCCTAATATATGAGCAATATAGCGTGTAATGCTGAGACAACTGCAAATGTTAGAAAGGTTCTAATGCTGTTCAAAATCTACAGAAAGTCATTGATTCTATCTTTGGTCACAAACAGGAAGCAGGGCTGTGGAGTAAAAAAGTGTCTTTGTTCATGGCATTCCCACTGTGTTCTAGTTGCATTCAACAGTGGTGGAAATGTGGAAATAGAAAAAAAAATGAGATGGAGCCTCATTTTCTGCTAGTTATTTCATGAAGCTAACTGAGTGAAACCTGGTATAGTCATACGCAACTCCTACCGAAGTGAAAGCATTGCTGCTGTTTCAGCATTTCATCCCATCAGACTGGGGTCCCTTACAATAGCATGTCCCACCGAAGATGAATTAGTAGGTAGGCCTATCAGCACCTCTGGCAAAGTCAGAAATTCCTGAAAGTATGACAGGAAAAGAATTTCTGGGCTTCAGATACTGCACGTGTACTGAGGGGCCACTGATGAAAAGTGGCCTACACATGCGATTATCTCATAAGGATGAGATAATGACTATCTATTTATTAACGGGTTTTTCATTATCTACCACACCTGTCTTCTGCCTATTAAATCTAGTTATTTCAGTCTTCTTCTCACACTCCCTCACCCTGTTTTTTTGCACTGATGTTGGAGAAGAGACCACAAAGCCCACTCCAAAGTGAGAGTCAAGGGTTTTCACCACACCCCTCTCTCCAGAGGTAGAGGATGCCTGGCACTGTCAAGAGAGTGAGCACCCACTCAACACACAGTCCCATGTCAGCTGCCCCTGGCCAGGCATTGCTGGAGGTGAGTTGTACCCTGCGTCTTGGTGCTGTTCAGAGAGAAAGATGCTGAAGGACCTTTTATTTATATCCTAATATCTCAAGTTAAGATATTTGTCCTCAAATTTGCTATGGGAAAAATTTGATGTTACCTGCACCACTGTATCAGTGTGCTCTTTGAGCTGGATATCCCCTAAGCTCCTAAGGTAGGGAACACCTCTTCCTCTACTGCTGAGAAGTACCCAGAGCTACTGGGCCGGCTTTGTCCAGGTCTTTGGAGTGTTAGCACAAGCAAGTAATAATAATAGCATGATGACGTGTCTTCAAAGCCTGAAATGGCTGCTGCAGGTGGTGACAGTCCTGAAAAATGGAAACTGCAGGCTTTTAAAGCTCACCAACTTTTTAATGAGACCAGGAAATGGTAGAGCAGAAGTCCATTCCCTGGATGACGAGAGCAACACGGGTAGGAAATTGTACTAAGCTAGTCCGCTCTCCTGGCAGCCTGCAGACCGGGCTCCTCCAGGACTCCTAGCATGGGGAAGAAGCCAGGAACGCCTCCTCTGGGAGTGCAGCTAATTAGAATATCCTGAAAACCAAAGTCAAAACCTGGCCAGAAGCCTTAAAGAGAAACCTCAGATGTAATAACTGGATTAGGGGAACAGCACAGCAACTGAGAATTTCTTCATGGGGGTAGCTTTTAAATTTCAGGAGGGAAGGGATCCTATGGGGTTTTTCTTTCTTTCTTTCTTTTTTTTTTTCATTTTTTTTTTCCTTCTTCAGAAGACTTTAATGAATTTATGAAGTTGTTCTTTTCTGTTTGGTTGCAAAGTGTATGACACTGAATTAAGTAGAGGTCTGAGAAGCAGCTTTCAAATCTTCTCATTCACATTACTTTAAATTTTTATATACTGAACTCTGAAATATACTGATGGAATAAAACAAAATATAGCGTGTATCTTTCATGCTGCTTTTGTCACTAATAAGGTGGCAGATTGTGGAGAGGGCCACTTTGTTGCTAAGTACACCTGTATTCTAAATAATAAAAATCTAGCAGAAACAATGGCCTGGTCATATAGAAAACCTTGAAGTTCCTACCAGAGTGGTGAACTTCTCCTGCTGGCAAATAATTGTGAGCTGATTATAAATGTTATTTTTTTGTACTTCTAAAATTTGATTTTCTTATTGCCACTGTAGGCAACAGCTATTGATAGTATAATTTCTACTAGATTATGCCCACTTTTCTGCAGCGTTTCCATACGTTTAGCTTTAAGCCTCTGAATTCTTTGGAAACCATTAGAATTGGACATCTGTTTAAGATGAAGCACATTCTTGACTGTGTGGCCAGACTGGAGCAAGGACGTGACAGAGTATTAGTCAGAGGTTACTCACATGCTTGGAGACACTTGAGAAAGACTTCATCACTTTTTTCAATATGAGAGGTGCAAAGGTTACAAGTAGGCAAATACCAGCTTAATATTTTACAATAGACATTTAGATCAGCACTGGTATTTCCCTTTAAAAAATCTTATTAGAATCTTTCATCTAGACCTCTTTTTATAAGATGTTAATAGAGTCTTTATGAAAGCATGGGTTAGTTAAAAACTTCTCTTAGATGATGGTGTCATTACTGGTGGGCCCATGCTGCTCTTTTGGCATTCATCAGCTGGAGGCAAGTGGGTTGTCTCACAGGGAGTTGAGAACTTGCAGGTTATCACTTTGATTAGCTGCTGTAGGCAACTGGTGGCTACTGTAATTGCCTCTACAAGTCTAAAATGAATATACATTTCCTCTGACAAGGAAACAGTAGGAATATATGCCTAGTGGAAGCTTTAGGTTCCTATAATGCCATAGAGATCAAATTAAAAAAAGGAGAGAGAAAACCTGTTGCTATAGTACTTCATTAATTAAACATCAATTTAGAGAATACCGTGGCATTGACAGGTTTAGAACTGGCTGCTGATACTGTTTGGCAGGGACAAATTTTCAAGTAGGTTAACACATGAGTCTTACAGAAGATAGCAGTAATGCTGTAATTGGGAGGCTGCCTCTTTAAAATATTAGTTTAAATTATGGTGTACAAAGTCTGTCTAATGATTTAAGTATTTTTAAGTAGGTATGTTAAAGTAGCTCACTCATTAGCAGCCATCTGTAGGCAGTGCTCAGATCAGGCAGAGCATGGGATGTGAGAGGAGGGAAAGGAGAACGGAAACGTTTGCGTTGCTGTAATAGCACAGGTTAGGGATGGCAGGAGAAAAGTGAGAAGCTGGGAGCCAGTGTTGCAGTCCATGCCCAAATAGCCTCTGCATTCGCCTTCCTTCCCAGTTTTGATTTACATTAGCATCCTGCCTTGTTCCCTTATGTTTATTTCTTTTCCTTCTTCAGAAACCTCTTTCTGTGTTTCCTTGGGAGATGTGCCAACTGCCAAACCTTGGTGGTGGAAAAAGTGGAAGAGCTCGGCTCCTGGCAGCGCCAGCTCCTTGAGAGGCTGTGGGGATGACAGCTGAATCATGAGTGCTGGGACAAGGTGTCTCGAGAGGGGTTGGCCACATCACCACCAAGCCAGACATCCCCACACACTGACAGACAGACATGTGGTAGTCCAACAGAACAGAGACGTACTGAGCAATGAATCCAGTGGATCACATTATTTTCTCATTTCCAACAGCACAAGGCTGTAAGAGGGGATGAGACTGCACCAGTATCCCTGAGTGAAATTTGAGCAAGTACTTGTGAATCAGAAAGGAAAACAAAAGACTGAATGGCACCGATTTCCCTGTTTTGTCCTTAAGATAGTTGCTATTAATACTTCTGGGAAAAGTAGGGTGAGAAATAAGAAAAACATCCCTAAAATCAGTGCTGATATCAGTTTTTAAACCTTTTCATCATCCTGAGAAGTTACATCATAGCTCTGGAACTCAACATGGGATATTTTAGAAGGGGAAGATTTATTAAAAAATTACGGTTTCATGTTTTTTTAAAAAGGAAGAGCAGAGAATCCAGTCTATATTCTTTTTCTCTCCTCTTAAGAAAACAAGTTGGTTATTTGGCAGTCACATTCTTCAGGATAAAAGTGGTGTGTGTGCTTTTCACACATTTTCTGCATAAATATTTTGAGGTTCCTGTAAAACAGGACAACTGCTTTTTTTATTCTTCATGAATCAGCCCCTATGTTTGAAACAAATCGTTGCAGCAACAAGGAATGACAGCATGACAGCCTAGTAGGTTATTAATGGGAGTGACAGCCTGCAAATCAGAAATCATGGCAGTGCATCTGTATGAACAGCAATTTGTGCTCAGTTGAATAACCAGGAAATCCAGAAAATCAGAAAAGGTTGGGGGAGAAAATGAATCAAACAGAAACATTTTTAGATAACTCAAACTTTCTAGAAGTAATTGGTATGTTGGCAGAATAGCAACATTCGAAAGTTTAATATTACCAATATTTAGGTTCATATACGTGTGTTTCAGTGTAGCTAAAAAGCTACAACCATACAAAAGAAAGAAAACATAAAAATACTCCATTTTTTATTACAAAGGCTGCTCTGAAAGTAATGCCTCCTTTTTGCTATGTTGGCCTACAACATCAGAGGTGGATGTTGGTGATATGGCAGCAGAGGTTGAACCTTCCCACCAATATTCCATCACATTTTGTTGCTGTGTGACAGATGGCAGCAGAAGGGCAGTCTGACACAATGGTGTCTGACATGGGAGTGTGGATGGAGCAAAGGGGTGGAATTAAATTCCTCCACGTGGTAAAAATGGCACCCCTTGACATTCATCGACACCTGCTGAACATTTATGGAGACCAAACAGTGATTGGGAGCACAGTGTAAATTGGACTGTGTGGGCAATATTTTGCTATCAATTATGCCATCATAGCAGTTGTGAAACAGTCGGTCACCTTCGCTGGTGTAGATGTTTACAAGCATGGCATCTAGACTCTTGTTCATCACTGATGAAAACGCATAGCTTGTGGTGGTGACTACATTGAAAAATAGCATTTTGTAGGTGGGAATTTTCTCTATCAAATACTGTTATTGTGCTCTTTTTATCTTTTGTAGTTTCCATGGAAATAGATAGGAGACAATACTTTCAGAGCGACCTACACATTATTATTATTATTATTACTACCTATTAAAGTGATGTCATCAAGAAAATGAAATTGCAACCTACATAGCTACTTTATCATACTTTGCTTACAAATTTCATTAATTGTGTATTCCAGATATTGGCACTGTATAACTCAGTAAGGTGAATGCTGAAAGTCCTCCACAAAGGAATATTTCTGTATAATAAAGGAACATTTCTGTATAATTTATAAAAGCTGGTGCTTTGCTTTTTCTACCCTCTGGTTTATTTCTGCTGTAAAAGGAAACAAAACAAACTCAAAAATCTTTTATTTCTCCCTAGTATGTAATAGAAAGGAATTGTGCCATGGAAAGTACAGTTTTACATGTTTCTAGTCTTAGTTTATACACAAGCTTACACAGAAACTGGCCAAGGACCTGTAGAAGTAGAATTAAATTGTCCATGTAGATATTTTAGGTTTAATTTAGGATGTTTTGAGTTTGACTAAATGTTCCTAAAATACTCCAGATCGTCATCTGAACTTGATTTTACCATCTCATGGTTACTGGTCACTGATACCAGCCATTGATGATTTTCTAGCGCAGCTCTCACCAGTGATTAGTTGAGCAGTGCAATCTCAAAAAAATGCATGAACATAAGGAACTCAAAAAGGAGTTTTAGTCTTATATACATAGAAATTTCCAGAAAGGGAGATGAGAGGTAATAAATTTTCTGACTTTGATTCCAATCCAGAAAGTGGAAAATTTTGTTTCTCTAAATGTGAAATTGGAGTTTTCTGTACCATGGTGACTTAAACATGCACTTCAGTCCAGATTTTGCTTTTTCAATTAGAGGCAGTTCTTTAACCTAGGAGTTACCAATCACCTCAGTGGTACATTCCAGATACAGTATTACTTCGACAGTAAAACTTTACTTTGAAATATGTCTTCAGTGAGGACTATAAGATCTAGGAGCATGAATATCTTTTTACAGATAATGCGTTAAGCATAGTATAGTTTTCATGTTGTGCAGTGATTGCTGGAAGTGTGCAATACTGAACAAGGCAAGTCCAAGAAAGGTTCTACCCCCAATTCAGAAGGACAACAGTTCCATGCACCATAAAGAACATCAGGTTATTCAGACTTGAAGCTTAAACTTCCAGTGCTCCAAAGGAAGAAAGACACAAACCACATACAGTTACACACAGTCAGAAGCCTGATGTCCTACCCTATTTCTTCCTCCTCAAAGGAATAAACTATTCCCAGCTTTGCTTATCTCCTTGATTTTAGTACAGAAATTGCCACCAAGATGTATCTGGTAAATCTCAAAATCCATTTTGATTTGAAAGCAATCTGCTTCTTTGTTATTTTGTTGTTGTCGTTGTTCGGATTATGTCTGATAGCTTTTTTTTCTGATAGTTTTTTTCCTTTTTTTTTTTCCTTTGGCACTATCAAACATGCAGTCTTTGAATTCCATGTTTAAGTTTTATTTCCAGTGGTACAGTAGCAATTTTGCATCGCTTCTTCATCAGCCTTTGTGTTTGATTTGCATTAGAAGTTAGCATGCCGCTATGGGTAACCTCCAGGCAGTGCTATCATCCTGTTCTTGAAATAGGAAAGGAAAAAAAAAAAAAAAAAAGAAAAAAAGAAGTATGTGCCTTTTTGGATCACTAAAAAATAAAATTAAATAAAATTAAACCAGAAGAAAAACCGCATTGGTTGAGAAGCTTTTTAACGTCAATACAAAATATATACAAAACATGGTTTCTGTATGAAGTATCAAGACAAATAATCCTCTTGCCCATCTGTTATACTAAAATGGCTGCTACGGTATTATGTTGTGAGGATACATGTGCCAGTAATGGATGAGATAAAAGCAGACATATGCTAGCTAGAAAGAATAAAAAATGTTCATAATAAGTTATGAGCTGAACCAGTATGGAGAAATATATTCAGACATGAGAGTACAATATCTGCCAATCTATGTGTAAAGCAGATATTTCCATACTGCATATAATTGTTCCAGTTGCTCAATGCTTTCATCCCAGGGGACCTCAAGAATGCAACATATCACCAGTAACAACCTGAGTAAAGTTAATCTTAAATAAAGACTTCCTCGTTTGTCTTGGAAACTGCTCATGAATCTATTGAATGACCTTTGTAATTACTTGGCATTCTTGGAACCATTTCAGCTTACCTGTGAATATGTTTTAGGGTTTGACCAAACAGAAAAAACAGCAAGTCTCTTTTTAAAGAATAACAAAACACAGAAAATGGAGCATTTTGTGATTTATCTCTTTAAATTTTGTGGTGCTGTACATGGGGTACAGTGAAGTAGAACAGAGATTGCCTTTTGCAAATTGAAAGATTGATAATGACAGAAAGCTATAAGATCTGGAAGTCAGTACTTTGTATGAACTAAATGGTACTTAGTTACAGTTCTGGCAAACTTCAATTTGTCTGAAGGAAAACTAAAACAAAGATGGTGACACAGAGGCTCCTTCATGCTCTGCTGCCAATGAGCCTCATCTTACCCTCTGGAGTAGAGTTGGTTGAAATATAGTATTTCCTACAGGAAATTCCAAGAACTTAAAATATGGTTTCACTCCAAATTGAAACAAGTGAAAATTGAAAATTTTTCACAAAATGAAGATTTACAAAATATTTCATTTTGATTACAGTGAAATAATGTAAGGTTCACATTAAAATCTCCAGAGACACCAGCACTGGGAACTGTAGAGGACTAGGCAGAGCTGAGATAGCAAAATTCCTGGGCACCTTTACAAATGATGCTCCATTTGATCCCTGGCCTGGTTTTAAAGTAGACCAATCCTCCTCCAGCAGTTTAGCTGACTATGCATAAAAGGTGTAGAGAGGAGCAGTTTGTAAAAACAAACACAACATCCACAGCAGTCAGTTTTTCTCTTCATGCAATTAGCCTGAGGAATCAGTCTTACAACCTGTCACTCCATAGAATGGTCCTTCCACAGATGCAGAGCTCTCGAGCACTGTGCAACCTCACCAAATTTGTACCTTAACAACTGAGGAAGCCTCAGTAGGCCTTCACTACCTGTCAGGTATTTTTTCTTTTTTTCCTCCCTGAACTCTTCTATGTGCCATGCCCAACAGCATGTTATAACTTCACATCAATTCCCATTCTGCCATGCAACACCCAGCAGCCACCAGAAAATCAGTGTGCTGAGGATGTCGTTTGTTCTCCCAGCTCCTACAGTGCTACAATTTTGTGATCATATGCATTCATGTTTGCTCAGCTATTCCTCTCATATTTATATAAGTATATTAAGTTTTAAATTACAAGGGGGAAATACAGTTTCTAGTATATGAGAATAATGGTGCCTCAGCACTGCAAAGTAGGTCCTCATGTTCATAGCAAGACAGGGTTTGCTGCTGACCTTACAACATGATGAAGCAGAAAAGGGTTAAGTACATTTTATTTTTCAGGAATGTAGTGTTTCTGAGCATTAAGTGTATAAGACAAATGTAAAGCAATTGATTTAATTCAATTTTTATTTTCATTTATAATGTAGATTATAATGTCCATTGTGTTATAGACTAACCAAAGGCTGAAGAGGAGATGAAGGAAAGAAAGAATTCATCTAGGTGTGCATCAACTGTTGCAGGGATATATTCAGAACGAGGGATATAACATTGGAACCCCTCAGTGTCAAGGATCCTCTGCAGAAAACCGAACTGTGCATGATGTTAGAATTCCAGCAGGACAGAAAACTCAGTCTGGCAACTCAAACAACACAGCAAGTGATTAAGTAATGTCATGTGTTTTTTCCTTATGGATCCATGAATACAGGCTCCAACAATTCTTCATCTGTAGTTCTGCCCAATAATCCATATAACAGTTTATATTGTTCTCAAATGTCTCTGAAAATGTTGAGCCAATCTTTGATAGAATGAGCTGCTACAATTGTTTTAACGAGATTATTTCTCAGTACTATTACTGAACCTGAACAGAAGCCACAGAGCAGAACAACACATTGTTTTGTACTACCTAGATCCAGAACTGCTGTTGAATTCTGAATCAAGTCCATCATTTTAAGTAAAAGATCAGATCCAAAATAAACAGCATGATTCATTCTATATTCTTTGAATGCAAACTCCAAATTGTTAACTTTTTTTTGGACTTCCTCTCTAGATTTCTTGTGTCTTTTCCTTCTTCCCTCTACCATGACAGAGACATTGAGATCAGACAAGATTCACTTACGTTCAGATTTGCTATGAGTAAAGGAATTATGATAAATTTACATCCAAAATCAAGCAATTAGTTTAGAAGGGATGAAAAATTAATCATGAGAGGGAAAATGAGATGGAGATGGGTTTGCTAAGATAAATTATTCCAGACTTCTGGCAGTGACTATTCATGAATGAATGATAGAAAATGTTAGATTCTCGGTTATCCTTTGGAAGGACAATCCACAACGCAAGACTACTACAGAAATATGAATGCATGTGTTGAAGATCCTTTACTAATTCTTTTATTCCTTCAGCATAATGCAGGTAACATTTCAAGAGCATGGCTAGATTTCGCTGTGCTCAGATACTCTGAGATAGATGTTTAAAAATTGTTACCAGAAGATGTAATTTCAAGAAACACTGTAGTCTTTTTAACCCATTTTATCATGGAAAAAACTCAGGACTTTGAAGTCCCAACTATTTTTCTGATTAGTGAACATCTTCTGTTTGGACTAATGCTTGCATTTGCAGTTGATAATTCGCTTCATTTTTTTGCATATCTTTCAGTGCTTCATAAATAAGCAGCTTGATGATTGCAAAGGACTCTTGGGACATCTCATACAAAGGCTTCCTCTTGTTGTAGAGAGGAAAAAGGATCAAGTTGTAAACATGACAATTACCTGGTGCAAATTCACATTCCATGAAGAGCTCCCTGTGATACATTGTTCAAGTCATTCAGAACATTTTCACGAAATGATATTGCTTACAAAAGTGGTACATGTGGGTGAAAATCAGGTTTCTGAACAGCAATGTTTGAAAGTCTGTGGATGCCAACATTTTCACTTCCAAAATTCCCCTGATGCCCAGAATTCTGCTTCTGTGCATAATCACAGAATCACAGAATCACAGGATTGTAGGGGTTGGAAGGGACCTCGAGAGATCATCGAGTCCAACCCCCCTGCCAGAGCAGGTTCCCTGCAGCAGGTTGCACAGGTAGGCGTCCAGGCGGGTCTTGAAGATCTCCAGGGAAGGAGACTCCACAACCTCCCTGGGCAGCCTGTTCCAGTGCTCCGTCACCCGCACCGTGAAGAAGTGCTTCCGCATGTTGGTGCGGAACTTCCTGTGCTCCAGTTTAAGGCCGTTGATGGCCATAAACAGAAGTATCATCATTTTAGAAGATGATGTTTGGTATTTCTTTTATCTCTGAGTCTAGCTGGAATCCATATACTATGCTGATGTCTCCGATGAACCTGGCATGGTAGAATTATTTTAAGCCTGTCTTAGCACACCGAACTAGCTGAGTTCAATAAAAAGCATAGCATTATCAAAAGATCCTGCATGCTCCCCACTTCTGCAACTGAACTGTAATTGGGGCATTGACTGCAGATGTGGAAGACCTGCTTTCAATTCCCTTTTCACCTTCAGGGAAAATTTGCCCGTGTTCTTCATCTTTTAGCAGACTTTATTCTGTTGTGAGTCACCGTATTTCCTTCTGCCACTAGGCAGAAAGAAATTGAAGAGTAATTTTCACAGAAAGAAAATCCAAGCAAAGAGACCAAATGAAAACCATTGGATGTCTCCTCATGTACATCTCAATCACCTTCTACATTTAATTTTCTCCTGCTTAATACAGGATGATATCACTCTCCTTCCTACATAGATGTTGTATTAACAAATGCACTAGAAAATATGAAATTGCAATACCATACTTTTATGGGTTAGATACAGAAGAACTACAGGCTGTAGTTACTTGATTTAGTTTATATTCTAGACTGAAGTCAGAGATGGATGTTCTAAAAGCTGAAGAGAGACTATTCCTCTGTCATGTATTGTCATGATGACCAGGACACATGGAATGTGAATCAATGGCACAATATTGAGATTCCATATCCTTCAGTTTCCTCCCTCAGACAATGTCACTTTTTGATTTAGCAAATTTAATTGTGGATAATTACAATTCTATTTCAGTTACCTTTTCTTTTTGTTTCTTTTCTCTCTCTTTTTTTTTAAAAGTTAATTTTCATAATCTGGTTTGATTTTCTCAGCAAAGACTGTTTATTCTAAATAACTTTACTGTTCTATATAACAGATGTGCTGGTCTTCCATGGTGTAGGTGAGTCACTATCACAGGTTCTCCAAAACTGTCCCATAAATTAAACCACAGAAGAAGATCTTGTGGACAGTGTTTATTTCTACGTTGAAAGGCCAAATGGCCTCAGCTGAGCTGACTGAGAACATCTTTGGGAAAAAAAACTAAAGTATGCCTTGGACTCCTGCCTCAGAAGCTGCAATAAGATATCTTTGCTGTTCAAGCACTGCATAGTGCTTGGCAGAGTGAGTACTGTAGGTAGTAAAGATCAGCCAGACTCTCACGTCAAAACTAGAATTATTTCTTGTTTCAATCATCAATTTATTTTGTTGATGGCAACTATTCTGAAACAGGAACCATGAAGCTTTTCAACCAAGTTATTTAAGGACAAGCTGGCTTTTAAGAGCTTAGACCATTTTATTGCTGTGTTTAGGACACCTAAGGAAAGGGAAGTCATGGAACGAATATCTGATGGAAGAAGGGCAATGTGGTAACTGCTGTAAGAAAACGACGTGTTTGTATAGAGGGAAAAGCTTTATTTCCAAGTATACATTGGACTTCAGAAGGAGTTTATTTCCAGGTTGTGAGACCTGTGCTCTCTCTGGCAGACAGAAAAGTAGGACTAAGCCTGGAAGAAAAATCCTTCTGAGTCTTGGACTTGAACTGTTGGTTGCTCTTGAGGGAAGAGATCTGTATGGCTTTTTTTGGAAGTGCTATTACCTCAAATCACAGCTGTTTGAACACTAGCAAAGAAACCCAGGTTTTTAGGAGAACAAATCAATTTGGTCTAACTCAAGTCAAAAACATATTCTTAAAATTTGAAATCTACATTAAAATTAATGACAACAAGATCACAAATAGAATTTAAATAAAAAACCTTAATAGATACTCTATATATTTTGAAGGATTTTTATACAGTTATCTAGGTAGTTTTTTAAAAAGTCACCCTTGGAAAAAGTGAAAGAAAAAACTCCTACAGCCTTGTAGAGAGATTCTAAACACTGTATAATAGTACTAGATACATTTAATTTTGTAAGATTTTAGTTTTGAGCTGTGGTTTATAGAACTCCTTCTGAACACTTGTGAAATTTCTTGGAATTTAAAATCTTTTATCCATATTTTCTACACCTTGCTGGAATAATCCATTACAGGCTATTTTTCACTGGCTACTTCTATATTCTTTTGGACTTGATGTTTTACTTTGTTTTGTGGAGTAAATTTTTATTCCACATTTTGCAAGAGAATACTAGTTATGTAACTTCTGTTTGGAAAGTTATCTTCTTTCACACTTTGAATTCTGATGAAAACTTAAAAAAGCTAAGAAAGAGGAGTCACTTGAATCTTAGAGAAATCTAGAGGTAAGACCAAGAAAGACTTTTGTTTTCCCTCTCCACACACACTGTCATATATTCACCCTACCGTAGTTAAATACCAATGTGTAATTTGATTGGCTGTCATTACAACAGCCACTCACAACTGTGGTAAGAATTTTATAGAAAATACATGGTCAGTTCTTGTGCCCAAATAACCGTAAGACAAATACACATTAATGCACTTTACAGAGTCAGGACCAAAACCAAGACATAGAACAGGTAATAGAAAATATATATTAAAATTTAGAGTGAAGGGGACTTGGGAAGTATAAGTAGATGAGCGTCTCAGTCTCATTCACGTTTGGATAGTTCAGTTGTTGCCAGTCTGTTTTCGGAAATAGTCGCTTTTAAGAAATAACTACTGATATGAATACTGAAGAAAGATAGTACTTTGCAGAGTATAATTTGCAGAAACATTCCAAATTGTGTAGAATTTAAGAATATCTTACATCCTCAGAGGTGGAAGGTTGCTGAGATGGAACCAATTTGCTAAAGCAGATGTTTAAATGTTATGAAATGTAATAGAAATTGTGGGTTATCATTTTGCTTCAGTGGGGTCTGTTAATAAACTACCAGTTTAGCTACACCTAGTCAGAGTTTTCAGATTTTAAATTGAGACAGCTGAGTTGGTTGAGTCCTCTGTTACATTTGATCTGATAATTTGTTAATATGAGAATTAAATGCCCTAAAATATTTGATTTTTTTTTTTTGAAATAGAGTTTAAATCAAAAGGGTCAAAACTGTAGAAACACTCGGCTATAAACTTTCCCAGCAGAAAATATAGGTAATCTTCCCAAAATCTGAACTGCTGTATTTCTAAAATTTCTTTTGTATGAAGCAACTGTCTAGTTACCCATTCTTCATTTTAATACTGAGATAATGGGTCATGCTTCTATATCCTTGCAGATCTTCTTCATCTCTCTTGTGATGACTTTTTTTAGCCCTATGGCTATCAGGTGATTCAGCATTCAGAATCTCTGGAGCCATTTGTTGAGCTGCCTCATCAATGACTGTGACTTCTGCAATTAGCTGGTGCTACATAAGTTTCTGCTTTCTCACCTGAAGTCAGCGAGTCTCCAAAATCAAACAAAAACAAATCAGTCATCAGATCAGGCAATCAAGGATCTTTAAACTGAGTATGGTGGTAAGAATATATAATCCTCCTTCACATTTAAAAGAAACAATGCCATAGCTGATACTAGAGATCTTCATCAACTGAATTAGCTTACAACAAAGAAAGAAGGTAGAAGCATAGATGATTCAGACTTAAGGTTCAGTTTGACCTGGCCACTGGAGTGTGAGGCTGCACCTACAGTCTTAGATTTGTGATGTTTTTCTAATGAGACAACAAAGTTTCATTTTTAAATTAATGAAATAAAATGGTGATTCAGATCTGGGTTTCAATTTCAGCAAAGATATGTTTCCAGTTGTTGATACTGGCATGTGTTCTAGAATGATAAATACTATAGTAAACAGAAATAACGTGCTTGAAACAATTTGTTTTCAGTTTAAGAAATTATGTGAACTCTTATCTCTGGATCTGGCTAGGTAGTAAAGTGCGTATGACTGTGTCCATCCATAACCCTATCAGTTTTACCTTCTTGTCATAAGCTTTCATACTTATTGGGAAAAAATAATCCCTTCCCTGATGCTCCATAGAATTCTAACTACAGCCCAATATTTAATGGGGAGATATTTTTACTGAGGCATTCATATACATAAATTTTTCCTCTGCCTTACTTAACTAGTCCTACAGAGTAATTGCCAGTATGATCAAGATAATATTAGGAAAATGTATCTGTCCTTTTCTATAACATTACAGTAGAGGAGAAGAGAACATTTTAGCAAGTTCCCTTTCTGTACTCTATTCCAAGAGATCTGAGGACCACAGCTCAAGAAATTCTGACACTTAAGATTTCAGGAGAAACTGTTTCCAGGATATTAATATTACAAACCCTGTTCTTCCCCCTCATTTTTCTGTCTCACCGTTTTTATCACTTTAATCAGATTTTATTCAGGTTGTCTCCTCTTGAGTCCTTAAACTGGGAGCACTGATGATCATCTGAATGCAAAGTTTACTGTGTGACTGTTACTGCTCTCATACTGTTAGCTGTAATTTTTTAAATTATAGAAAATATCTGTGAAATATAAATACAGAAGTTAAATAGCAGTGACAGTGGAAATGAGGTCAGTATAATAAACCAGTAAGACTGGATAGAAAGTGAAGAATATGCTATTGGATAATAACTGATAAATCAGGTAATTCTATTCTCAAAGCCAATATATATAAAGATTCTCTAAGTGTCAAAAGTTACATTTTTCTGTATAATAACTAATAATATTTAGCTACATTTAAGAGGTTAGCTCAGCTGTTAGCAATGTAAACGGGAAAATACTTTTTAGTATGACAGATGATGGCTAAGACCACAAATGCTCTAGGTTTTCTAAGCACTATGTAAATATTGTCTCAATATTCAGGGCTCCAAAAAACTCTGCAGAGAGCAAAGTGCAATGCAAGCTAGAGTGCTTAGAGGTTTATGAAGTAGATCACATTGTTCCACAGCTTCGGAGGATCAGCTCGTGTTGCCCTTTGTTGTTGAATGCAGCATAGGTGGGAGAATAGTATCCTCTTTCCCTACATATTCTATAGCAATTATATTCAGAAGAGAGAGCAAGGTTGGGACCTCTGGGCACCCAAAGAACAGAATGGTTGCTCCCAAGGGACTGTGGACAGTGGAAAGTTGAAGGATCTCCTTTCCTAATTGTACCTGATGAACAAATGGTCCAAGCTGTCTTATGTCCTTTGGTTTGGACAGTAAAGAAAAATGGTGGTGAAGGAGGGGAGGGAGAGAGAGGAGGGGAGACTGGGAATCCCCGGCTCTGGCTCCTACATGAGATCAGGACAAGTAAGGTTTTGGATTTGGAAATGATAGAGCTCTCCAGGATATGCCAGTCTAGATGAAGGGTAGCATCCAAGATATATGAACTCTACAGTTTTGTCAGCTGATTCAACCCATATGGGATCTTGAAATGAAATGCTTGAATATTGCTATACTGAAGTAAATGTTTGAAAGAGCAAATAAAACTAAAAAGCCAATACTACAAACTTTGATTCATGTAAATTGACTCTACCCATACAAAAAGTCTCACTGGTTTCAATAGCTAAAGACTAATTCAGTGACTGAAGATTTGTAGCATCTAGGATTAACTAGTAATATGAATAACTAGAAATCCAACACCACAAATCAAATGTGCTAAGCTATTCTTTCACTTCTGTATTGCCTTAATGCCTCAAGCCTCTAAGCAGTTTTGAAACATTTTGTTGCATACAAACATGTAACAGTGTCTGCCCACAAACTATGCAGAAAAGGTATTGCATGAAGAAGGAAATATTGTTTTACTGATGAAGAAAATAAGCCTAGGGAGCAAATAGGATGGTTTTGACGTTATAATTGTACAACACTGTGCTATCAAAATCTGCTACTATAAACAGGTCAGCTTTAAGAACTGATATAAATTATATAGGAGTGAGTATAAACATGTTGATGTAAGCCTGTCTCTAACAAAATTGATTATAATTTGCCAACCCTGCTTAATACATTTGATTTTGTGAAAGATTAGATTTACTTTAGCAAAAAAACACTGCAGAACCCCCCAATTTGACCTCAATATTGAAAGTGACCCCAATATTCTGAGGCACTTCAGCCACAAGTCCTTCTGGCTCCTCCACTTCAGCTGCAGGAAGGATAAGGATTTGTACAAAGGTAAGGATTATTAACACCTCTGTACAGATGGAGAAGATGAAACACACCGATTGAGCTATTAGCCCAAGGACCTAAAAACAGAGCAAAGGCTTGAGAAGAATACAGACAAAGCTGCTTTCCCATTCCATCTGTTTGACAGTGCTAACTAAAATGTTGTGTTAGCTCACACAGAATATTTCTTAGGATCCAAATCTTGCCATTCTTGCTTAGCACATTGTATCCATTTTGCATTATTAGAATATACGTTTTGCATTGCAGGTGTGTAAAGGCACAGTTCTGCATCCTCTGAGCATTTCTGATACTGTTCTTACAAGTCTGTGGAGTGAAAGAGGTCAAATACCAAAATGGTGTGTTCTTCTTTCTAAACAATAATAAAGAGATCATCCATCACATTGTCAGACTCCTATCTTTTATAACCATCTACAAAACACACTCCAACTGAATGAACAGCTGTCAGAGCAGTCTCTCATCAGCAGGTGACTTAAAGTTTTCTAATGCGTATGCACACAACCAAGCATTCACATCCTTATCTCATGATGATCAATAACAATATTTGCAAATGTGTTTGAAGTGATGATTTACCCTGGATGCATTGGCTTTCTTATGTCCTTTGGCTCAGCTGCCTCCCATTATCTTTTTGCAGTAGGCTTGTCCGCCACAGGGGAAGATTTTCCATGAGTAAAATCTGGAGAGGTGAACAGCAGAAGCAATTTTTGTTCTTTTTGTTCTTTCTTTAAGTCTGAGATAAATGGTTTGTCTCTAAACATTTCAATGGCTGTTTCTTTTTCCTTCTTTTTTTTTTTTCTTTTTCCCCCAGGAAGTTGTTATTAGCTGGTTTCCAGCTTTTTTCATCATGTGAGATTCACATTTCTTCAAGTAATTATTTTTAGTTCACTAAGTGTATATGAAGACAATGAAGAAACTAAAAGTAGTCCAGATAAATCAGAAATATCCATACAGCAAAAGCTACGATGGAGGGAAGAGTATTCTTATGGACAAGAATGAACTTTATTGAGGGTAAAGCTGAATAACTGCTCCATAGATGTATTTCCAAATCTGAGCCCAGCTAGTTGCAGGTTTTCTTCAGTTGTAATGCCTCTGTCATCACGCTCTGGACTGCCTAGCAGACTTACTTTCCACAAACTCGACAGCTGGATTCGTCCTGTCTGTTTCTTTGGAAAATTTCAGCATGTCAGTATTGCTACAAGAAGCTTTACAATTCACAAGCACTACAGAAAGTCTTACCTCCTTCCTGAATATATGAGTATTTTGAGGCTAGCCCTAGTCTTTAAACGAGATACATTGACAACTGTAAGCACCTGCTCTAATGGCTTCTTTCCACTGACAGGACAGGGAGTGTGTGTTGGCAGTCCCAAATACTCAGCAATCTCAACTGCCCTTTTGGTAAAAGAATTCTCAGTAAAGCCTGTGATCAAGTAAGGTGCCTATGGTAGCTGATCTGAATATGTCACACAGTCATTATGTGAAATGCCCAAATGGTGTCACACAGTGAAGACAACTATCTGAGGCACACCTACTATCCACATATATGTCTTGGTGTCTGTAAGCGTCACCGGCAGAATCCCAAAACTCCATAGCAAGACATTGCCAGAATGCTAAGAATCATACCATTGAAAAATAAATTAAAAGCATAAACACATTAATTCCTACAGTTTGGTATCTATATATATTTTTTCCAATTAGACAAGATGTTCTGAGTAGCGTAAATCCCTTTTATAGTTCTATTTGGTTTGGTACTTAATCAGTTACTTTCCCAAGCAATGAATGCTCAACACTTAACTTTTTAACTTTCCTCTCAGATAAGTGCCATCAATTTGCAAGGTGATTTAGAATGCAAATCATGAATAGTGCTCAATACTGCTAGCGCTAGTCCTTTATGAATCAAGACCCCATAAAACTTCGTCAATATCTGTATTAAATACTTATTGACTGAAGTTTTATAGAAGCCTTATTCACAAGGGACTAGTGTTCCCAATGTGAACTTAATCACTGGGAAAGGCACAGACACCGGCTTGTATTTTTCTACTGCCAATTAGAAATAATATCTATTCTTACAGATATTGTGCTTATAACTGAAATATACACAGGCGTAAACAGACACAAGTGAAAAATCTTGTCAAATCGTGTCAGAAGAGGGCAAAAGACCGCATTTCCTGAATACCATAAAGCCATAGTAAAATGGAAAAGAAAAGGAAAAGAAAAAAGAGATTACTTAATGTATTTTAAAAGTTGGCATTGGAAGAAAAATCAGTATCACAAGGCACAATAGAACTGTTTCCCAGTCTATGTAGCTTGCTTTACCATTTCTGGTCGATCTAGTAAATATGACTCTACTTTTTCTTGGTTCTTAAACTGAGATGCTAATAATCTTATTCTGTTCAAAATTAAGGAAGATTTGCTTTTGACTTCACGGTAGCAAAATTTCACCTTTTGTGAAACCACAAGGGATTTGATTAAGATCTAGGTGGCCAACATGCTGCGTTAAATTTATAATCCAAAGGCTGCAACATTGCTAGTAATGAAAAACATAATTTATACACATAACCTAATAACCCCAAACTGCTAAGTGAGGATACTGTCCTGGACCAACTCAGTTTTAAACAAAATTTTCAGGATATAGTTTTAAACACTGACATAGATGCCCTCCTAACTTCCATGTCGATCAACAGGTGAGAAATCTTTTTAAGTGAGTTTATGCCAATTTAGACAGCTCAGCATTCAAAGAATCTATGAGGCAGATTAATCCAGCATTTCAATTGTTCTATTGTGCAATATCAACATAAAACAACTGCATCAGGACTGAACAGCTACTTAAAAACTGTTAAAAATTGTTTATTAAGGATTTTTCTTCATTAATTCACCTTTATGGTAACTAAAGTCTCCCTGAAAATACCCAGGTAATTCAGGTTTAAGGTGTTGCTTGATATGAATACAGTCAGCTAGTCAGGAACAGTTCCAAACTCATAATACGAATCATTACAATGCTGCCAATTAAAAAAAAAAAAAAAAAGAAAAAAAAAAAAGAAAAAAAAAGCCTATTATTTTGTAATTTCATAAAAAAGGGGTTTTTTGAACTGTAAAATCTATCTGTTCTATAGCCTCTCCAAAAGCAACCTTATCTAGGGATACTGTGCCTTTTGGGTAGAAAGATCAGGAAAGATGTTGGCCTTATAAAACAGCTGTAATTTTGAAAATAATACTACATGACACCTAGGAAGGTGTCTAGGAAGGTGTCTAGGAAGGTACTAGGAAGACACCTAATCAAAATATAATTAGATTTATGCATGTAGTGCAACTTTGTATCAATTTTATTGATTTTTTTCATTAGAGGGTTAGTGAAAACAAATTTGAAAGAAAAATGATAAATTGGGTGCTAGAATTTTGATAAACAAAAATTTTTTAATTTGAAATTATTTTACAATTAAATTTTCTCTTTGAAGCTATTTGAAATTTACATTTTAAATTCATCACATATTCAACTCTTGTTTAAAAAATAGAATATTGAAAATTAAGTATTATGACTTTTAAAAGAAATTGGCTTTGCTGAACTTGAATTATTTCTTCACTTTATAAGTACATAAAATTTGTTTTCGAAATGCAGCAACAATCTTTTCCTTGCTGTTACCAAACCGGTAATGAATTAAAAAGAAAACAAACTCACAATGCAAATGTATCTCTAGTGAAAAAAATCTGACTCTAAACTTCAGAACTGACCCCGAGGTCTATCAGCTCTCTGTATGCTCTGTGTTATTTACTATGTGTCAAATAAAAGGAGTTCACACATCATCTCTGTACCTTGTCATAAGGGACATCTAATTGATGTACAAAAAGCAGCAGAGCATCCTGTAGCAAGAAGAAAACTTTTCACCTTAACTGCTTTTGGAGAGTACGTGGAGTTGGAGGTTTATCCAAATTGTTTGGGTGCATGTGATATGGTGCTAGAAATACTCCTTTCTGCTACATCAGGAGGCTTTTATCAGTCAGTGGACACAGACAGACCGACCTTAACTAACCCAGTTGTTTATGGGCAGTATGTGACCCAGGATTGAACTTCTCTGCTACGAGAGTAACTAGTCTGCATGTGAAAAGGTTTGCTTTTAGCTCTGTTCAGAGGCTCAGGTTGGCTCTTATTTTATCTGCACCCATTCAACCATTAATATGAATTATGCTTCAGTTCTGGAAGTAGAAAAAATGTCATCTATTTGGCTTGTAATAATTTGGTGGTGCTCAATATGTAAATAACCTACTACCACCGTAATTAGATGGTCAACAATTCTTACAGCGAACATAAGCATTTAAATTGCATCTATTTGGTGAAAAATAAGTGTTGCTCAGCAGAGGCTATTTCACCTACTCAACCCATGATTAAAAACTCGTTGGTTGAAGATTTAAATGGATTTAGGATTGGCGTAGTGTCACCATTGTGCAAAGCCTTTGTTAAATATTAAATAATAGAAAAATGTCTTAGGGTCATACAGTGTGTGATTTATGTGACAAAACCCTTATGGGCCGTGTTTGTCAAAAGCAACTCATAATTCTGAATTGTTTCGCTGAATAGCAGAGAGTATTTTTGTTGAGGTGGTGGGTGGGAAGAGATTTGTTTTCTCACTATATTCAGTGTGGCAAAGATCTCTCTCTGTCTTCAGACACCTTTCACATGAAGAAGCTAAGCCCTGGGGCTAAGCAAAAGAGATGGGGAGGGATGGGTGCCTCTCCCTTGCATTAAGCCACTGCTGATAACGGCTTTTTGATATATGCATGGTCTGGGACTCAATTAGATTGTCAGATAAAAGTAATAAAAATATGTCATTTTTCTAAACATTTTTTTATGTGTATAACAGTCAGAAGCTGTTTAAAATCTGAAGACTGTAGGCCATGTGGACTTTTTGAAAGACTTGCATATGTGTATAACTTCACATCATCTCAGAATTATTCTTCTGGGACTTTCTAAACAATTGTGTCCATATAAATCCCTATTGCTTTGTTAAAAAATATATATGTATATAAAAAGTAGGTAGTAATTTCCTTCCTCCACCCCCTCAAAAATATATATATAAATTACAGCTAGAAATTATTGCTTGCATTCGGTACTCTAGGAAATACAAAGGCAAATTCAAAAAAGACCTTGTCTCCTTTCTTTCTCTAAAACACAATTTATTGCTTTAAATCATAAAAATAAAACAGTCAAATGTTGCATAAGAGACCCTCAGCAGAAATAAAAGAAAAGAAAAGGCAAAACTGAACTTCCCATAAACCCAAATCCCATACAGCAGAGCTTTCTACAAGACCATAATTAAATAATCCCTGAAGGACTTGTGGAGGAGGGGATAAGAATACATAAACTTTCCAGCACGATGAAAGAAAAGACCCTGTTATTATTACTTGATTTTATTTTTAAGAAGGAAAGAACTAAAAAATATATACTTAAGGTAGTCTACATGTGTAAACTACTTCATACTAAACAAGTATCCATACGTCTCGGTCTTTATACACAATAAAACAGAAAATTAAAAGATGTCTTTGTAACATAAGGACTGCAAGTAGATTTTGACACATTTTAAAAAGTGCCAAACAAAGGCCAACGGCTCTGCAGCAGGGCTATTACTTCTGTTTCTAACAATTTCTTCAGCGAACCTTTCCTCATATCTGAGATCTGAGATAAGGCAGTGGAAACTTCCAGCAGGAGGTTCATGAGGTTCTTACCTGGATGGGAGCCTTGAGTCCTCGTATGTCCCTGGTTGTTTGTTAAACAGGAGAGCGAAGAGTCACAGACCTGTGCATAGCTGCCTACGTGGTCAGGTTAACAGATACAAAGACTGACCAAAAAGGTAAGGATTTCTTGCAATCATTTTACTGTCTCAAACGAAAAAGCAAACTGTCAGTGAAGCATTTTGTTCTGAGCTTTTTAAATTATCTTCTGTCATTTTCCTTCAGGAAGGTTACTTTTGATGAAATGGTTTTCCTCAGATGGAAGAATATCCCACTGGGAAAACATTTTGACCATCTCAGACTGCAGTATTTTGCAATGTAAAATGTTGGTCTTCTCTCTGCTGAGCCTCTAACTCTGGAAGTCATCCCTTCATACATACATGATACCAAACCACCTCCTCTGTGAATACTGGTCAGCATTCGGTCATCTGGGAAAGGAGACGGTGATTCTGTTTTTTGGCAAAATTTAGTATGCAGATATATAGGCTATTTTTTTGTTGTTGTTCAGGGGGTGAAGGGTGGGGATTCTCTTTTTGTTTGAAATCAGTTTAGGATCTCTCTCATCTATTTCAGACTAGCAGAGAATATGGAGCTGTGTTGTGTCTTTGCTTACAAATCTTTTCCATAAGCATCCCTAATAAAGGTAGAATTAATTATTAATTGCACAGATGTTTAATGTGCAAAAAGTTGCTTTCTGATGCTCTTTTTCACTATAAATTTGGAAAAGATATTATATACAAAACGAAACATGACTCCATGGCTTATGCCGGCTGTGAAGATTCAAGTTTAACTCTGTCTGTTGAGCATCACAGTTTTGCTAATGTGTAACCCGGGCATTCTAACGTAACGATAAATCTCATTTGTACAAGTTTTGCAGCCGAGTTTAATATTATGTTGATAGAACTGCTTATGACTGCATTGAATGGCACTGCCTAAAATTATAAGTTGATCAGTAAAAGGAGGAAAGTTACACAGGGACAAAGACAATGGAAATACATTTTCTTTGGATTAAGAAGTGCCTCAAAGCTGGAGTGAAGAAGCAGCTTCTAATGGGAATAAACGGAATTATGTCACATTTTTCCATGAAATGCCCAAACTTCCATCTTTAGTACAGCTAACTGATTGCAGTGGTTATGCTGTTTCTTAGAGACTCTGAAGTAAGAACATTTACATTTCTGCAAAATCTTTTCTGTCCATGCAAAGCCTGGAGGACCTGCAGAAGTATGGCAGTGTAGGTCTGGTGAAATACAAGAGGATTTTCAATCCACAAGTAAGAAACTGGATTCTTGCTGTGGTGCTGAACAGAAATCAAGAAGAAAAACTAATCAGAGATGGCAGTGAATCTGGGCCATCTTAAAGGATCCAAGATGGTTCCATAGCTATGGAAAAATAAATTGACCCTTTAAAACTGTCCTGACTTTAACATTTAGAGGTCCAGTAAATTCAAATCAAAATCTTCCCCCTCACTGCCCAATAAAACCCTTCTAACTATCTGTAAGTACTCCATGTACGCATATTGTGGACCCAGTTTTATCCTCAGCTAAACCTGGCTTAATTCCAAGATTTTTAATTTAGATGAAGTTGTTGCTGGGGGTGTAGTGGTGCAGCTGCTAGCAGGAAAATCACACAACAAATTGAGAATACTGAAAATAAGTACTTATTCCTTGGTGTAACTGGTCTGCTTTGCCTAAGCACAATATTGTTATACTGCATATTGAGTTTGAGCTAGAATGAAAATGAATACAATTCGTCTCCAAATTAGATGCAGTACCATATGTGTTATCAATTTATCAGTACACCAACAAAATTGAAGTGTTGAATGGAAGTGGCTCAGTGACTGTATGCAGCTGTAAGAGTCAGCAAATATTGCAGTTAGCTGACTCAGCCAACTGCTTCTTGACACATCTCTATCTTTAGAGTCATTGACACGTCTCTAGTCATATGGAACTGATATTTAAATGTTACCCTGCAGTCAGGCTCACATAATGGCTACACAATTTGTGCCTCTGGGTAGGCTGAAGAATTTGAGTACAGGGTGTTATAACACAAACTATGTTTTTCCTCCCTCTAAGGTCTGAAAGGAACTGTAGTCAATCCTCTATTCTAATTGGCAGATCAATTTTAATGGATGGCCTAATGTCATAATAAAATAACCTATTTTGCATTACTTCACCTAAGAGATATCTATTTCCTCCCAGATTAGCAGCTTCTACTTGCTTCTGAAATGTGTTATTCTTCAGGAGAGATGGGAGACAAAGAAATGTTGCTCTATTTGTTTAATATCTCAGTGCTTAACATTATGTTGTAATACAGCAAGTTATGTTACATGAGCTGATGATAGCAAGACACAGAGCAGTGCTATATAGTCAAAAAAAAAAAAAGAAAAATCCCGGAGGTGAAAGAGGTATGAAGAAGCTCATTACAAATCCAGACCAACTTGGCAACTTTCCTGTGCTGACATCTCTAACTATCCCCTTATTTCCCTCCTTCTCTCTCCAGCACAGGCATATAGGGTCAGATTTTTAAGTATGTTAGATACCTACCTTTTTAAATCTCATCCATAACTCCCACTATTGTATTTCCTCTTCAAATTCATTTTAAAACAACCATGACTCCCTGAGAACCTGTTTAGTTGTTTCATAAAGGCCACTTAGAGATGCCATGTAACTCTAGTGACTCATCACAGTGCCTTTTCAAGGCACAAAAATCTTGACACACTGTTCATATACACGACACAGTTCCATCTTACTGATTTTAGATCTAATTTTCTTGGCTAGAGCTGAGTTATTGGATGGACACCATGGGATGCCAAATGTACAAATTGCCTTGCAGTTCAAGAGTCTATGAAGAATCTCAACTGAAGTGTCTACAACTTTCTCAGTCCATGTGAACATCTGGGGACCTGCCAAGTGATTCAAAGATGTTCAGAACAATATATGAATATGTTGTAAATTGCACTGTGGGAAGAAGTGCTAGTAAGCAAAGGGGCAAAACACATACAGAAACTTCCCTAGGGAAACCAGAGCTGAAAATGATAGAAGATATGTATATTCGCAAGCTACCAGTAGATTCTCTTTTCCCTGCCTTTCATGTCTACGTAATTGTAGTATCCAGTAAAAATAATTTTCCTTCCTGAAAAAAATGTTATTTTGGAATTAAAGAAAATAGCTTCATCTAGCAAAGTTCAGCATTTTTATAAAACAGAGAGTTATGTAGGTACGCCAGCTAAAACTGTAGCTAGTTAAGAATAGAAAAGACACTGTGCTTCTGTTGCAATATATGTCTACATTCAGCTTCAGCAGAGATGAGTTTTACCAGCTTTACAATTTATATTGAAACAAACCTCATGAAATGGTACGAAGTTATTTAAAACATGGCAATAGATTTTCCTTTTTATTTTATACTCTTGAATGTAGTCTATAAAATCAGATTGGAGAGGGGGGTTGTTTTGTCCTGTTAGCCTGGGACTGGTCATCTACTTGTGTAAAACAGAGGGAAAACAAATGTTTATGTGCATCAATTGAGGACTGAGCTCAAAACTGTAGTTCTCAGCTTCTTTGATGTGTTAATGCTGAACTGCCAAATGCAAACAAAGATCATATGTCATTTTTTGCTACTATGATTTTTCTGTAAACTACTGCAGGAGAAATATTTATGTTAAGGTATTTCGTTTAATATCACAAGTTTAGTCAATATTAATGGAAATAGTGCATTCCCTTCCTGAAGTTCCCTTCTCTGCTAGTGAAAA
Organism: Penelope pileata; assembly: GCA_013396635.1. Taxonomy (NCBI): domain Eukaryota; kingdom Metazoa; phylum Chordata; class Aves; order Galliformes; family Cracidae; genus Penelope; species Penelope pileata. Next base: position 817,451 of record WBMW01000696.1, on the reverse strand, counting down.
AAAGAGATTTAAATGCACTAATTACTGTAGGGAGTATTGTACAGCTAGCTGAGGTACAAGCTCCTCTATGCAGATCTGCCAAAGATAGCTCACACTTGATCTGACACAGTGTCAGGCTGTTGCCATACCTGTGCTCTGCCAGGCAAGTGCAGGTGGGATGCTGCAGTAATGAAGGACTAAGCCTTCACCTCACAAACCCCAGCCTCAGGTCACATGAAAATTTTAAGGGTCACAATCCAGGTATAGCATAAGCAGTGAGAGTTATTTTTCTACATGTTATTCATTTTAAAAAGTTGCATGTGTGAATGTGCAGAGTTGTGCTCTGTGTACATAAGAATTAAAAAATATGATTCACCCCAATCCCCTGATTATAAAGCAGCTGGGTAACTCCTGAGTTGTTTTACTTGCTTCTGTAGTCAGTATGATATTATGGCTATCTTTTCCAAACTTTCTTCACTATAATGAGAGCGCAAGACCTGAAATAAAGTCATGACAAAGAAAAACATGTTAAACTCCTATCAGTAGATAAAAAATATAAGAAAGAGAAAGACAGCAATAACTTCACTAGTTTTCCATCCTACTTTTCTGAAATCTGTCCATCTTAACTAGAAGCTGTGTCTTCCTATCCAGTAGTCTTGATATTTCATGTTGGGAGCCTGTATGAACATCCTCATCAACTAGAATGACTTATGCTTATGAGTTTATTCACCATATACGTACACCAGACAGCAAATTGTTTTGTGTACCTTTCACATGCTACCAATGATTTTATAGAGCTTCATCAGATCCTTCTGCCTCATCTCTTTTGTGGATTGAACAGTCCTAGTCTATATTTCCAGGTACAGAAGTCTTTGATTAGCCTTGTCACTCTTCCATGTACACTGTTCCTTGTTCTTCTGAATGCTAAATACTCCAGACTCTACTGAAAATTGCATGCATACATTCGTAAAACAAAATTTATTTTGTAGCATCTTTTCCAAGACTTCACTAGCAATCTATTGCTCAAATAATGCTGCATTAAGATAAACATTATCATATTCATCAACTGTTTGACTTCTTTTCCATTCTGTATAATTGAACAGATCTAATTAGGTTGCAGAATACTGATCATGCACAGATCATGCTATAATTTGTAATGTAGCTGGACAACTGTTAGAAATTAGGATTGTATTAAAAAAACAAACAAACAAACAACAACAATAAAACTACAAAACATCCAGGATTAGGCAAATTAGATCAATCTGAAAATCATGTCCTTGCATGTAATGCAAAGTGGAATATGGAAGATAACCTAAAGAGTAAAACAGATACCCATGTTGAAGAATAAATCTGAAAAGCGAGAAGTGCTAATGCCAGAAGTTATATTCATGGAGGATGATGCACAAAAATATGTGGCATGCTATCATAGTGAAAAAGTATAAGCGTGATTTTGGCCACCTTTTTCAGGGGCATTTTACCTCCAATGTTCAGAGGCAAAAGTCCACCTATGAGTGCAGTAATGCAAACTTAGAGTAATGTACTCTGCACATTTCACTATCAGGGAACTCTGCACCAAGGATGGAGTTCATTTAGAAGAAATTACCAGCTAAGAATAAAAAAGCTTGTCTAAGACATGAGTAAATATAGAGATGTAAGGGAGGTTAGCATGACAATTATCTACTAATTGTTGAAAAAAATTAAGACGTTACAGACTTCTTGGTAATAGGATTTGTTCAGTTACAGTATTATTTCATAAGGAAAATGTCTGTGATAGTTACGGAGCAGGCTGGCCCAAACAGTGGGCCATGGAATCTTAGGAACAATGCTGCAGTGACACAAAAATATGTATTCCAGCTTTACATTCTGTATTATTATCCACAGTCTGCCTCCTTCCCATAAAAAATAAATAGCCTCCATATCTCAAAACAAATGGATCCCAGATTTTTCACAGGGATTGAAGTAGTTCACTGAAAAGCTCTCATTTCCTTTCTAGAGAAAAAAGAATTGGAGGATGCCCACAACTAACTGAGGTCCTCTTTATTTTCTGCCAGTTGTCATCAGAAATAAATCACCTTGGTAGTGAAGCAAACTGGGAGTCTAATACTTTGTCTAGAATCAGCTTTGTACCTTGGCCTGATAAACTTGCTCATTCCTCCAGCACCCACTCAGTTGTGGCTTTCAGGAGCCAACTGAAAAATTGCCTCTTCCACAGGAGGCAGTAATGTACTACCAAAGCCTTCTCTATAGTGTCACTAACATGCCTTTCATTTTAAAATAATTCCTGGTGATTATATCTCGAAGTATCTAGAGGTGGAAAGAGAGTCAACATTTAAATGACTACAAATATTCTAGTTATATATAAATTCTGTATTTTCATTCCCTTTCACCTACTAAGACCTATCTTTTCCTCTACTGAGCCGTACTTATTGACATTTTCACTGGAGGGAGAAGTTTGTTGTGTCAGTAGCAAACCTAGTCACCTCCTGCCGCAATGTTTCCCATTATCAACTTGCAGGACCCCACACAGAACAAAGCCCTACAGTGGGTCCTCACTGCTCTTGTCCATATGTCCACTCATCGCTATGTTCTTTTGTATCAGAAGCACAGAGAAAAATGACAACCGTTGAGGCAGAAGGGTATCAACTACTGTGGATAAATCAATCCATCAAAAAAAAAAAAAAAACAATTCTGCCATGAAACTTAATCACTAAAGGTCATGTCGGGGAGTGAGGAACAGATTAAATTAGCATAGTATTAGATATGGAAAATGATTTCTGTCAAAATCATCTTTACCACAATTATAATATGTTAATTACGTATTTCATTAAGGAAGTTGATTATGGTTCACAGATGAAATCATGCAGACGAAGACACCTGGAAGGAAGCACTAGAGCCTGAAGCCTCTTCTCTCTCTCTCTCTCTCTCTCTCTCACACACACACACACACACGCACACACACAATTAGGTACACACACTCTCATGTAGAAAAGCTTTTCCCAGTATACTTCAAAGATTATTAAAGTGCAGCTGTGTCTGGTTAGGACAGGAACTCAGAGAAATAAAGGAAAGCATAGCAGGGTACATTCATTTTCCTTCTATCAGTACTTAGAATGAACTGTTCGTTTTAAGACTATAACATCCTCTGCCTCTGGTGACATATTGGTGGCATCTAGTACTGTGGGTAAAGGATTTCAGCACTGACTAATGAGATGGTAGCTGTTCGTTTTTTACAGGGAAGAGACCATTCGGTAAATTTTAGACGAGCTATTTGAAAGAGATATCATCAACCATATGAATGTCAAACAACATCTTGTCCTTAGTTGTGGCTGCAGTGATGTTTACAGTAAGTTTGGGTACACAGGTACCGTGAAAAAGTTGCATTACTGAGCAATTAATTATATAATTCCTAAGCCTTCTTATCCAAGTAATTGTTTGAATTGTTTGCTATCTTTCCTGAATAGAGCAAGATCTTTAGGGATTTGAAAACACAGCCACCTTGTTTAGGCAGGAAACAATGTAGTTGAGACTTATACTTGCACAGACACCAAGAGATGGAGACAGGAATTTTCACACGTGTGTACGTGCATGTGTATAGTATGCATCTATGTGCTAGACAGAGAATTGTTGTAGTCTGCAAAAGAAAGGACTGATTTTATTCAATTCTGACTAAATGAGCAGCAGAAGTGGAACAAATGGGGTACTCAGTACAAGGACGGGAGAAGATTATATGTATCCCTCCAGAAAGGGGTCCTAGAGATGCCCCTGGGAATGAAAACGTCTGAGTCTCAGTCAAATATAATTACCTCATTCTCATATTTCCTAGTGAGTGAGAATGCATCAATGCTTGTGTGCCCTTGTGCTGATAGATTTTGCCACACAGAATAATCATTGTTGGAATTAAGCATAATTGTCAAGAAAGACTTGGTCATCATGAGAGAGACTGTCTCATACAACCGTCCTTTTGCTTTCCAACAGTAATTACTTTAGTAATTAATCTCTGTCATTTAACTGTAGTACATTTTGAAAAGAGAAAATGGAAGAAAGACTGGTTTCTGACTAATTTACATCACAGTTTGAAATCCTAGAACAGGATGAATCAAATGTCAAATTTAGACCTTCCAAAGATTGCTAAAATAATCTCATTGTAACATCTAGCACAAGCATGAGTGAAGTCAGGTTGCTGAAGCCATCTCCATGATACCTGCATTGCCTGAAAGTTTCCACATCAGTTGTAGGTAATGGAAGACAACAAACAGAGCAGGAATCCTGGTCAGAGAAACGTGAGTCATTGTCTACGAAACGTCACTTCTGCTGCTAGTCATTGTGGTAGGTGCTGCTTATCAGTCATGTAGCATTTGTGAATGCCAACATCATGCAGGAGTGGCCACACTTTCAAAAGCAGTTGCTGACAATGAATGTTTCCAGCATTTTTGGTGAGCCACAAGGGCTGAGCATTCTTAGTTTCAATTACACCAATGCACAAAACACTTCTGAAATTTAGACTCAAAGAAGGCCTCAGTTGATTTCATTGGCATTCTTGCCCTTGAAATGTTTTAAAATGGTTTCATTCCTTCCCAACATTTGAAAATGTTTCCTTTCACAAAGGTTATATGGTTAACAACAATCCTTTATTTTCTATTTCTAGACAGAAGGATCAGCTCAAGGATTTCACTGTTTCAAAAAATGACTGCAAGCTACATCCCAAGGAGTACCTCAGAAAGGAACAAATCTTGTTTATTTTGGAAACTGATGAGGATATTATTTTCATGATCAATCATTTTTATTTTAGAAACTGATGAACGTATTGTCTTTTTCCAATTGATCGTTTTCATTGTCTCTGGTCTTCATAAGAGTTCAACTTGTAAGAGACTTGCAGGATTTGACCTACTACCATCTCAGAACAACATGTAAGCTATGCAAGGTATTGCAGTGGCTATATTAGAGTCAAATTTTAGGTATTGCACTCAAAGCCAAACATGCTGTGAAAGAACTGTAGGGATTACAGTAAAACCATGAGATCTGCCACAGTCAGGGGGTCTGAGGGTGTGACCTTATAAAGATGATCAGATACTGGTCTGAAGACGATTCCTCTCCTTTCATCAACACTTCAATTTTATTTAAAATTATTTTTATAGTCTACGTTTTCCTGAAACTGGTTGCTTAAAGAATAACAAAGCAAAATATTAAATGCATGGCTAGAGCTTTTGTTTTCTTCTTCTTCTTCATTTTTTTTTTCTTTTTTTTTGGTGCATTTATAATCCTGATGTATTGCTCTCCTAAAAATTAAAATAATGATTAGTGATAGCTTGAGTTAGTATGAAAATATTTTCAAGCAAAACTCCAGTTAGTTAACTTCAAAAAAATTGTTTTTCTGAATAGAAATAGAATGCAGGCTTCCAGATTGGGACTACTGTACAGGGGAAAAATATTTCTGATGGTGTAGATTGATGTAACACCACAAATGTCTGATCTGGAGAGTGCACTACACAGAGTCTTGAGGAATATGTGTCTCTGTGAAAACGCAGCTCAGGAGTGAGTTGTAATTCTGCTGTTTTGTCGATAACCGAATACTCCCTTAACAAGATGCAGAGCACTTTTATTTTGGTTGCGATGTTAAGAACTGCAAAATGTATGAAAAA